>CM018681.1:77019560-77619560 GCA_009363875.1 Mikania micrantha | reverse complement strand
TATAAAAATCCAAAAAAGAAATTAAGTTCATAAATTACTTTCTCATAATACAAAAACATAAAAGAGTTTAAAATGTTTGAATTATTTACTTAATTTAACAAGAGGACTAGTTGTCTACATAATTTACAGACCTCACCCCGCTCCTTCTGTCAATCACTTTTACCCATTTGATTGATTGTCAAGCCGTTCAACTAGAAAATTTCTTTTAAGACAAAATTACACATTTGAACCTTTATATTTATAAGAAATAACAAATATGAACCTTTAACTATCTTAATTACGCTAAACAACCTTTAAATATTTAAGTTGTTTCAACTTTCAACCTTTACATTAACCACGGTTAGACTTACCAGTTAAATCTAGTCATGTGCAAAAAATGTGATGGGTATTCTAGGTATTTTGATCTTTTATTATTTTTAAATATAAAACCTACTATTCACGTATTATCGTATCTTATTCAATAATTTACTCCAGAAGTTCACGTGAACTTCTGGGTGAACACTAACCGAAGAGGGAGGAACCACATGAATTTCTGGGTGGGTTTTAGCCCTAATTTTCGAACACCCCAATTTGGAGTAAATTATTGAATAAGATACGATAATACGTGAATAGGTTTTATATCTAAAAATAATAAAAGATCAAAATACCTAGAATACCCATCACATTTTTTGCACATGACTAGATTTAACAGGTAAATCTAACCGTGGTTAATGTAAAGGTTGAAAGTTGAAACAACTTAAATACTTAAAGGTTGTTTAGCGTAATTAATATAGTTAAAGGTTCATATTTGTTATTTCTTATAAATATAAAGGTTCAAATGTGTAATTTTGTCTTCTTTGAATATTGTATATCCATGTTAAAATCTCAACAGGCTATTCTAAAACTTTGCAATAATCCCTCATTCACTTTTAATTTTCAATTTTTAGCTATAAAACCAAGTTAAAAACTAATAAATAAAATTAAACCCAATTTAAATTAGGACGAAATCCACCACAACCATTGCCACGACCATCACCATCCCATGCATGCCAGCTCCTTCGTATAAAATGTGAGGCAGGCGTCTAAGGTCTCTAAATTTTTGGGACTCTAACCGTTCAGGTTATGTGTTTTTAACTGTCCAGGTTATTTGTTTTAAACATTTTAGGTTTAGTAAACAAAAGCCCTCTCATATTATAAATAAAATGTGTTTAGTGTTATTTTCTTTTCAAGTAATCACAAATACAACTTTAAAAAAAAGCAATATAAATACAAAAAAATCTATTAAGTCTTAAAAAAGATTTTTAAAAATTTTTATTTTTTATTTATCAATATTACACTTATATTAAAGATAAAAAAAATTTTTTATAGTGTAATTTTTTCAAGTATAGGATATAATATGAAAAAAATTATGAACATTAAAATAATGTAAGAGAAATTGAAAAAAATTAACAAAAGATAGTTATGACTAAATTTTTTTTCTTTGATTTTTTTTTTGTTTTGTTTGCATTTTTTTGGGCAAAATACCTTTATACTTAATTAATTAATTAGTTGCTACTGGTTTTGTAACCATATATTGTAATCCATTAATTTTATAATATAACCATTAATTAAATGTTCTTGATTTGGTTGTCCTCTCGTCTACTACTTACTAATAGGGTTGTTCACGAGCCGAATCAAACCGAGTAAGGGCATGCTCATGCTAGGCTCGTTTACAAACCGAGAGGCTCGGCTTGGTTCAGATTTGTAAAATCGAGCCAAATGTTGTGCTCGATATTCGGCTCATTTTAAAATTGAGCGGCTCGTTTTAAAACCGAACGGCTCAGCTCGGTTTGGCTCGGTTTCTAAATAAAATTTAATGCAAATTCAAATCATTTATATCGATTTCAAACTCAATAATTAAAAAAACAATAAATTCAACCATATAGAAATCCAAAAAAGAAATTAAGTTCATAAATTACTTTCTTATACTACGAAAACATAAACGAGTTTAAAATGTTTGAATTATTTATCAACATTATTATTTATTAGCTCGAATACACCAACATCATTTATCATCAAAAACTTTAACATGTTAGTAAATAAAAAATATAATATTACTTTATATATAAAATTTAGTCATAATTAAACGAGCAAAAACGAACGAACTAAACGAGTGACTATCCGAGTAAGCGACGAGCGATCTTACCTTGGCTCGTGCTTTACTCGTTTTGAAACCAAACCGAGCATGATCGGCTCGTTAAAAACAAGCGAAATTCGAACGAGCTTTTTCCGGGTATTTTTCGAGCGATTAATATTTTGGGCAGCACTACGACACTACTTACTAGGTTTTTTTATATATTCCATTGATCGTTTTTTTTCCTAAACAAAATGTCAAACAACATATGATACTTTGGTTTAGAGCTATCCTTCATATCTAGTAAAAACGAGACACTAATATATAGCCAGAGCCGGCTTTAAGGGGTGACAGAGGTGCAATTGTATTAGACCAGTTTCTTTTATCAGGTCTGAAATTTTGAAAATTTTAAAATATGTTTTGTATATAAAATTATTTTTAACAAAACATAATTTTAACATGTAAAAACAAGATTTTGTTAGAATAATTTTGTTTTATTCTATTTATTGACTAATTTTTATCTCAATTATTATCAATTTATGAAATTTACTTTATATGTATAAGGGCTCATTTTAGTAATCGCAAAAAGTATTCAAAAGCTAGGAGACATCCCTGGATATACCTTAGTTAAACTCTTATGACAATACACAAAACAAAATTAAAGGCACCCTTGTTTTGGTTTGTAGAGGCACACTCAATAGGAAGAACTAAGAAGTACATGCGAGTCGGTGCAATATCGACTATACGACTACAAAGGAACAAAGAAACCCGATCCATCTATCAACCCTCTATACTTGAACTATTGAGGAGAAAATGTTGATGGACGTCTGAAAATGCGTATATTGATGCCATAACCACAAAAACATTTGATGTGCAATATTACCTTAATCTTAAGAAGAACATGGGGCTCTTGTCGACCGATCGATTGCTATACTTCGACTCGAGGACTAAACCTATTGAACTATTGAAATGCTTGATACTAACACTAACATGGAATATTATCCCCTGTTAGGTGCAAAAATATGAGAGGGTCATACGTAACTTTTAATTGCTGATTTTTTTTGAGGTATGCTTATGTTTGTTATATCTTTTAATGGTTTTGTCCTATTTGGCTATTTATCTACAACAAAAAATAAAATCTCTTTTCATAAAATAGATATAATGCACCTTCTAATTATAAATGGTTTTTTTTGTTCAGTATTCTATTTCTTAGTGATAATATAAATATAAAATGAAGGGTATATGTTATTGTATGAAAATGAAAATATGACTGAAAATAGTTTAGAAAATATTCTTAAATAAGATAACTATTTATGGTAATTAGACATATTTTTTTAGTAAGAAATTGAACGTTTATTGCTTTTATTGAAAGGATTGGAACGCCGAAATCTAAAAAAAAGATTTCAACCGTCTCCCGAATTTGATACACTAAAGCATGCTCCCAAGCTTACGGGTGCATGGGCAGATCTAGAGCATTAGGGGTGGGTTTACAGTAAGTCAGTAACCCATCGCGTTTTGAAGATTTAGTATATCTTTTTTCTCTCTCGAAAGATTTAAAAGGTGAGGTAAACCTATTAAAGCGTCAAAATGATTTGAAAATTTTTATATCTAGTTTTATCTGATTAAGACGTCTAAAAAATAGTAAATTCACTTAAATAACATTTCCGAATTCTTCACTATGCGGGTGAGGTGGTGAGCAATTTGACAGGGTGAGTTTTAAGGCGTTTAAAAAAAAAAATCCACCAAAATTTAACCGGTTAGGTCATCAAATGTTCAAGCCCTGTTTTCGTCTTTCTTCCTCAAGTTACAAGTTTCATTGAAAACGTGAACTAAAATAAAGATCTGCTTTAAAAGTTCAAGCCTCAGATTGAAGAGAATGGGGATAATCGTCGGCAACAACGATCTGTTTTGCGAGGCTCCTGAGGCGTCTGCGTCTATTTCGAAACTGAGTATGGTGTACGAATCGTTACGGTCTTTGATCAGAAGCTCGTCGGAGGTTACCGGATCTCCGGTTACTCCAATTTGTTCAATAAGTGGCAACCAGTGGTGGAGATGCTTGCGATCACGGCGACACGGCTTGGTACCAACGATGGTTGTGCCCTGGTACGTGCGCAAATCACCGGCCTGATTTCAGAGGCAGATTTATGGGGTAAGAAGAAATATTACAAACTTCCAATTTGTCAAAAGTTAATAGAAATAGAAATTAATTTTTTAATTTACACAAATAATCCTTTAAATATTAAAAAATCTAAAATGCTTTCATTTATCTGAAAAAAATACTAATGTAAAAGTAAAACAATCTGAATTTAAAGTGGAGGGTTATATCTTAGGTTCTTATTAATTATTAAATTTTAAATAAAGTTTGAATGATTGGATTTTTTTAGTGACAACACTTTAATAAAACTTTATGTTATACTTAAAGTTTTATTAAATAAATTTACTATGGTATTTACACAAGATATATATATTTATGAATAAAAATTCAGAGTTATACAAATAATTAGCAAAAAAATAATCTATGAATTGAAATTTAACTAAAACACCCGTTTAAATTTGTAACAATATTTATGAAAACTTAACTCTTAATATTTTATAGAATATCAAATATATTAAAATTTAGACTTAACAGATTACAAATTTGTAACAATATTTCTAACAATATTTATAAAAACTTGAAACCAAGAATATTGAATTGAATTGAATATAATAATATAATAAATATAACATGGATAATGAAAGCTAAAATTTCGGATATAGTTAATTAATCATGTATATATAGACTTTTATGCATATTCCCTTGAAAGCACACACGTGTATATGCTTTTAACGCACACTGCCCACCGTCGCTCTTCCTGAATTTCGTCATCATGAACTCAAGAAATCAATCCATTGGAAAACAACTAGTTTTCTTGATCATCTTCTTTTTCATGTCACAGGCATCAATCTCTTTCTCAGGCAACTCCACCGTCAAAGCCATGGATTCCGGCACCATCCATTACCCCACACCAACCTTTTACTCATTGGTCTTGGCGCTTTTCTTGATCACTTTAATTGTCAGTTTCATCCTACCATGCATCACCTTCCTCTTGAAGGCACCAGTCCGTTTCTTGAAGGCGCCAGCCCGTTTCTTGAAGGCACCACTCCGTTTCATGCATCACACCGTTGCCTCTCCCAGCGGACACTTGGGTCTTGATTCTCAGCCGATTGAAAATTACATCAGTTTGGACATTGATAGCTTGATTTCTTCTATATCTTATGTTCAAGATCAAACACTACACAATGTAAAGACCTCCAACACATTCCCAATCTGGTTTCAGGATGATTATCTTTCTCTCTCTCGTTGCAATGACTATCATACGAAGATCAACTCTGTTGAAGGTTCTGCTTCTGTACTTATCTTTGCCTATCAAGGATACATGATTGTTAAAAGATGCCGGGAAACTGGTTCATCTTCTGCTGGAAAAGGAAGATTAAATCATGAGAACAGAATAGTTGAACAACCAAGAGAATTTGGTTTCAAAGGAGTGAAGTTGGGTTCATTTGGGACATGCTCTCATAAGACCCCAAAGATTCAAACAGGTACATTTTTTTCTACTGTAGAGTATTGTTTTTTGTATTCTAATTCGGTTTTTTAATTGTATTTAAAAACAAAAGATGATTAGAAGAAATTTCTGTTCTCTAAGTTTGACCCTTGTGTTTGTTTGCTCTTAAAGGATACTTGGATCTTGATTTCCAGCCGATTGAACATCATATCAGTTTGGACATTGATAGCTTGATTTCTTCTGTATCTTATGTTCAAGATCAAACACTACACACCGTAAAGACAAACACATTCCCAACCTGGTTTCAGGATGATTATCTTTCTCTCTCTCGTTGCAATGACTATCATAAGAAGATCAACTCTCTTGAAGATTCTGTGATCATCTTTGCCTATCAAGGATACATGATTGTTAAAAGATGCCGGGAAACAAGAGAAATTGATTCATCTTCTGCTGAAGAAAATCTTGAGAACAGAATAGCTGAACAACCAAGAGAATTTGGTTTCAAAGAAGTGAAGTTGGGTTCATTTGGGACATCTTCTTATAATACCCCAAAGATTCAAACAGCCACAGTTGGTACAGGTACATTTGTTTCTATTGTAGAGTTTTGTTTTTTGTATTTTAATTAGGTTTTTTAATTGTATTTAAAAACAATAGATGATTAGAAGAAATGTCTGTTGTCTAAGTTTGACCCTTGTGTTTGTTTACTCTTGAAGGAAACCACAAGAGAGACTTCAAAGTGAAGTCTCTCAAGGTTGCACACGCTGCAAGACTACTTGAAGAAGAAAAGGAAACTCTGAGAAGACTAAGAAAAGAAGCATACCAGATAGAATTAGCAAAAGTTAAAAAGGAAAATAAAATAAAGATGCAAGGAAGCTTTATCAAGAAGATGGAGGAATTAAAGAAAAAACAGGAAAGACGGTTGCTTGTTGTCGAACAAGTTCGAAAACAAAAACTCAAATTTGACTACAAGTTTGATGAAAATCTAAAGGTATTATTTTCATTCAAGTTATATTTGCTAAAAATTTATGTGAATATGATAAATGTTTTGGATAAATACATAAAACTTGTTATTTTATTATTATTATTATTGTTTTTTTTTTTGTTTTTATAGGGAACTAGCATATCTCCTCCTTACAAATATTCACCAAACTGGAATAAATATGTCCCTTCATTGGCTAGTGAAGACAATGTGGCAATGGTTCTACCAATGGAACGTAAAAACAATCATGAATTGATCTTCTGTGCAAATAGCTTTTGCACTATGGATGCAGGTAATTTATATTTTGTTTTTTATATGCTGTTAATTGATGTTATAAAAACGAATCATTGATTATGATTTTATGTTGTTTTTCATTCCAAAGTTTATTTTTCTTATAGGTTTCACTGTTTTAGTATTGTTTTTTGTATTTAATGAAAGATAATAAGAAGAAATGTATGTTCTCAAAGTTTGACCCTTTTGTTTGTTTGTTTTCTCTTGAAGGAAACCACAAGAGAGACTTCAAAGTGAAGTCTCTAAAGGCTGCAGGGGCGGCAAGACTATGTGAACAAGAAAAGGAAAATCTGAGAAGACAAAGGAAAAAAGCATACCAGATTGAAATAGCAAATGCTAGAAGGGAAAATGAAATAAAAATGCAAGGAGAATTTATCAAGAAGATGGGAGAATTGAAGAAAAAACAGGAAAGAAGGTTGCTTGTTGCAGCACCGGTTCAAAAACAAAAACTCAAGAAAGACTTCAAACATGATGCAAATATAAAGGTATTATTTTCAATCAAGTTATGTTTGTTATAAATTCATGTGAATATGATAAAACTTTTGGTAACATGCATAAAAACTGTTATTTGATCAAATTTTTTTATTTGGTTTTTTATAGGGAACAAGCATACCTCCTCCTTACGAATATCCCCCGATCCGGAAGAAATCTGTCCCTTCATGGGCTAGTGAAGACTGCCTGGCAATGGTTATACCATTGCAACAGAAAATCAACCCGGAATCAATCTTCGGTCCAAATAGCTTTTGCACTGTGGACGAAGGTAATGTGTTTCTTTTCTTATAGTGTTAAATTGATGCCCCGAAAACCATCTATTGATTTATGATTTTGTGTTGCAGTTCTCCTGCCATGGGAATCCAAAAATCATGCTTATGATGATGATTAGAAGAAACATTGTATACTAGATTCTAGTGTTGACAAGTGACGATTCATATGTGTACTCGGTGAGCCAGTAGTCATTTGTTTCTTATGGTTTCTGACTGAGACTGGTTTGATTCTCACAGATGTTTCATTTATGTCAGATTTGAAAGTTTAAAATTGCAAAGTTATGAGAACAATGCTTTGCTCCACATTTTCAGAAAATTATGCTGGAAAAGTTCTGGAGTGTCTCTGCAACTTGTTGAATGCAATCTGAAATGCTGACTATTTTCATGAGGACTCACCAACCTTATTGCAATACTTCAGCAACAGGTGTGCTTTATATAGTTCATATAATCAATCTATGTTGTAATGATAAAACTACTATGTTGTTCTTTTTGATATAATCTTTCCACTTATGTGGTTCAATTACAATGATCAAACACTCTGGGAAGAAAATCCACATGCGTATGAAAGGAAGGATTTTAGTCTGTCATCCACCTGAGATTGCTTCTAACTTTCATTCTAAAACCTATCTTTTACTTATCCTTACTTTTCTGCAGATGTTAAAGATTTATACAGTCCTAGGACATCTAAAAGTTCATATTATTCGTTGCGGAGATTTTGAAATAAAAATGCAGCACGGTTCAAAAACAAAAACTCAAAAAAGACTCCAAACATTATGCAAATCTAACGGTATTATTTTCAATCTAGTTATGTTTGTTATAAATTCATGTGATTATGATAAAACTTTTGGTAACATACATGAAACCTTTTATTTGATCAACTTTTTTTTTAGGTTTTTTATAGGGAACAAGCATTCCTCCTCCTTATGTATACCCCCTGATCTGAAAGAAATCTGTCCCTTCATGGGCTAGTGAAGATCACCTGGCAATGGTTCTACTGTTGCAACAGAAAATCAAACCTGAATCGATCTTTTGTCCAAATAGCTTGTGCACTGTAGACGAAGGTAATGTGTCTCTTTTCTTATAGTGTTAAATTGATGTTCTGAAAACCATGTATTGATCTATGATTTTGTGTTGCAGTTCTCCTGCCATGGGAATCTAAAAATCATGCTTATGATGATGATTAGAAACATTTTATACTATATTCTAGTATTAACATAATATAAGCAAGTTTTTGGGATGGTGAAGGTGAGCAAGTGACGGGTCATATATGTACTTGGTGAGTCAGTAGTCATTTGTTTCTCCTGGTTTCTGATTGAGACTGGTTTGATTCTCACGGATGTTTCATTTATCTCAGGTTTGGAAATTTAAAATAGCAAAATGATGAGAACAATGCTTTGCTTAACATTTTCTGAAAATTATGCTGGAGAAGTTTTTGAGTGTCGCTGCAACTTGGTAATGCAATCATGGGTGACTATTTTCATGAGAGAGCTTCCCCAACCTTGTTGAAATACTTCAGCAACAGGTGTGCTTTATATAGTTCATATGATCAATCTATAACACACACACACACATCTATGTATGTGTGTATTGCATTTGAAGAAGGCTGCAAGGTTTGAACGTCATATTATTGTCTTGCTTTGATTAGATATGAACCCACATCATTTGATCTTGGCATAATAGACAAGGGATGATGCGCTTCTTGCCATCGGATGGCTGTGTGATAAATTGAAACAGATTGAACCAATATAAATCTGAGCTTGAGCCCATGTTGGTGCAACATGTTTTCCTGGAGTTTATCAGCCCTGTTGGCCATCTCAGAACAAAGTTAAGTTTTTTTCTCTGTTTTTGAATTCTTGACATCTACTTGGTCATCAATGTTCATTTCAATTTTTTGCAAAAAAAAAAAAAAATTCATTTGTTTTTTTTGTGGTACCTGATGGAAACCAAATTCTAGAAGAATAATTTTCGGATGCCAGGCTGCATGGGTTGCAGGACAACATGCCCATATTACAAATTGTTTTAACATATACCTCATTTTTCCAATGTGTGTCACTTTTCTTATTTAAATATTTTTCTTAAGAAACAATATTTTCTTTATTAAAAAGATAGATCCAGTTATAATTGCTGAATTATTGAAGGACGCGACGAATGAACTTGAGGTGTAAAAGGTCACTGTTTAGATTACATGTACCTGTGAAGAATATCTTAAACATGAGATGTGATCATTTACAATATTTTGTTTCCTGATTTTAGGTGTGTGTATTTATGCAGGCTGTTGATGCCCTTTAATCAATGCATCTTTGACACTCAACATATTGCAAAAGCTTGGTATCAAGGACTTCCCATCTCGCCGGTCTCTCGCTTCCTCTTCATCGGAGAACCGCTAGTCCTGGGATCTACAAGCTTCTTCTACCTCATCTCCTCTTTCTTTTCATTTGCAAAGAAAACAACCCATCTTCGTCGCACCATTGTCGAGGACGTTCGCATTCACAAGTTTTAGTTTCTTCTCTTGTTTCATCTATTTAGAATTCAAATAATTTGCATAATTCTTGTTGCGTTAATAAAAGCCACAGTTTCTTTTATGTTTCATCTATTACTTCACAATTCTCATCTTTTAGTTTCGGATTGGATCACCCAAATCCCACAATTAGTCCCAACAAAATCTAAAATCTTGAAAAAAACATTGCGTACTGATCACCCAAATCCCACAATTTTATACCCTCTTTTGTTAATAGGATATGGAGTTCATAGGCACTTAATGACATGACTTTCAAAGGAGTTCACTTTGGAAAAAATCAGACTGCCAAAGTTTTGTTAAATCAGATGTTAGAAAATATCAAGTGATGTGTTCTCTTTGGTAGATTTCATCTAAATTGCTAAAATTAATTTATTTAATAAGCTAACGTCTTTACAAGTAACAAGAGATTCGTCTTGTCAAAAGGGAACCTAAGACTACGTGTAATACCTCACCCGTTGGGTGCACGGGGTCATCGGGTTTTTATTTTTTATTTTTTTTGGGGGGGGGTTGTTTGAGCGGGCACAGGCTGTGCCAATTTGAGTTCCACAGCAGCCCCCGTGTCCCGTGGTTCTTTCCATGCTCTTATTGGCTGGTTTGAAAAAAAGGGATCCACAAAGAATAATAATGGTGATTATGTGGCATAGTGGTTAAGGTTTTTCAGTAGGGTGACTATTATGGAGTTTTAAAGTTTTCAGTGAGATGATGATGTAATAGAAAATTTCAGTGAAAGATATATTTATGTATTCGTTTAATGTAAACCAAATATTCAAATATTATTAGAACCACAAAGAAAACATGTGTACTTTGTATTTCACCAAATCTTTTTAAACGCATAAAATAAATGAAATACGACAACAAAACAATTGCCAGTTGTCACGATCTCACTCCTACACCATTAAATATTAAAAAATTTGTAGATTTTGATAATATTTAATATTTTTCTCAGCAAATATATTTGTTGATTATTTTTACATGTTTTAAATTAGTCATATTCACATAATGTTTAGATTGCCTGTTTAGATTATTCATATATCTATACCATGCTATTTCATCAATCCAATGCAATGCGAAAATGCCAAATCTGTTTGAATAAAGTAACGCAAAACATACATTCATAAGCAGTTCCTAACATGTGTTTAAATCATAAGACGACATTCAAAACACTTGTTTATATCAAGTAATAAGTATGCATATCAGTTCAAAACAGTAAAATAGTTTATAAACGGGCTTTATAAAACTCACCTTAGCCTTAACAAAGCTTAACTAATACTATATATCACAACCAACCAATTGCTTTTTAACAAATCCATGGTCTACATCTTAAGACATCCTATATGTTTTTATAACCTTTATTATTATTATATTCTAACCTCATCACATTTGGTGTTTGTATGATCTAGGATTTTCAAACTAACAACATAATGGCTAGATATAACTTATACCTACAATTTTGACTCATAAGAAGATAAATTGGTAGATTTGGGTAAAAATTATTGTATATTGGGTTAAAATGAGTAACATTATGACGGAAAATAAGTTGGTATGAGTAACACTTTAACACAATGCAGGTCAAGATGTGTAACTTAAAAACTATGTGAATATAATGGATTTAAGCAAGTAAGAATAAATAATAATATGTTTAATGATAAACTCTTTAAAAATATTCAAATAAAATGTTTGTTTTATTACAACTAATTTTAACTTAAGCAAAATTGATGTTTTTTTAAAAGCGACTTATTTAAACCCAAACAGATTTTTCTTAAAACTCATCGTGACACGCATACATCTTGACCCGTACCTGTTTTAACCCGTTACCTAACCCGCCCATTTTACCATGCATAATATAACTCAATCCTATCTTAAGGTACCTATAACCTGTATTATAAGAGAACCTATTTGTCCCCCTTCAGGTATTGCTTCCCTAAAATGCAGGAAAAATTGATCCCACAACACACGTGTCCAACTCGTACACTCGGGTATACCTGATACCTAAATATTGTTTTGATCAACCCGTGTCCTTACTTTTGGTATTTAACCAAGTTTAGTATCTAGGAAATAAGGAGGACCCAAGTTTCGTAAGAGATGAGGGTTTGAACCCCACTTTGGACATTTTATAGGATATCTAGAAGAGGGGTTGAATCTGGGTTTTAATCCCGTGTTTGATCACAATTGAGGGGTGGTTTATTTAAATGAGGCAGTGGCGGACCCATAAATTTTTTTCATGGGAGCGAAATTTTTTTAAAGTTGTTTAAGTATAGACATATAGTAATTTTTTTCTATTTTGTTTATATCGGGTTAGATCGAATCGAGTCGGATCATGTTAAAAAAAGCAATCAAACTAAATTTCATATATAATATTATTATAAAAATACAATACATCTAAAGTTGTTCTTATTTCTGACAAAATGGATGGGTTACCGGGTTGGGTTGAGTAACATGTTAGAATGGGTGTGGGTTATGATGAGTGTATATTAGGATGGGTGAAGGACATGATGCGGTTTAAGCAAAATTAGTTTGAGTTTAAATGAGTCATTTTTTAAAACATCAATTTCGTTCAAGTTAAAATGAATTGTAATTAAACAAATAGTTTAATTGAATAATTTTTAATAATTTTTAGTAATTTTCTCATCAAATATATTATTTATCATTGTTATCCATTTGAATCTATTATATTAACATAATTTTTAAGTTACCTATCTTGTTATAGGTCAGGGTTATCATCCTAGATGTTCTCTAGGGAGTTTTATTTTTTAAAATTCATCAAAAACATCTACGAAGACTTTTTTAAGTAACTCTTTCTTCAGAAAACAAGTATAAGTGTCAATTAAATTTTCAACACAAGCCTAATTTTACAAATTTAAGGGGAGCGACTGCAAAATATTAGGGGGGTTGATCAATATTTTAACATATATATACTACTGTAAAAAAAAATTCAAGAAGGGTGGCTCCCCCCCACCCCACCCCACCACACCACACCACACCACACCACATGAGTACACCACTGCCATGAGGTTTCCGCGCATCTAGGGGACGTATGTCTTCCCTCTATCTGAAGAGCCTGATTAAAAAAACATATGTTATACGTAAGATTATCGTCGTTCATAAAAAAACATGTCTAGCGAGTAAATGGAAACACATTCATTAGATTAAAAGACTTTTTTGAGTCAATCTATATGTAATAATCCCAAACACAGTACGTTTAATAAATGAGTTAACTTGACTATGGTTTATTTAATAAATAGGTAATTATTAACCCATTTAAGCCTTTTTTTTTAAAAAAAAAAAGTTTCATATTAAGATTACAAAGAGGAATTAAAAGGCATTAAAATTTAAAGTTTGATTTTTTCCCCTATAATTATTAATTTTCAAGATTGAAATAAATGACCTATTTTAAGACACTTAGCTATTAAATTACAAAAATGTTACTTTAATTCGACTTATAAACTTTGTTTTGGTTTCCTTTGGTTTGGTTCAAATTATGCTTTTCAATAAAAGGATTTAAAGTATCCTTTTTACTCTTTGAAATATTTAATCTCTTCAACTAACTCCAATCCACTTATAACACTATTTTATTATCTATTTATTTTGTCAAGATTAATAGTATTTTAGCCTTTTTCATGTATAAAAACTAATTATACAATTTACTTAATTTAACAAGAGGACTACTTGTGTACATAATTTACCGACCTCACCCCCTCCTTCAGCCAATGGCTTACCCATTTGATGGCTTGAGTGTGAGTCGTTCAACTTGAAAATTTCTTTTAATATTGTATATATATGTTAAATTCTCAACGGGTTATTCTAAAACTTTGCAATTATCCCTCTTTCACTTTTAATTTTCAATTTTAGCTATAAAACTAAGCTAAAAAACCAATAAATAATTAAATCCATTTTAAATTAAGACTAAATTTATTGTTAACCACCAATAGCCTATTTAAAAAAAAACTTTATTATGTTTTTGTATATGAAATTTAGTTTGATTATATTTTCTTAACATTACTTGTCATAATTCGACCCAACCTGACCTAAAAAGAAGAAAAAATTATTATATAACAATATTCAGATGACATTAAAAATTTATGTATCCATAAAAAATATTTCTAGGCAGGGACGAAGCATATGAAGGACCGAGGGGCAATTTTTTTTTAAAATACTGGTTTATCTCCCTCTCAAAAAATTTTTTAAAACCAAACACACTTTAAAAAAATACTCATTTCATCCCTCTCATTTGTTTACCCCATTTCCCTTCCTATCATTTTTTATTTCATTTCTCACAAATTACTCCTTTCTTTTCTAATTTTCCTTAATACTTATTCCCTAAAATACCCTTCCAAGTTCCAACCCTAATTCTCTCAAATTGAATTTTCGTCACTTTTCCCCTCCCATTTCTCGTTCGCTACTTCGCTGCTCCAAGCCTCCAAATCCAACCTCCAATCGGGAGCTGGCAGCCCTCCTCAGCCGCGACGACCAACACCCGACCACCAACACTCCAACAGGCAACCAAGCAACAGTCCTCCTAGGCGACTCGGCGAGTTTTGACTTCCGACAAGGCGACAATCCGACCGGCGACCACAAACAGGCAACAGGCGCGTCTTCCCCTTATCCCCTACCGACTTTCGAGTTCAGACCAAACAACCGGTGAGTTATTCTGCTATGGATAAGTTGATTTTGTGATCTTGAATTCTTGATCAATTGATTTGTATGCCATTTAGGTAATTAGGTATAATTTTGTATCTAATATTTGATGCCCCTAGTGTATTTAATTGTGATGATTTAGAATTGGTATTTTAATTGGTATTAATTGTTATTATTTTGTTTCTTTAGACATTTAAGTTTTAGTTTGAATAAAAAATAATATCGTATGAAAAAGTTATAAATATTATAAAAAATAAAGAGAAATTGAAAAAAGTCGGTTATAACTAATTATTTTTTCTTTCCTCTTTTTTTTTAACATTGTCACATGTAAAATTTCTTTTAATTCTTGATCTTTTTACTCAAAACGCCTTGGGAAGGGGAATGGCTACTTCAATGAAAACATTCTTTTTCTCAATATATAAAACTATTTAAATAATAACTTACTAAGAGCTTTTTTTCCCTGCTAATTAATAGTTACATATATAAATTAGGAGGTTGTATCCAGTAACAAGGGATTTTTGCCTAAGAAGAGTAAGAAGCAATAGAAATTTGACACGTGTCATAATAAAACAGTAATACAGTACAAAAAACGAAATAAAGTACAAAAAGAAACAAAATCCAGTACAAAAAATCAAAAATCTAGTAAAAAAAATCCAGTACAAAAAAAAAATAATACAAAAAACAAAAATCTAGTACAAAAAAAATAAAAATCTAGTATAAAAAATAAAATTTTATACCTAAATTATGTGACACGTGTCAAATTCTTATTAGTTCTCACTCTTTTTAGGCAAAAAACTCTTTTTATTTGATCATTCCCATGTAAATTAGTTCTGCCAATTTTCATTCACTAGTTCCTTTGATTTTTTTAGAATTAATATTCTAAAAAATTATTATTGGGTACCTTCATTAGTCAAATCAAACACCCATTTTTTTATTTTTTTTTAATGGCCTTGTTTTTTAACCGGATACCCGAAAGTCATCTTCAAGAAAATACAACACTATATGGTCTAAAACAGAAAGGGACAAATATTTTAGATTTTTTTTTTTTGGGTGTTATAAATTAATCAGCCAATTTAGGACACGTTGCAGTTTTTATAAATTCAATTTTTATGGTATCTAATATTTTTCATAAATATATATTTTTTTAATTTCATTAAGCCTCATTTTCAACCTTACGAAGGAGATAACCTTTTGCGGGTGGATGATAATTAAGCAATTGCTATCAAATATAAGACCGGATATGTAATATAATTGAATATGAGCCTAAAAACATCAAAATTTGATATAAATCAATCAAGTTGTAAATGAATTTGTTAGTGGCTAACTTAGAATTTTTTTTTCTTATATGGGTTCATTTTTTATAAATAATATTATTTTTATTAGACCGTGTGTAAATTGTAATGCGTATCCCGCGCTCTTGGCGGGATCCACACACTTCGGCGGGGTTAAGCGGGCACATGGCCCTGCCTCCACGGCGGCTCCTTTTTCTCGCATCCATCTGCTCCCGCTCCCCGTTTACTTTCCCTTTCGTGATTGGCACATTTTAAAATTATGGTCTGTTTTCAAATGGTCGTATTTAAAAAAATTGTCGATCATAAAAATTGAGATCGAAAATATTCGACAATTATCTTTGAGTTTAATTTTTATTTGAATTGCTAGTTTATTTTTTTATTTTGTTTTTATTTAAATTTGCATTGCAATGTTTTTTATTTTTTTACGTGACTCGTTTAATTTAATGTTAACGTATTTATTTTATTATTCATTTTAATTTTAAATTTACAACTAAAAAAGAATAATTAAAATTAAATAGTGTTGATGATATAACACATTTAGGGAATGTTTTTGGTATGGTGATCACGTGACAGAAAATTTCAGTGGGAAATAATTTCAGTGAGGTGACCGCTGTGTATAGTCAATCAACGTTGCACTTTATATTGTGTTCGGGTCATCAAGACATATTGGGTTGGATAAACTATAACATAAAATATCATAATTAAAATACACTATTATTTAAAAACAAATAATAAAACCACAATGTTAATAAAAAAAAAGGGAAATAGAGAAATGTAACCAACTTTTCATTTTGTTTCAATCAAGTCAGCCAAACTTTTTTTTTTGTTCCAATTAAGTCATTCATGTTATTTTTGTGTTTGAATTCTTTGTTTTTTACCTGAATTGTAGGTAATACATATTGATATAAGTTTGAGTGAATAATTTTTTTTAAAAAAATTACTGACTTGAATAAGTAATTATTAATTTTTTGTTCTTTGTCAGATATTAGTTAAAATTAATAATTATTGATTCAAATCAGTCATTTTTTTAAAAAAAAATTATTCACTTAAACTTATATCAACATGTATTACCTACCATTCAAGTTAAAAACATAGAACTAAAACACAAAAGTAACTTGCATAACTTAATTAGGATAAAAAAAGTTTTAGTGACTTGATTGGAATAAAATGAAAAGTTTGTTACATTTCTACAAAATTATCCCAAAAAAAACTTGCATACTTCACAAAATTGGGTCCGATGACCGTAATCCGATACATATGTCCACCCATGGGTTTGTCATGAATTAAGATGCTCGTATTCGAGCTAAAACGAATGTAGTGTTTGTTTTCTCCCAAAAGGTTTGTGCAAACTATTATGTCTGTGCAGTGTAGATCATGCGCAGACATTATCATTTGCGGACTTTTTTTTGCGAAGATGATTTATTAAATCATGTTTGCGTGAGCTATTCTTTGTATAAATATGGCTCCACCACTTATAAGATCTTTTAAAGTCTGCAGAGATCACTTGCCATCACCACCCGCCACCAGTGATCACCCACCCTCCACCACCACCATCGGCCACCACCCTCAGTCACCCCCACCACCGTATGCCACCCCCATCACCCACCACCACTGTCCGTATACCACCAGTTTATTGTAACAGTCAACAAACATTAAAAAACAAACAGCTTTCTTTTTGCACATTGCAGAGATTTGGTCTACCTCTTCTTTTACAGATGACCGCAGATGTGGTCCGCGCCATGCACACATTTTACCCCTTAAAAACAAAACCACCGAAGAATACTTGCAATTTTTGAGTTCCCTCCGATACTTGTAACTTGTAAGTAACCATTTCGAGCTCAATCATATAATTCTACTTTTACATCTATCAGGCGTCATTTGCATCCCTTAACTTTCTAAGAAAATCACAATATTTCATGTTAATTTTCAAGTGGTTGTGTGTTTGGTTGGAGAAGTCGCTAACCGTTGTCAAATCGGTTAATTAGAGAGTTGCGAGTATTCGGCATATGTGGAGAGTACTCGGATAAGGTAAAAAAGGTAAATTTAAAAAAAATTATATATATGTCAAATATCATAAGTTTATTAATATTTATAACAGATAAAGTTATTAGCAGTACAAATAAAATACATATAGACAAAATCAAACAATAATTGATAAAAAACAACGAAAATAAGTAAAAAACAACAAAAATCTTACTTGGCCGAGTTGAACCGAGTTTCTTGACCAAGTTGAAGAAAATTGGCTCGGCCGAGGTACTTGGCCGCCGGTTGTGTGTGAAAGAACACAAGAAAAAACAATTTGCCTATTATAATAAATGAGTATTTTTAAGGAACACGTGTCGCATTCTTGTGCAATCTAAAAAAAATTTCCGCCTCTCTCTCCTAATATATATTTTTTAATTTTTTAGTAATTAAATTGTATAATTAAATATTAAAAAATATAAATCTTCTTATTCTGATATTTTACTAATTTATTATAATTTATAAAAATATTTCAATTATATTTTATTTTAAAATATAATTTTATAATTATTAAAAAATTATTATCTTATATTAATAAATTATATTTTTTTAATTATCAAACCCGCGTAATACGTATGGTTTTAGGCTAGTAATAAATAAACAAAAAAAAGTACTGTCTAAGTATAATAAAAATAGACTAAAAAATAAATTTATAAAATACTAATTTTTATTTAAATTGTACCACGTACATGGATCTTTTAATGTACTCCACATGGGCTTCTTTATAAATACCTAACCCTCTCATTCAGTTTGATCAGCCTTCAAGTGTGGTGAGAAAAATAAAGAGAGAGAGAGAGATGATGAAGGGTGTGATGGTGAAGGGTTTGAACATGATGGTGATGATGGCATGGATGATGATGAAGATGGCATGGACCATGTTTCAAAGCTCTCCATTTTCATGGCCGCTCAAAGTTTTTGAGCTAATCTGGGTTCGATTTGTCTTCATATTTCTAAAGTATGAAATGGAGACAATAAATGCAAAATATGTTATTCCCTTTGAGTATTACAAGGTTCAACCCTTTGAGAAGTTGTAAGCTATTTTATTTATCTATCTACATGCTTAATTAATTGGTTGTTACTGGTTTGAAACCGTATATTGTAATCCATTAAATTTATAATATAACTAATATTTTCAGTTATCAGAAAAGACATGTCGTTGAGCTTTAGTTTGTCGTTCAAGAAAAACTAGGATTTTCAATTATCAGACTATATAATTAACGTCAATTGAATTCCTTTCAACAACATTAAAATGACTTGTTAAACACTAAACAAAAAACCCTAATAGACAAATGTGGTTATCATGTAAGTGGATTCTTATTATTATAAAAATAATAATACATCAAAACCACAAAGGTAAACCATAAAAGCTATATCCTAAAAGTTAAACCTTAAATTGATATTTAGAGATCAAAGTATAGAACAATTTTTATGACACTGAAATAAAATTAATCAGAAATTATTTGAGCTAGTTTGTTTTTTTAAGATTGCATAATGAACCTTATTTTGTGTGTTTGTTATATATTCAACAGTGTTGTATTTTTTGGATTAGTTTAAAATTGATGTTTGTGGGTGTACAATAGAGAGGTATTTGCATGTTATAATGGGAAACACAACATGATAACACCGATATTGTTAAACACTCATAAAATTTAATACTTAAAGTATCATTTAGATTTGAAAGTCTAATATAAAATTATAAAATAAAGTACATATGAAATTACATAATTAATTTATTATAATTATAATTTACTTAGTTTGTTGTTTGTATTTTACTAACATAATTAAATATAAAAAAGATAATTTTGCCTCAGTTATAGTAATAAAACAATCTATTCCTCGTTGAATATATTATAATTTATATATATTTAAAGAAATGTCTAATATGGATAACTAATATTCTATAGAAAACTATAATAACTATTTATAGCTATTAATATTGTTGTTTTTTATTTTTTGAATTAATGTCAAGGAAATTTGCATATACATATATATATATATATATATATATAGAGAGAGAGAGAGAGAGAAAAGATAAAATGAAAACCCATTCTCAATGAAAAAACCGCAAAAACCATGTAAAAAAACGTTTTTTTTTTAATTTTTTTACATGTTTGTAACACTGTTTGGCACATTTTTATAAAAAAAATAAAAAAAGCACCGACCAAATATTTAAAAAAAAATATTTTATAAATCCACGTAAAACCTACGTAACAAAACGTAAAAAAAATACGTTTTGTTACGTAGGTTTTACGTGGTTTTATAAAATATTTTTTTTTAAAATTTTTGGTCGGTGCTTTTTTTATTTTTTTTATAAAAATATGTCCAATAGTGTTACAAACCTGTAAAAAAATTTTCAAAAAAAAACGTTCTTTTTACGTGATTTTTGCATGGTTTTCGCGGTTTTTTCATTGAGATAGGGTTTCAAAATAACCCTACCTCATATATATATATATATATATATATATATATATATATGTTTAGTTGATAACTGATATTGATTTTTGTTCTTATTGTTCTTAACATTTTTTAATTCACATTTGAATACAACAAAAATAACTTTGATTTAGTTGTAGTGAGATCTAGTGTCGGCTCCCTTACAAAAAAAATAATAATAAGTGTTATATTATGGTCTATAAAATCAAAGAGTCTCAAACTTTTAAAATAAATTGGTTTTAATTGGTGTAAAATTTCTTATTTTTTTTAATATTTATAACTAATCTACATACTTCTTTTGTGATTTATAATTTGTCTAGTTTTCTTCTTTATTATTTATGTTTTATGCATCCCGGCCAAGCTTAATAAAGTAGAAGAAAAAATACATATCATAGAAAAAAAACCCTAAATTTTATCCATGGTTTAGAGTCGATCTGTCTTGCGTTTGGTTACATGTTTATTTTAGTTGGATTTTCTTACAACTTTAGTGCACCTAAAATATACGTATACACACACCACACAACTAATAATGGATATTAAATTTATTATTTGTTATTATGAATACGCATCTTCACTTTTGTTTCAATATAAATTTTAATAATAAAAAACAGATGAAACGTAAAGGCAAACCCACTAGTTTAACAAAGGAACAATAAAAATAATCTTACGGACACATTAACACGACACGACATGTCTAAAGCAGGTCGACATATTAAGACATGTTTATTTTTGTGTATAAACTGGTAAAAATTCGTTAAGATTTGTTTATAATTTAAAGTTTAAAATAAATAATCTATCTATCTATTATAATAAATAAAGGTTTCTTGGGACATATGTCAACTTTTTAGAGCACATCAACTTTAATTTCCCCCGTCTTTCTCCCCTATTAAATACATCTTATATTAAATAATAATATTAATTTATTGAATACACTATTTAAAAATTAAAAAAAAAACTAATACAATACAAATATATTAATATCAAACTTTTTTAAATCAAATTATTATGAAATATAAAATTTCAAAAAATAAAAACTTAAATGAAATTTATAAAGAAACAAACTTTAAATATATAAAATTTTAAATATTTAAGTATCATCTTATAGTATTTAGATTTTAATTGATAAATATTTATGATATTTTTTTATTCAACCCGTGTAATACACGGGATATTAACCTAGTATAATATAATACGTGGATAACCTATTAACTTCTAAATTTCTAATTTTCTAATCCTAGTTCCTAAACAGGTTTATTAACATGTTATTTATAGTATTAAATGTTAACATGTTCCTTAACAGGTCATTTCGTATTCACAAATTTAAGCGGGTCGTTTTCGTATTTGAAAAAAAACAGACCTGATAATTGCTCGTGCCATGCTCGCTTTTAACCATTTCGTGTTTCTTGTCTTTAACGTATCATGTTTTAACGGATTACGATCCTAATTAGGGGAAAAACAAAACTTGTGCTGCCAAACTACTGGGCCAAGTTTGCCTTTGTTTATAAGTGGCGCAAACAAATATGTATGTGGAATGAGAACCGACAGAATTAAAAACCTCCCACCTTACATCAAGCTTCGAGAGCGAAACTTTACTATTTATAATTCATAATTTCATTTCGTCTAGATAGGCAACAAGTCACGTTTAAAGGCCGTGTTTGAGATGCGCACATATAATGTAAATACGTGTCAGCCTCGAGGACAAAATTAAAATTGAACTAATTTTAGCATTATTTGACTTAATTTCTGTGGAAATAGTGTCAAAAGCATTAGGCTAGTCGGTTAATCATGTTTAATGACATGAGCTTCTCAATTCTCATTAGAAGAAAGTTCTCTATTTCTACGGAAGTGGAGGTAACTTGTAAGGTTGTCTATATGACTATATATTTCCTTACTCAGATCCTACCTTAATTTAATAATAGTAAGATATACAGATTACGATAATAAACTCACATTTAAGAGCTAAGATCTATTTAATAACTCAAAACGTGTTGTACAAGTAATCAAATGTTAATGGTGTTAAATAAAAGGTAACCAGCCACTTAGATTTTATAAGTTTTAGAGTGAATTACCGATATCGTCCTTGTGGTTTGTTATTATTTCACTATTAATCCTTAGGTTTCATAAATTACGCATATAATCCCAAACTTTTAACATTTGTAAAACATATAGTCCTTCAGACTTTAAGTCAATAAATTACCCTCACATAATTGACCAAATTACCCTCATATAAGGACTATATATGTTACAAATATTCAAAGTTTGAGACCATATATGTAATTTATAAAACCTATGGATCAAAAGTAAAATACTAGCAAACCTCATGAACCACCTCGGTAATTTACTCTAAGTTTTATGAATACTTTATATCATATATATTCTATTTTCTTACATGTTATTGGGAAAACATTTATATATCGTTCTATAGTTAATTGCATCAGTGAGCATAACATATTTTCTCAAAAGAAAGCATGTATGTGTGGAACCACAAAGAAAACGTGTTTCTGGATACACGTTTATTTTACCAAAATTCAAGCAATAATTAAAGTGCCACAACAAAACCTTCTGGCACCTACTCCGGTAATAAAGCCACACCACCCTTGATCATAAAATGAAAACCCCCATAACTTTGAAAACCATGTAAAATAAGTTTTTGTTTTAGACGTGTAATATTAGTTGGGTTATTTTTATAAAAAATATAAAAAATGCCCAAAGAATTTTTTCTAAAAATAAATTGTAAATAAGTAACACATACGTAACCGCTTCGCCCAGACGCTATAGATGTGTTATATGGTGTTTATATGTGTGTTACATATGCGTTACATGGTTTACAAATATTTTTTTTTTGAAATTCTCTCGGCACTTTTTTGATGGCTTTTTTTTATAAAACCTGTAAACAAAAACTATTTTCACGTAGGTTTTGTTGTCAAAATTTTCAAAGTTTTCTCAACTCAAGGGTACACACACACATACATATATATCATCTGAAAACTTAATTTTAAAAAGAAAAACCCTTAAATCATATACGTAACCTTCATTTTAAAAATTGATAATAAATATACATTCTATATTAAAGTTGAATAAAAAAATGTCAATTCCAATGTGATTTAATGTGGATAGATTATAAATGGAAGAGCAAGATAGTGTTTAAGAGTTTTTTTTTTAAATCAAGTTTTCACATACAAGATTACAATCCCTTTATGTATGTGTACATGAAATAAAGCTTTTACACACATACATGGATTTGGCGTTAAGTAGTAGGACGAGATTGGTACTAAACTCGTACTCTATCAGACCATAGGGGTATGCCCCATGGTTGGAACCACTCCACCTAGACGTCACGTAGGCATCCACCACAACCACACACTAAACCACTTGTGGTGGAAATGCTCCTTGGTCATCCATGTCTCAAGAATGAATGTTCAAATGGTCGAAAAATGAATGTTCAAACGGTCGAGAGAAGCGTTGCTGTGGCCACGCCCAAGTCATCCACGCCCCAAAGGGCCGGCCCAGCCCCACCCATGCCCCGTTCCCTTGGCACACCGCAAGGTGTCAAAAGGTACTTATATCAAAAACATAAAAAATGCATGCAGATGCTGGTACTGAATTTGTCGGTTCGATACCAATCAATACCATACTATTAAATGTTTACAAGAAAATATTGTTTTACTTTGTCATTGTTGCTACAAAACTTAACACAAAGTATGTTAAAGCTCGTGAGCAGTGCAAGATCCACCACAAGTTAGACTATGACGAGAATGAGAGTGTGTTGAGAGTAGAATGTTGTTATTGGATTGCATATGCCTCTCCTTGTTTAGCTGCTTGTTATTTATAGTGGGTTTCATATGAGACCTTAGATCATCAACATTCTTATTTGGGTAGTTTGTTTCATGCAGTCCAGGTACTGTTCTGATTGTTTTGGCTTCTTTCCCTTTTCTTGTGTAAATGTTTGTCTTAATAGTTGACATTTGTCTCTGACATTGTTATTGTCGTTTTCTTCTGGGTCATGAGGTAAGCAATACTTTTTGTATTTTACCACGTTGGACTGTTTGCAAATAAACTAAGTATGGGTTGTGAGGGTTCTTAGTTCTGTATGGCTTTCAGCAGTCGGTTCCTTTGGCCTTAGTGAGTCGTGGCTCGTAGGGATCGGTTCCACTTTGGATGTTAGCCGCGGCCTGCTTGTTTGGAGGTCCATCCGGATCGGTTCCACTTTGGATGTCCAGCCGCGGCCTGCTTGTTCGGAGATCCATCCGGATCGGTTCCACTTTGGTTCGGGGCACTACTTGTTCAAAGGTCCAGACACAGCTCATGGCCTCATGCTTCATCCTCAGCCGCGGCCCTGCCTTTATCTTCAGCCGCGATCCTTGCTTCTCCATTGGTTGTGGCCCATGCTTCCCCTTCCAGCCGTGGCTCCTGCTTTTATTTTCAACGTAGGTTGCTGCGGCCCGTGCTTCACTTCCAGCCGCGGCTTTGTCGTTTCCTACCTTTTCGTGACTGTTTATGGGTATCCCCATCAGTCATCTTAACAAGTTATCATTTGATGGCGTATCAAGTTATTTTTCCCTTTTATCTATTAATGTTGACGTGGAATTTAGCGGTTGATGATATGGATTTTTATAATTAAAGAATTAAAAGAAATTTATTGAAAGCTATAAAATTGTAAAATCATAGAAACGTTATATGCATATAACATATTCAATTGTGTTGTTGGCTTTTGTCACTGACTACTTCAACAATAAATACAAATGATTTAGCAATACAAAATAAAATACCAAATATATGGTCAAAGGGTCGAGTCTTCTTATGTCCATCTTTTTATTCGTTTTTTTTTTTTTTTCAATTCTAGCCCTTTAATTTGTAATATTTCTTTAGCCACAAAACTTTATCATTACAAGATAGAAACATCCACTTGGTTGAGTTACTATCACTGATTTAGTCTCATGACTCGAATCTTTTTTGTTTCTAACATGTAGTTAATATAATATACGTCATAGGTTTATTAATTTTTATTATTAATTTGATTTTTTAATAATTTGAGTTTGTTAGATTTCTTTAGAAAGCAGTAAAAAATTATTTATTTGAAAACTTTATGTGTTGTTGGTGACTCATGTTCGACTCTCGTGTCGTACAACAATTTTCTTTTTCTTTTTCTTTTCTTTCTTTTGAATTTTGTTATTTTTTATATTATATTATTTTTTTAAATTCTTATATAGTAATGCACGAAACACAAAGTGTTTTTATATACGTTTCAATTTTTATAAATGATTCATAGATTTATTTTGTTTCTTTGAATAGTATTGTCATGCTGCAATACTCGGGTTTTAATCTATACTATATTATCATACCTATTTATATTTTGATGTAAATTTAATTCAAATCAAGTCCATGTACATTTATAATTCATTTAACATATATTGTTTTTTCTCATATAACTTTTAAAATATAATGTTTTATTACTCTCCCAAAACACATTGCAAGATACGTATTTTTATCTATATTTTAATATAACTTTCATTTAAAATCAAGCATGTTTGCATAGCTCAGCTGGCAAAATATGATATATTTTTACCTTGTTTTCTTAAACGTGTTTTCGCGTTTTAATGTTTATTTATACAACGACGTAATTTTTATACAAACAGGTGTCACAAGTCACAACCTTATGCATTCACTGAATATTTTCTTGGTTTTTTGTATTATTATCTTTTGATTTTTTACCTTTGTGGTGCTTAGCCAGAAAGAGTAACGAAACATGTTGTCAACAATTAACAAATGCGAAGGAGGAGATGAAGACGGGGAGGGAATTGAAAGAAAACCCAACAAGATCGATCGATGGAGACAACAAACGAAACTTTGAGTAATTGTAAAATGGTTTAGATCTATCACCAACTTACAGATTTCAATGAATCTGTGATTATACTAAAAATAAAGAACAAGATGTTTGACACAAACACTTAACCAATTACAACTCGATCTATATATATATATACTCGATAACCCTAAAACATGAACACAAACACGAACTCATAGATCTGTACACTAAACTCAGATATAGGGTAACAACAAACAAGAATAGAACAAAGATCAACAAGATCTAACAATAAACATCTCTGAACAAACAGATGCAAGCTAAAGAAGATGAAGAGGCAATGACGAACACAAAAGCGTACTTTGTACGATTCCACACTCAGGTTATGAGAAACCCTAAAACATCCGGCTTATATCACTAGCTAATATTGCTCCGACATCCACAAGTTTACAACAATGACACATTCAACCCTTCAGCTTACTTCTGTACACAATAACAAAAAAATAACAACAAAACAAGTTAGATTAGTTTAATAACAAACTATTGACATGTTATGATAAACATAATTTGACCCTTTTATTTTAACAGTAATATTACCTGGATACTATTTATATTTAGGATATTTTCCCGCTAAATTAAGTAGAAGGAATTTAGCTAAGTTGGCAGATTCGATATATGGTTGGCTATGAGGTTGTGGGTTTCATCCTTGAATCTTTTATGTTTTCCCCTTTCCTTTTGAACTTAGCTTGTTTTAAGAGTGTTCAACGAATTGAATTTCGAATTAACCGAATCTAATTATTCAAATTTTAAAATTTTGAACATGGATTTGAATATGTACATTCGAACGATCTAATACGAATAATATCCCATTCGAAATTCGATTCAAAGAGTGGATATTTATTTGGAGACACTGAATGGATAAAATAACAAGGCACTACCTTAGTTTTTACGACGAGTTTGTTTAACTGTTTAAGTGTTAAACATTTTAAAATGGTTAGTCAATTACGCGCTTAAATGAGTTAGAAGGTGGTAACCGGGAAGAAATGTTATTTTGGAGTTTAGGGCAGTAAAAGCACATAACATATTTTTTAAAAACTTCATTTTATAAGAATACACTAGAAAGCAAATCCATCGTCTTGTACTCTTGTATAACATATTATTTTGACTTTCAATATGTGAGGCCCCGAAACCGGGCACCTCGCAGAGGTTGGTTTTCATCATAACACATAGCTCTTAAACTAAAAACTTTCATAATCATGCAGCGGAAATGTAAACATAGTTTGATAAACAGAATTCAATAAAGTGTATGTATCAAAATCATATCGAATTGCCAAAACCAACAGATCGTCTGGATTGATGCCCGAGCTCCATGCTTTCTCTTATCATAGCTTTAACCTGACATACATGCTAAATCAAGTCAGCTTACGTTGGTGAGTTCTAGTTTTTCATAAAACATCATAATCGTTTAGTGAGTTAAACATTTTAACATGAAAGCGTCATATCATACACATAAACCATAACACATAACCATGTCATCATCGTAGCCATATAACCATCGTCATCATCGTAGCCATATAACCATCGTCATCATCAAACCACTGTCTCCAACATGAGCAGTGGGCTTATGCCGGCACAAGGCTCCATGTTTATAGCCCGATCGGCTCTTACCATGTTTATAGCCCGATCGGCTCCGTGTTTATAGCCCGGTCGGCTCTTACCATGTTTATAGTCCGATCGACTCTCATCTTTATAGCCCGGTCGACTCTGTGTTTATAGCCCGATCGGCTCTTACCTTGTTTATAGTCCGATCGACTCTGTGTTTATAGCCCGATCGGCTGTTCATATCCTGATATGTTCAGGTCATCGTCCATACTTACTAGTACTGGTACTAGTACATCATACATACATATCCTATAACATGTATAGGAATTCATCATAACATTCTATCATCACATACATAGCATGCAAGCATCATAGCATATTATCATACATCATGGCATCTTGTAGTGCTAGCATCATTTCCTCATTCATACATCATGGCATCATATTTCATATCATGCTAGCATATAATCATCATTCAACATTCGTGCATCCTAGTATTCTAGGACCTCGTCAAAGCATCTATTAACTATTGTCTTAGTTAACATCATAATGCATGCTCTCATTAGCATGTTATGTCATCATATTCATTTACCATGCACATATCATACCTTAGCATATTCCCAGACACATTTCATCATGTGAAATACATATTTATACATACATCATCAAGGCATAACATCATTCATTAATCATCATAACATAATCACATAACATAACAATAAACATGTATGCCAGCCCAAAACAGTAAGTGTAAATAGGGCGTCTAGAACTCACCTGATAGTAGACTCTTGTTTCCTTAGCCGAACTCCTTAGCTAGGCCTTAAGAACCTACATCCGTTACATCTTCTCATTACGTTACGTTACGTTCTTGGACCTAGAAAATATTCTAAGTCCCCATAGCCTATTAGTTCCCCCCTACTGAATCCAAGTCCTCGACACTTAGCTAAGTGTTCGAAACCCTTGAAATTCATTAAGTCCTCATGTACAAGAAATCCATGAGTATTCGAAATACTAGTACACGAACCCCTGGGTGTACACGAACATCCATGTGTACTCGAACCTAATGGTGTACTCGAAATCTCCATGTACTCGAATTGTCAATGTACTCGAAATAAGATGTATGATTTCGAGTACCCTTTGTGCATGATTTCGTGTACTCATCAATTTCGTCATTAAACATCTCTGAGATCTATCTAAGGCTTTGGGGAGCTAGTTCTAGGTTCCTTAGGTTGTTACCAACACACTGGAACCCCAAAGTTACGAACTTTATGCATAAAGGTGTGAGCTTTATGCATAGGTTCACTTTTTGTATAACCATCCTAACTTTTGCATAAAAATCCTAGCTTTTTGGTTCAGAACACTTACTTGATACTAGATGATCACTACTGTAGATCCTTGTGCGTTTCCTCCTTCGTTTTGATCGATTAAAAACTCGATTCTTGAAGTTCTGCTTCGTGTACTCGAGGGAGAGAATGAGCTTCCAGCCAAAGGTTGGCTCATTTCCCAAGGCACTCCTATTTATAGGCAGTGTCCTTATACTCGAAAACTGGGACAATATTTCGAGAACAGGTGTACTCGAAATCTTGTGTACACGAAATCTGGTGTACTCGAAATCTCACAATTTCGAGTACACGATCTCTAAGCTTTACTTGGTTATTTTTCGCCCATTTTCCAACAAATTAATTATCCGTTACTCATTCGTAAGTTCGGATGACTTGTATTTAGAAAATTTGGGATGTTACACAATAGTCAAATCTTGTCATATTGATTTTGACTTTTAAGAGTCAAATTTATCTTGTTACAAATCCAAAAAATATAACAAAATCTCTTGTTGAATTATATTATAATCTTTTAATATATTATTTGTTGAGTAGACAATTGCCCTGTTTGGAACATTTAACACGAATCAAAAGTTTAAAGAAGTCTTTGCTACTTTATATAGGAAATATTATAATCTTTTTGATATTATATTATAATCTTTGTTTGAAACGCATGCTAAAGGTATACTAAATTTAGATTGTTTCATTAAAATGTTTTGTTAGCTAACTAGACAACTATACTGTGAGCAGGAATTTTGACCTATTTACTTAAAAATAGACGAGTCAAACGGTGAAGACAAAGAAGTTAGTTCATGTAATGTATTATGTGTGTTACTTGTGTTTGTTTATTTACATATTTTCTTTCTTTTTTGTTCATAAGAAATCATATTTGACATGGAGTTATTCATAAGAAAACATAAAATACAGTGTTCTGAAAACTAATTAAGGGGTTATACATAGTATTTATTTTCATGTTTTAGTTTTTTTAGAAATGTATGTTCATGTTTAATTAATGACATGAATGGTGAAGAGTACCTTACACGTTAATTGTTATCAAATTATATAAGACTGCCTGCAACGGTGGAGCCGCCGAACCAGCGGGGAAACCTTTTTAGGCGGGGTCAGTGGGAACACCGCTACCCTCCCCCAGCGGCAACCACAAGAGCCCCTCCATGGCTCCCGCTCCCCGTGGAGCCCCTCCAATCCAATTGGCCCATTTTTTTTAAAATGGGACCCACTGTGGGGTGTTTTAGTGGTTGATGTTGCACTGTGAGGTTTAAGGTTTTCAGTGGGGTGATGACGTGGCAGGAAATTTCGGTGGGGAGGGATTTTTAATGGGGTGACCGCTGTGGATAGTCTAAGCATGGGTGTGTACACAGGCACACATACATACATACATACATATATTATTTTTACTAGGTTATACACCCGTGTATTACACAGGTCGCGAATTAAAAATATGTGATTTTATAATTATGTCATCATAAATTTACATAATTAAAATAATTTTACTACATCTTCTTGAATTTAAATGATTATATTAAAACTAATAACATTAGTTATACCTTTTTTATACAATAAAAGTTTAAAAATAAAAATTAATAAAAAATGTTTCTTAATACACACACATATAACATTATTACACACTTTACACTTAGACCATGAGGTATGCCCCTTGGTCCAACCACTCCGCGTAGACGCCCACCACAACCACCAACTCCACCACTGGTGGTGAAAATGCCTCTTGCCATGGGGACGCCCACCACAACGGTCGAAAATGATGCTCCAAACGGTCTTCGAAGGTGTTCCACGCCCATTTTTGCCCGTTGCCCCACTCATGTCCAACCCTCCCACGCCCAACCAAGGGACATACCGCACGGTCTTATGCATGTTAAATATTTGAATTTTAATAGGAGAGAGAAAAGAAAAAAAATTAAAATTTAATAAAATATGGCATAAGAACATTTATTATGAGAGAGAGTTGAGAAAACAATTTTTTTTTTAACGACAATATTATTATACTCCTACTCCTAAATTACACTCAATTTTCCCCTTGCTTGGATTTGAACCCAATTTTTAAGTAGTTTAAAAACTTGACATGTGGCATATAAAAACCTTTATTTATTATATAGTATAGATATAGATATAGATTAACATTCTGATTTTATTGTTTATTTTTAAATGATAACGTATTTAATTATGGTAACTTATGTTATTATTTTTTCAACCCAACCTGAACACGATCTCAAGTTTGTAACACCAACTTACTACAAAAAAGAGTAAAAGAGAAAAATAACCGCAATCAAAAAAATCATGGGTCCACATACCAATCTATACTTTACAACAAGAATAAATAATAATAATTTTGTCACTTGTTACCTTATTATACCACTATTGTCACTTGTCATTTTCTTACATTATTATTGACACTTATCAATTCCTTATCATTTCACTTAATTATCTCATATTAAATAATCATATTCTCTCTCTTATTAAACAAATTCTTTCTATTATTAAATAATTATAGTACTAATAACTAATATATTACTCATCTTTTTATTATAAAACACACTTAAAAATTTTATAAAATAAGAAATTTTCTAAAATCAAAAATTTTTAAAGTAAGATATATTCTATTTTTAAAAAAACAAAATTTAAGTAAAAAACAAGTTATCTTAAGAAATGATTTTTTTAAAAATAAAATATACTATAGCAGGAGTTTTTAAGCAATAATATTTTTAAAACAAATGACGTTTTTTAATTTATTTATAAACTAAAGTAATAAAAATAATAGAGAAATCTACACTTTTAGTCCGTTATATCTAACGCTATTTTTAAATTGGTTCGTTTAACTTTAATAATTACAAAAATTATATTTTATATTATTGATTTAAAAAAGTTAGTTTTTAATATAATACAAGCTGAAGTTTTTAACGTCAAGTATTTCAAAGATATCAATTGTTACTCATTAAAAGGTCATATATCATTTGTATAGCGATTAAAATTTTTAATTATTTTTTTAATACTTAAAATATTTATTAATATGTAAATTGATCATTTTATATCAAAACATTGTTTTATAATTGCTAAATTTTCATTACTAACTATTTAATATATTATATTAAATCAGTGTAATATACAAATTAATAATCTAGTAAATAATATAAGTATATATTCCTAAAAAAATATATTTCTTAAAAGTCAAATAAATCATTCTAATTAAGAAAAACCTCTTTTTGTGGTGAAGGCTGCATGCACACCTTTCAATCTTCAGAAGTCAAATTAAACATTCTATAGAATCAAAATAGGTTCAAAAAAACACGTTGATTAAAGAATATGCAAGCCTCTTTAATACCATATTAAATTGCCTTGTTTTTTACATGGAACACACACAACCCTCAAATTTTAAGCCCTTTTTAGTTTTTGTATATGCATATACAAAACTTATAAAGGGACCAATTATTCATTGTTAGATTTGTCGTTATTAATGATTGACTATGTATACGTCTCGTATAGGTTGATCTGTACAAGATGCATAAGAGAACATTCATTGCCGAATCAGTATGTGCCAGATGGGCGGTAGTTTTTAAAGTGACCTCATATATAGATATCAAAAATTTTATTTGATCTTATAATATTTTTAAAGTGACCTCATAAATATAATTAAAATGATTTATAACATTAAAGATAAAGTTAATGTAATGTTTATTAAAAGAATCATGATTCCTTCTTTTAAAATAGGTCTAAGGTTCAAATCCAAATGGTGTTTTTTTTGTTGGATTCTAAATAATGACCATGTTTAATTATGAAATTACCCCAAAATCTAACCCGGCCCGATGACCCGGGCACGATCTAAAAATTGTAGTATCAATTTAGTAAAAATAAGAGTATCAGAAAATGTGACCCACGAAAAAAAATGTGGATTCGGCACAAAACCTTAGCTCTCGGTGTGTATTAAATGAGCCAATTACCATATATACATTTGAAACTTAAATGAACAGTAATAATATTTTAATAATAATAATAATATTATTATATAATAATAATATAATACTAATAATATAATAATATTAAAATATATTATTATTATTATTATTATAAAATAATAATATTATTATTATTATAATAAAATAATAATATAGTATTATAATAATAATAACAATATTATTATTATTATTATAAAATATTATAATAATAATAATAAATATTATATAATCTTATTTTTTAATTGTTCGCGTTTCTTTAAAATATTACGGATAAAAGAGACTTATATATAATTATGTGATGCAAGTTTAGGCAATTTTTATTTATCTACAATTACTTTTAAAATGTTATGTGTTTGGGATTTAAAGTTTTACGACGTATAGATAACTTTATGTTGTATGAGTTTCAATTTTTAAGATCATGTTTTTATTGAAGTTAAATATGGGTTACCGCTGCAACGCGCGGAGTAACCCCTAGTTAGTTACTATATTTAATCAAATTTGGGGCATGTAAAGTGTGCTAATTTTTTAAAGTTGTGGCGGTAACCCTGTATTGAGAAGGAAAAAGTATGATATCTATCAAATTAAAATTCAGTCAAAAAATATATATATTGGGTCATGTCACTCTGTCAATATGTGTATCCAATTACGATGACAGTGAAAACATCATGAATATCAGCGAATACCATAAAACAAGCTATTACGGATGTTAGTCCTCTTAAAACAATAGATTGAACCGCTGCAAAATCAAGTGTAAACTGTAAAGAATACAAACTCAAATATAATCGCATATTGTTAATAATCCTCCATGTCGATATGTGTATTAAATCTCAACAACAATTACAATATCACGAATATCAAAATGAAAAAATTGGCCGTAACAACTATTAATTCGCCCTAAAATAATAAATCAAACTGTAACAAGAGCAAGTGTTAATCGTAAGGATTAAAAACCCAAATATTAGTGCACAATGGTAAAAATTATATAACTAAAATAACAAAGATGTTCGCATTCGTAAAAGCTACTATCTAAAAGATACGAACGTAAAGCAAACAAACATCTAATTATTTTTTAATTAGTGACATTATTTAAATTAAGAATTGTTAATGCTTACTTATTTAATTTAAGAATTGTTAATAATTAATTATTTATGTTTAAAAAAGGAAAAAAATTGAAAAAGATGGTGCAAGGGTTAAAAAAATGCAAGATACCTAAGCATATTTTTTCAATTGATCTAGACAACAAAAAAAATCCTTCTTTATACTATAAGAATTACTATTACTATATATATAGTATTAAACTTCGTGAAAAAGAAATAGTAACTATATAAATATAATATTGAATAGTAAATCCTATATAAATATTGTATTGAAGTGGTTATTATTGAGTTGGTGTAGTATCTTTTATTTAATTTTTTTAATTTTTGTTGTTTGGAGCCTTTTTGATGTGTATTTTATTGATTATTTAGAAATCATGTATTAGTGCAACTGTCTTTTTGGCTCACCTACGAATTAGAAAAATATTGAAAATGAATTGTGGTTTTAGTTTATTATAAGCAAAGAAAGAAATAGTGACGTTTTGATAAGTAGTAAACGGATATGAGGGTATTAAATTTGATAGTTTTGTTTAGAAATTTGAGTTCTTATTAAATTTGAGAGATTTACTCAGAGATATGAGTTTTGGTTTTAATTCAATCGACTGGTTACCGGTAAGAAGGATCTTGCGAGTACTTTCTTCTATTATTTTTGTAACATGTTTGTGAGGATTTTGTATGATTATAAGTTTTTATGAAAAAATTGTATAGAGTTCGTAATAAAATATTTGATTTTGCTATGTAACTTATACTTCTGCAAATAATATATAATATCCGTTCTCGAAAATGTACTGTGATAACCCGCCGCAATGCACGGGGAGATAAACCTTGTTTTATATAAAAACAAAAATGATAAAAATTTATTCATACATAGTTAATCATTACTTTTATTACTTTTATTAAATGTAAATAACAACTAATATGAGTTGTGTAAAACAACTTTGGTTATGTACATGTATACAAATTCAGCAAAGTTAGCCTAGTGGTTACGACTTGTTCTTTTTTTCTTGGAGACCAGGGTTCAAGTCTCACTGATGACACTTTAATGGATACTGGGGATAAATATTGAGCTTGATCTTGGTTTCTGAACCAATGTGAGGCGAGTGTTTACCTATTTCACGGGGTTTCCCGCATCAGGGAGTACGGTCTCACGGTCGGCGATCAAAGAATCGATCTTAGTTACTAATCATCATAATAACTGAAGGTAGCACGGCGGGATTCTCTTTCATGTTCAAAAAATTTGTATACAAGACAATAAAAAAACAAAGCACAATTAAACGATTGATCACTTTCTGTTTTGTTCCATTAATTGAATTATTTTGTGATTGAATAGTCTTTTGGAAGAAAACAAGATTAAACCTTTTAGAATCAAGATCGTTAATTTAGACCCACCACCCCAGAAATGCCCAAAAAGAGCTCAAATGGTGGTTAGATACTTGGATTGTATATATATTTGTATTGTTCCAGTTCTTTCCTATACGCTTAGTTTGCTTGTACGATACAAACACACAATGCGTAACAAAAATTTACGTGTTATACCACTTGCTGTCTTGCTCTGTTATCTTCTGTCACCAGAATCTTGATCGTAATGATCTGATCAAACTCCTTCCTTCCCTTCAAATACTACCTCTGGATCAACTGGTTTGAATCATTAGCATCGGATTTAAGGTACCCATTTGTTTATATACTTTAATGTTGTTAGTTGCAACCCCTGATTGATGGGTTTGAGTTATCTTTATTACTGCCAATTAGCTATACATTTGATGGTGATTGCCTGATTTGATTCATGTTTTTTTTTTTTTTTTGATTTTTTGGGCATTTGTGGATTAAGGATCTTGGGTTTAATTTGTATATGTTGGTTTGTTGCTGGTATTTAGGTTGTATACGTGATGATTTGTAGTTGTTTCATGTTGGCATTTGAGTATTTGACATTCATCTTTTGATCTGTGTCTGAAATTTGGGATTTTGTGATGATGTTCATGGGCATAAGTATACAGAAATGGGATTTGTGTACTTGATCCAAAAATCAAAATTAACAGTTGGAGCAGCCTCTTTATCTCAAGGGTAAAATGGATAGAGATAAGTCATGCTTTATCTCACCCTTTCTTGACACTTCATATGAGCGGGATTTTACTGGACGTGTTTGTTTGTTTGTTTGTTTGTTCGTTCGTTTGTTATCTATCCAAAACGACAAGTGCATATTGCCATTTGAAGTGTTGGCTCTATCTTTTTTGCTGATGCAGATGTGTGGTGATTGAATCCCAATGACTAAATCAATTAGAAATTCACATTATCTTTCTCAGCCCTCTTGGATTTGAAAAGAATATAGTTAATAGATGGAGCAATTTCAAGTTTGCTTTTAGGTTTAGGGTAGCCTTATTCACAGTTATGCATTTAGTTTTTGTTGATTGTCTTGTATGTTTTGCGCAGTTTTTGTATGCTTTAGTCGGATCTATGTTAATTGCCAAATCTTTTGATGCTATATTGTATTTTTATCTGGTATAATTCATGATTATTCATCACTTATGCATTTTGTCTATGCTTATCCAAAATCTTTGTATTTGTTATGTATCTCAATTAAATAATATTTTTGGAGATGACGGTCCCTTTGGAAACAAAGTCTTTATTCGTTTGGATAGAGATAAGGTGTGTCTTCATCCTATCATCCCCAGGCCCTACCTTTGTGTGGGATTGTATTGGGCATGTTTGATTGTTTGTTGATCTATGCAATCATAACAATTTTCTAGGGGATGCATAGTTCAGGAAGATTGAAAAGATGGGTTAATTGAAATATAGAATTCTCTTTTGGTCTTATAAAGTCTTAATACTTGTATAATGTATGGAATATATATATATAGAGAGATTGAGAGAGAGGAAGGTTCATGAGAAAACTCCTCATTTTGGAGAAAACCAAGAAAACTCATACTAACTAATAAATTTTTGAAAAAAAAAATCATAATTTTTTTATTATAAGGTTAGAAATGTTATAATAAAGAAATTTTTTTTGAAAAAAATAGGTAGATCTAGAAGTTACGTATATGTAACCCAAAAAATTTCGTATATGATTTTTGAAGTTACATATATATATATATATATATATATGCAATCTTGTGTATTGCTGTCTTTTATTTGTGTGTAATATATGTGCAATTTTGTGTCTTACTGTCTTTGATTAGCTGGATTTACACCTGAAGTCGTGTCCTTTAATATTTTCCATTTTATGTGCATTGAACTACAGTTATTATATTTTTATCAGTATTTTTGGAAATTATAAATGGCAGTCTGTTTAAATGTAATGTTTGAAAATATGGCCAGGATAGAGGGTGTAGACATTATGAAGACAAGATCTATTTTGTTGATATAAAAGTCAACCTTTTACCATCTAAATAGTCAAGATGGTAGTTTCCAAGAAGACAACATTGACATTCAAGTCCTACCAGAACCAAGCTCAAGTGCTGGTTAAAACATACATTTTGGCGGATGCTTTTATGCCGTACACGTCTGTCCTTGGTGGTATATTTGCTTCCAAAATGGTATGTATAATCATTCCCTTTTATTATGTTTCTTCATTTTACTTATGGATGGAAAACATGAGGAAGACTTTTAATGTTAGTGTCTTACTATATTATATGTTGATGTATTGTTTTAGGATACTATGATATTACACATGTTTATCCGGCACCATTTCATTTGTATCCGTAGCTTTCTATATCCATATGCTTATAACAGTTTGCTTGCTTGTTTGTTTGTATTTTTGTTTGCTTGTATCTTGGTATTTATATGTTTGATTATGAACCCAAGGCAGTCTTTTTCCCCTAGAAATAGAGGTAAGATTTGCCACCATCTCACCTTTATAAGACTCTACCAATAGCTTTGCTATGATTAGAATTTACTGAATATGGTTGTTGTATGGAAAACATGGTGAGAAAGACCAAACTCAAATGCTGTTGCATCACTAGGTGTGGTAGGCCTTCATTTACCCATTTACATGGGTTGAATTTTTTTTTCATTGCAGGTTAAATAAAAAAATAGCTAGAAGGAGAATATGTCCAACATTTTGAATGGCACCAAAAGTCTATTTTTGATACATTAAGCTTCCTAAATTGTTTATTAAAAGATTTAAATTCTCATTATTGAAGTGATACTGCCATCTCGATCATGGTTAACGTGCTAATTATTTTATAGTGCATACACCCTCCTGCTCACTTTTTGGAAAAAGATTTAGATTATTATTGTAATAATAGCAAGTTTGTAATTGTAATTAATGGAATAGGTATTCATAGAAGTTTCGACATAAAAATATTTCTTTGTCAAATCAACCCCACCTCACCTGTTTTGATTCGTTCCAAAAAATGATTAGTTGAAACACAACCCTTCTGATCTGCCCATCCTGCCTCCTTTATAAGGAAATGAAAATAACAGCTTAATAATTATATGATTTTTCATCAAGTCCTCAGTTTTGTCCCCAAGGGGACATCCTTGGGGTAAGGTGCATCCCCTCTATCCAAAAGGCCAAGGGTGCAAATCCTACAAGTTGCAGGCATAAGTGGTTAATAGGGGTAGATAATGAACAATTATAAAAGAAAATATATATATAGATAAATAAAATTAACAATTTTTGTCTAATCATTTAGAAGATTTCTTCAGGTCTATGATCTTACACAATTGATAAGCACCTTTTACTTCAGAACATATGCCAGCCTTACAAGAATTCAACGGATTGAGTGGAACAACCGGTAAATGCGCTTGGATTATCTTTCTTATCTCATACATTTTTATTGTTCACTAACATTTATTTTTGTTTTATCTGTATGTCTCTTACTTCCTTTTGTCCCTTTTTTTTCCAATATTTTTTTAAAAAAATTAATCTTCTATATCCGGTCTCGTTTTTTTCAGCGGTATGTCCTCTGTTCATGCCATATTCATTACAGCAATGTCTTTGTACTTTGTGTTCTGGTCAGATCTTTATTCTGATAAATATACTGCTGGTCCTATTACTTTCAGAAGCTCACCACTCTCTACATTTGCATTAGGAGTAAGTACTAATCATATATTGAATTGGTCCTGCAACTTCTTTCGGTAGCAAATTTGAAACTATAGTCATTGTAGATTATTTTGTTTGGGATCAAAATCTAGTAATTAGTCTCAAACAAACAAACATACCCAGTGTATTCCTCTCTTTAGTAAGGTCTGGGGGAAGGATGGACATAGAGAGGCTGCTCCAAAGGAGTCCCCGGCTCAAAGTTATCGTTTGAAATTAATCATCCTAACGCTTGTAACGCTATTTTCACAAAATAAATAATCAGTCTCAAATAAATTATTAAAAATGTAAAATGTAAGGGTACACATGTTGTATGTTTTCAATCATCGTTTAATGTTTTTTAAGCTTGTGGGGTTTGTCATAACTTTTGTAGTATGATTTTAATGCAGGTTTCTGTGGGCTACTTCCTTTCAGACCTTGGAATGATCTTTTGGCTATATCCTGCTTTAGGTGGATTAGAATATGTAAGTTCATCACTAAAGAGGAAGAAGTTTATAACATTTAGGTGATGTTTCCTTTATGTGCAATATGTATTCCAAAGGAATTAAGCATGTTCTCATTTAAACAATTCGTTAAAGCTCACAAAGCACGCAATCCCACAAGGCGCAACCTGACGTGACCTTGTCTCCTTGCTCCAAAAGCCCCATTTTCAGGCACTTAGACACACATTGAGGCCAATTTCTGGCCAAAACTCTTCTAAATAGATCTGAAACAATTACAATTTGCTAAAACATGTCTAATGCATATCTAAAACCCATAAAAACTTTATTTTTATATCACATGCCTCGCTTAAAAAGTCCTTGTTTTTTAAGCTCCTTTCGCCTTGGTGCTGGGCTCACCCTTTGCATTTTGAGTGCACTTTGCGCCTTTGACAACTATGACAACATGATATGTGCGCAACTTGTTTGACTTGTTTAGATAAATGGATTATACGGATCATGTTCTGACTACATGATTTTAAGTGTTTTTAGGTTAGGTTTGATGTCTTTGACATAAATAAATATATGGGTAATGGGTTGTGTTAGGGTTCATCCATACAAAAATTGCCTCAAGAAAATTTTGCTAAGATAATTTCACCAAGAAACCAATAAAGAAATTGCATGCATACATTTTAAAAAGAAACTTTTTTTGCATACATATTATGGATTTACCTACATGATATCCTGTGTATGTGTATACCAAATTTTTTATTTCGCTTGTCCCGTATATTTCTTATTCGGGGGCGTATTACAGGTACTCATTTCTGTTAAAATTTAGTTTTTTTATCAAAGTATTTGTACCCCTGGATTTCAGGTTGTTCATCACGCACTTTCAGCGATTGCAGTATCTTATGCCATGTTTACAGGGGAAGGGCAGCTTTACACATTCATGGTCCTTATATCTGAGTTGACAACACCCGAGATCAACTTGAGATGGTATGTTTGAGCAAATGATGTTTTAAATTCGCATATACTTCTTAAATTCCATCATTTTCTTAATGAATTAGGTACCTGGATACAGCTGGTTTAAAAAAATCTAACGCATATCTGATTAATGGTGTGGTGATATTCTTTGCCTGGATGGTGAGTATAAAATTGCTAAAATTCCCATATTATACATGATTTGTTGCTGCTTAATTGCCAAAAGAATTTTGCTAAAATTGTTGATTTCCATTATGAGTTGTCTGCTTCAGAAAATTGCATCATTATTGATTTCGACCGACAAGATGCAATGATGCATAATATAAATGTCAGAAAATAATAAATTTGTTTATATTATCTTTTATAGTTGCTTCATATATTTATCTTTCTAATGCAGGTTGCTAGAATTTTGCTGTTTGTATATATGTTTTACCATGTGTATATGCACTACATTCAGGTAATGTTCTAGTTCACCTATTTTGCACTTTTTCACACCCTTTAAGTCTGGTAAGACAGGCCGGTTAGGTAACAGGTCAAAACGGTCCATTTTGAAAAAGTAGTCTGTGTTCGGGTCAAAGCAGGTTCTCACTAAAATAGGGTGTTTAATCAACGTTATCAAAATGGGCCGTTGTAGGGGACAAAAAAAAAATCCTTGTATGTGTTGTTGACTGTGTAACAGTAATGGTGTTTGTTAGACGTTGGACGAGTTTTAGAATTTGTCACACACTTCGCTTATCCGGTTTTTATTATTCAATGTCACCTGAAAACTTTCAAAATGCTTGTCCAAACCCCCCATGAAATTTTGAAGAATATATGCATGAATTTGATATATGTTTATCATGAATTCATCTGCAGGTGATCCAGATGCATCAAATTGGGATTCTTTTGGTATTCATGGTTCCATCAGTGCTTGCTGCCATGAACTTGATGTGGTTTGGGAAGATTATTAAGGGTATGATGAAGACGTTGGCCAAGAGGCCATAAATTCATTATAACACGTCTGTCTTTTATGTGAATTGATGTCATGCTGGTGTATAAGATGATAGAAGCAGAAAGATAGAATGAAATTGATGACAGAAATTGGACCTAACTGGAGTTGCTGTAAATCATTTGTTATATAATGGTATAAATATATATATATATATATATATATATATATATATATATATATATATATATATATATATATAGATTATAGCTTTCTAAATTATGATTCTATGTATTTCATTGTTTATTTGGTGGACTCTGTTTTTTGCTCTTTTGGTGCCTTTACGAGTTTAGCACCTTGCTGGCTCGTTATTGGGTGTTTTTTAATTGAATTGAGAAGTTTGCAGTTCAAAAAGGGGGTAATTTTGTTCTAATCAAGTCACTCAAACTTTGTTTTGTTTCAATACGATACTTAAGTTTATTTTTATGTTTCAATCTTAGATATGTGACTTATATAACTTGTAACCATAATTTTTTTATTTTTATTTTTTATTTTTATTGTATAATAACATGAAAATAACAAGAATTTTGAAAAAAAAAATCTCAAAATATTTTTAAAATTGCAAAAAAATTTTAAAAATTAAAAAATTTGTGAATTTTTTTTAAAAATTTAAAAGTATTTTGTTTAGTAGAAAAAAAAAACAAAATGCCCAAATGAGACTAATATATGTCTAAAACCTTCAAACGGATCCTAAAATCATCTAAAATTTCACTTATAAAGCCAAAACGAATCAAGATTACCTGTTATCCAGCTTTTTAATCTAGTATTAGAAAATAAATCAAACTTAAGTTACCTAATTGAAACAAAACAAAGTTCCAGTGATTTAATTGGAACAAAATCAAAAGTTGGTTATGTTTCTATAGCATTTTCCCTTCAAAAAAAATGTGTATTTTACTGTTCAAATCATGGTGCAGAAATGACCACTGTAAAAATAGTGTGGGCTCAAATCACAAATGTAAAATTAAGTGGTATTTAAAAGTAAAAAAATGTAAAAAGAAAAAGACCTACAAGAAATACAAAAAAAATAGTTCTATAAAAACTTTGGACCTCACATAGTTATGCTAGGTTTCGCGTCTCGAGGCTGTGGGAACCAATCTCCTCGGAGCGCGTCGTGCCTTTTTAAACCAAGCTGTCATCATACCATTTCCAACAAGCCATCAGTCTAATCTCATCTTCTAAATCCCATAACTGGCACTAGCCCAACAAACCTGTTCTGTAGGTGCATATATGTATGAATATGAAAATATGGTTTGTTCATACAATACCAAAAAGCCGCTAATACAAAGTTCCAATCCTAAGGGACTTTCAATCACAAATGTTCTACAAGACATGAAAATCCCCACTCTACTATCAAAACATGATAACCAGTATACTAAAAACTGAATAACAACAGGATCTATAAACATTTTCACTTTTAATAAATTGTGATTCTAAAATTAAGGTTTAGGGTCTTCACAATAGCCTGCTGAGTGACTTGATGACCAACTTCAAATTTTTCCTAGTAGCTTCATCGCCCGTGAATCCCAGAATATCAGAAGTTAAACTCTGAAAAGCACAGATGTTTATCAAGAGATAAAAGTCAAGTAAAGGTGATCACAACCCTATAACTTGTGTATAGGCTAACTTGGGTTGTGTTTTAATCTTAGGAATAATTTCATGTGTATCCACTTCAAACACGCTATAATATCAATATCTACCTAACAAAAACTCAATATCAAGTATACATTATTTCAAATTTATGACATTTATACACTTTCCTTAAAACTTGTATCGGATACAAGAGTTTGGAGTGAAAGGAGAGAGAGAATCTATGATGATCATAAACTGAACTTAATTAAACAATTAAATATGGAATTTAGGAGCTATAGATGGGTAAATTTGATACTAACTTATATAACCTGGTAAATATAATATTATGCAAGTTTTCAGTGTTTATATGAAATTGCCCCTTTATCTTAAATGGTCAAATCAAACAATTCAATCATAAACCTGTGGTGAGTTTTATTCACAATTTCACATCATTATCATAATAACAGTGTTTGTGTAACGACTAACGAATCAAGATAACTAATTAGTTATCTCATAGACAATTTTAAAATGGACAAATATGTTTGTGGTTCAATCCGACCTGACCCATCTAAAATAATCAATTTCAACCTAACTCATTGTCATCTGTGACCCAACCCGCCCATCATGCAAACTCTACAAGTCAACATCAAAAGAACCAGAACAAAAAAGGAAAAAAAAAGTATTTAATGAGGTGCGAACCTCTATGTTCTTCAAAGTAAATACAAGTGTATATATGGATTTCTGAATCAACTCAGTGTTCTCTGGAGTCATAATAGATGCATGCGTCTTTCTGTCAAATAAAAAAAAACATTATATGTAAATTCAACAGGATACTTTAAACAAAAGAAAAAAAAAGAAAGAGCACAAGGATGCTTGAAATTACAGAGGTACAAAACCCCCTTGAGTACCTCAAATCCTCTGTTGCTAGAGTGAGACTTTTGGTCAAACTTTCAACTTCCTGCAGCAAACCGCTATCTCGAACCTCTGACAGCATAGGTTGAACATCCTCTGCCATGGCTTGGATCTGAGACAAAGTTAGTAAAAGGTTTTAGCATGAAATGTTACCATTAGGGATTCAACGTTATATGATTTAAATATTCTACTAAATCGATATGTGGATTGCATATTTGATAGGAAGCAATAAATACCATTTCCAAGAATAAGCAACCAATGTTTTTTTTATATTTTCAAGTGATATTGAGACACTGTGTGACATCAAAGTGTAGGTAAAGCAAACTTCAGTACCCAAAACGTTTGTTGCTAGATTTCTTTATTGATAATATGCGAGTCTTTACATTGCAAGGCTTGTCAAATGACCACAAATACTATTTTCCTTGGTCACAAAAAAAAAAAAAAAACGCCTTGTAGCCATCCAAGCCCTCGGGCAAGGTTTCGGCAAAAGATTTCAGCTAGATTTCGACAAGATTCCAGCCAGTCCTATAAATTCCGGTGAACATATGCAAATTCCGACCAAACTTGCTTGAAACTTTAAAATGGCCTAGAACCAACCAATACTATCCTAATTAGCACTTAACCTAGGTTGTGAAATGCGAGATGTGCTTTGATGCATTTGGTTCAAAACCCGAAGCGAGCGAATCACGTATGTTATGCATTTGTTATTAAAAAAAAATACTAAAATATTATTTATGTAGATCCAAAATAATATTAGGAAGGATACTAGATTACTAGTAATATTAGGAGGTATACTAGATTACTAGTAATATTAGGAAGATTATTAGGAGTATTAGTAGTCAAAAATTATAGGAATATTAGGGAAAAAAAACGAATATTAGGAAAAATAGTAATATTAGGAATAGAGCTTGAGTTAAAAATTCTCCAACTGTCATCCCTCCATTGACCTTTTCGACTCTCCATTGACTTCTTTGGCTCTCTGTCATATTCTCCATGGCCTTCTCCACAACCTTCAACGCAGGTGATTTATGAACTTCTTTCTATCTTCCTCGACATTCTCTTTCTCCCTCGATTGTTCATTTTACTCGAATAATGGTTGATTTTAGAATTGTGTGCATCACTTTGCATCTTGTGAGGACCGCATCTTTGTGAAAAATGGGCACAACATGGAATCGCAACTTATCAGGTGTCGCAATACGCTCCAAGAACCACATCACACATCTTGAGACATTTTAAAACCAGTCCCTAAACAAGCCTAAAAACATGTCTAAAACCACTAAAAATTGCATGTTTATGTTGAGTGCCTTGCTTATCTCGAGCCCGCACTTATTAAGCTCCTTACGCCTTGGCTCAAGGCTCACCTTTTGAGCTTTGCATGTGCCTTGCGCTTTCAATAACTATAACTCAAGTCAGTTTGTTTACACCCCTAATAGAAAAAGGGTCTTCAAACATAAACTTCCTAAAAGTTGTGAAATCTATTAATTGTTTTATGCATGTACGAAAATATCCATGAGGGAGACATCCTAACATTATGTAATCTTATTATCAAAAGTCATCCAAAACCATCTCCTTATGTTTACATGAAGTTCAACAACATAGGGAGTAGGGAATCACAACCATTGCATGTTATTACAAAGATATTCCACTTTCTTTATGATAAGTCTTCAATCAATACAAATTTTCTATTGTCCAAACAAACACCAAAGATAGTCGAAAGGATGTGTTACCAAACAATTCCACCATAACATCCTATAGTCTCTAAGAAGAATTCCAAGTATGCACTCAATACATGATATCATAGTTGTCAAGGCGCATAGGCTTCACCCGAAGCCTAGGTGCAAGGTGCTTAAAAATTGAGCTGCATAGTATAAAAATAGTAAAATAACGTTTTAGGGGTTTTTAGACATGTTTTATGCTTGTTTAGGGCTAGTTTAGGTTGTTTAGGGTGAATTTTGGCTTGTTTAGGGCTAGTTTAATTGTTAGACATGTTTAAACCTATTCAGACATTTTTTAGCCTAAATTTGATTGGAATTTAGGCAAGAAAATGTGCTAGAGTGCTCGACAGTGCACCTCTCTAGGCAAGGCGCATGTGGCACACCAAACCCGAGTGCCTAGGTGCACAAGACGCGTGACTATGACAACTATGCCCAATATCATACAAAATCCTCTCCTTGCATATCATGATATCAATTATCATGTGTTTCTTACTAATCCTTATAGGATAGTAACTTAGAAAATAAAAATTACACTTATGAAACAAATATGGAAAGAAGTTGTGTTAGATGAAATGAATGTTATGCAAGACGAAACTATGCAAGGATTACCAACACTGAAAAAGGAAGTATTGACAAGTGGAAATTTATTAATAAATACAATTCTAACAACACTCAACAAAATAAGGAGATGGTGATCCCAGCTGTATCGTACTATCGTTATAACATTAAAATCGAATTGTCGTGAGTATATCTCAAAACTGCATCTATCAAGATTACACAAAACACATGGCCATAGATCAATGCTTCATCAAAGAAAAAATTAGCAATGCTATGTTGACTTGCCTTCTTGACAAGAGATTTACCTAGCAAAAAGCCTTCTTCAACCAAATTTTGACACTAAGAGATGCAGCAGGTTTGCACAATGAATAATATATGCTTTTCAACTCACATCTCTTTCATAAATTCATCGTATGAAAACGCAAAAACTATAATGAAAGCTCCCATAGACTCCAATTTGAGATCAAATAGCCCAAGCCCAACTAAATCAAGCATATGCTTAATTCTACAAAAAGTATGACAAGCAAAATTTACCAAGAAATGGATGTAAGATAGACATATCACACCTTTAAGAGCAAAGGTCTTGCTTCTTCAATAATAGCAGCAGCCCGTTCCGCCAATGCGTAAGTGTTAGCAACACCGATTTGTTCTACTTCCCGTCCAAGACGCGTAAAAATCCCAACCAATGCATCCAAACTTACACCTTGGTACCCTTTCAACTTTTGTCTGTCACACACAATCACACCTTCTTTAACGCAATTCGGGTCCAAAGGGCCAAAAGAAGGTGTTGGGATTGGATCTCGAGGAGTAATATCAATTATTGTTTCCATGAGAAGACCAGATTGATTCACCTCAATCAATGAATTTCTAGGTATAATTGTTTTATCATCCTCAACCTACATTGCTTAACAATTACCCAATCAAAAACAAGAAAAACAAAGATCTTTTTAAGTCGAATCAAGAATCTAACCTCAACAACAGCTTCAATACTTTTCAAAGACGGATTAACACGAATAACATTACCCACAGTAACCCCTCTGATCCGAACTTGTGTACCGGTTGAAATCCCACAAGCCTGAGAAAACTCAAAAACAGCAAGATACTTTCTGAATCCAGACTTCAACTGAAAAGCTCGTAACCATACCAGACTGAGTGCGAGCAACACCGTGCCGGAAACCAAAAACAACCCAACCCCACCTTCCCAAATGCTCCGGCGACCGAACCCAAAATCGCTCAGAGGGCGTAATGTTTGCTTCCAGATGTTTCCGGGCACATCGAACACAACTGCAAGTGGGTTCTTCTTATTGATGTCTGGAGACGACGATGATGAGGGTTGTTGGCTGTTTTCTGTATCTTGAGACGCCGATTTTACAGTAAATCGTAGTCTTTTTTGGGGTATTGAAGGTAATGTGTTTAGGGCCATGAATTGGGATTTGGGGGAGACCCATTGTGCAGGTAACATCATTGTAGGGCAAAATGGAGTGATTACTGTTGAATTCGGAACCGTATTTTGCAATGATCGATGAAATGATGACGAAGTGTCTGAAGAAGAATGGGGCAAAGAGATGAAGCGACAAATTAGTAAAAGAATTGTATTTCAGAAATACAATTTCTGGATAGCCTTCAACCCCAATCATACTATCATGTCATTAACGTGTGTTTTTTTTTTACAAATAAAAAATAAAAGAATATCAAAAATAAATAAATCTGAAATTTTATTTGGATATTCGAATTTATTCAGAGTTTATTTTTCATTCGGATCAAATTTTGAAAATGGAAAAAAAATGCTTACTCGGAAAAATTATAACCGAAACCGGTTGTACCTTTTGCATGGCCAAAATCTAAATTGAAACCAAAACTAGCCAAGAACAAATAAACCGGTAAAAAAAACTACATCTAACCCTAATCGAAACCGGTTTTCAATTAAAAGAATGTTGTTTGTGCACCTCTACCCAAAATTATAATATGTTGTAGCATGATTTAAAGTCTTCACCTCTATGATAGGAAAGTGTCTTTAACATCAAAAGATATCCTATTTAGGAAAGTGATTAATGGTATTCACAATTCATCACGTACTGGAGGAGTAGCTCCTTGTAGATCGATGTTCAAAGGTACATGGGCTAATATTTCAAAGCCGGATGGAGTCTTTCACAAAATAGGTATTAACCTAAAGATGTTGTTTAAAGGAAATGTTGGGAATGTGCCTTCTGTACGTTTTTGGCTAGACTTATGGGTGGGGGATAGGGGTGTCGAAAATACCCGAACCCGACCCGCACCCGAACCCGAATAAGAATAAACTTAATAGGGTCGGGTTATTCGGGTAAAAAATGTTAGTCGGGTTATTCGGGTCAACCCGATTAACCCGAACTGTTAATAGGTCGGGTTTCGGGTATATTTTTAAAAGTTAGTCGGGTTTCGGGTCAACCCGAATAAGAATGATTTTTATTTTTTTTATATATATTAATTATTAAATGCAAGATATATTTAACTTTTTACCAAATTATGATAATGACTATTAATCAAATTATATATGAAAAATAAATTATTTACATAGTTTTCATTGAATTATGTTTGCAAAATGAATTATTTGTAGAAATTTAAAATTAGGATAAGATAATAACAAATAAATACCAACCCGACTAACCCGACTGACCTGACCCGAATAACCCGTGACCCGAATAACCCGAATGTTATTCGGGTCGGGTTGCGGGTTAATAATTTTTTAGGGGAAACCCGACTAACCCGACCCGATTAACCCGAAACCCGATCGGGTTGACCCGATCAACACCCCTAGTGGGGGAGATCCCTCTATGCTTTAAATTTCCTGATCTTTTCAAACTTGAATCTCAAAAGAATTGTGTGGTGAAAGATAGAATTACAATGGAGAATAATGCACTGTTGTTAAATTGGAGCTGGTCAAGAGCTTTAAACCGAGAGGAGGAGTTTGATGAAGAAGCTATGTGTGCAGCTTTGTTAAGTCAAGTTGAATTGAATCACTCACAGGACAAGTGGGTGTGGCAAGGAGCAAGAGATGGGATCTTCACAGTTAATTCTCTCAAAATGCGGATGAATGAACACAGGTACATCAAACCAAAAATTTTATTTCACTAGAGTAAATGGGTGCCTATTAAAGCAAATGTATTGGCATGGAAAGCTGAAATGGGGCGCCTTCTGACAAGGGATGGCCTAGTGCACAGGAACATTCAGATTGGTTCGAATCTATGCCCTGTCTGTAAAAGGGTGGAGGAGTCTGCGTCCCATATCCTAATTGGGTGTGAGCTTGCTATGGCACTTTGCCAGCAAATCTCGAATTGGTGTAAAGTATCTCCTATTTTCGCTTTTGAGGTTAGGGATCTATTGGAGCTTTTTAAAGTGCACCCAGTCAAAGAGAGTAATAGAAAAGTATTTCATTCCATTATTATCACAGCTTGTTGGTGTTTGTGAAAGTTGAGGAATGAGGTGGTATTTAATGGGACAAGCCTGTCACTGCACCGGTTGATTGAAGATGTGAAAAGAACAGCTTTTTTATGGTATAAAAATAGAGCGAAAAAAGAAACTTTGGGCTGGGATGAGTGGAGATTTTTTCGTTTGGAGTAAGACGGTTTGTTTGATTGTACTGTATTTAAAATGCTAGCAGCTTGCTAATTTATATTTGGTGATTAATAAAAATTTTTCCCTGTCGTTCAAAAGAAATTTAGGACTTATAAATGCATGACTGTGATTAGGTAATAAAAATTTAAGTCAATAATAAAGCAATTAAGTGCACTGTTTGATATTGTGGTTTCTTAAAGGTAAAATGGCTTTAGTACTTGGGATTTAAAGTAATAAATTTGGGTTTTGTGTTTTGTTTTGTAGTGAGTTTGACTTTTAAATTAACTTTTGTTAGTTTTTCGTTTAAGTAAGTTTAATTTGGCTAAATATCCATAATATTAAAATCCAAATAAATATTAAATAAAATGCCATATGCACCCTTAAATAAAAAATATCATACCACCTCCATCACCTGCTAGCGCTTATTTCCCCCTGTTACCACCACCACATCGCTAAAAACCAAACCACCCTTATATGCCGATGGTGGTTTCAATGTGTTTGTTATTTGATTGATTTCATAGTCACGTAAGAGTTCCAACCGAGGTCATTCATTTAGTCGTCGAACCTCCATCAAACCACAAGTAATTGTCACTCAACAACCCTAGTTTCAATGATGGTGTGTTGCCTTCCTCCATTTCTACCTTACATACAGGGAGATGCACTTAGGGTGTATATGACAACAAATATAGGGACATGCTACCAAATATTTCATTGATTGTGTGTTATCTTCCTCCTTTTCTATCTTATGTCTTATGGTTTACGAGTGAAAAACATATTGTTATCTATTTTTTCTTTGCTTTTAGGCGCATTTGCTTGACCCAAACTACTTGTCAATTTGTTATCTCCACCTTGATAGTCACACATTCTTCCTCCTCATCACCAGAATCAAAATCATTATTCACTGGGCATGTGTCCATTCCTTGTTTAGCTTTTCTTTTTTTTGCAACATAATTTTTTTTAATATCTTCACGAACATGTGGAGGACACTTGACGCATTTTAGAACATTGTTACAGCTTGTAATGTGTTGTTTTAACTAACATACCCCTTCATATTTAATTTCCACAAAAATTACAAGTAAACCGATTTATATTTCTTGGCTCAGCAGTATCATACTTTCAAGTTTCAACTTACGTCACCTAAATTATTCTTGCTCATAACTTGGTCTAACTTTACTACCATCAGCATCTTGTTTCACTGAAATTAATCACAAAATTAGTCTCAATTACGGTATTTCAATGAACAAAAATGTTAGAACAACAAAAATTGTAGAAACATTCTCATAAAGTTTATTTAAAATCACATAATCTCGTTACAAGCTTATAACAAATCAACAATAAGAACACTATCAGATGATTGAAGAACAATTTAAGTGTGAAACATAGTGTTGTAAACAAACTATAATGTTCAATGAATAGCACGTGAATCGTTCGGTGAGAAATTCATTCATGATCGCTCATTTAACAAGTGAAACAATAAGAATAAGAACTTTCATTCATTTAGCTTATTGAATAAACACGAATAGAGGTCATGCGTTCATTTGTGTTCATGAACGTAATATGTTCGTTTACGTTTGTTATTATAAAGAACAATAGTTGATTTATAAAAAACATCACTTAATTAGGTTGAACATCGACTGATTAAGGAAGAACAACATCCGATAGACAGGAAGATGAACACACACTAAATAGACAATGTTCGATTAGGTTAAAAGTGAGAATACACGCTGACGCCGGTGTATTTTTTTTACCCATTCAATACACTAGGTGTGTTAATTATTGGGGAAAAATCAAATAAGAAGATTTTATTGCCTAAAAAGAGTAACAATCAATAGAAGTTTAACATGTGACAATGCCTAAGAAGAGATTTTTGTACTTAATTCTTTTTTGTTCTATATTTTTTTGTACTGGATTTTTGTTTTTTGTGCTAGTACTGGATTTTTGATTTTTTGTACTGGATTTTTGATTTTTTGTAGTGGATTTTAATTTTTATTTTTATGTACTGGATTTTTGTTTTTATATTATTAGCATGCCATATGTCAAAATTCTATTGCTTCTTACTTTTCTTAAGCAAAAATCTCTCCTCACTAGATCTAACGTCGTAATTTGTCTGTTAAGTAAGCCCGTTACCAAATAAAGTTTGTCTAGCCCAAAAAACTAATATGTCTAGCCAAAAGCACCCATTTTATGTACCTTTTTTTACTGCAAACGTTCGGTCACCATGAATCACTCTGATAAATAGATCACACTTTGGCTCGAAAAATGGAGCGTGATGACCTGATCCATCTTCCCAGGAGAAAAATTATAGCTAGGAAAACCGAATGGTTCAACCCAGAACAATATTTGCTCTAGATGAGACCTTAACCCAATAACTTTTATAAAAGAAGTCAAGAGGCTGTCACTAAGTTATAAGTCTTATGATCAAAAACGACATGCCTAGTTATGTAAAGCACATGGATGTTCACCTTAATTCGATTCATGCCACACCAAGAAACCCTTTAATTAGGCAAATTATTTGTTTTATTTTCTAGGAGGTCGTATGATATGAATGTGTAAGAGAACAAAGGAATGTGTTTTGATGTTAATTTTAAAAGATTACCTTATATTTTATTTTATAAATAATTGTATATAATCCCTTCATTTAAGGCATAGTTAATTAGAAAAATAGCCCCTTAGTTACAAGATGACATTTTAGTTATTTCAATAAGAATATTAGTTTTTAAACCAAACAAAAATATAGACCCAAACCTACAAGTTAAACCCTTAATATCAAAGTTATTTTTCAGGTAAGAGAAACAAACCTAAAACTAAAATCTAATGTCCTGTTTTCGAGTTTTATAAACAAAAGAAAAACTACAGAATGAAACTTAAAAGAGAAAAGAAGAGAGGAAAATATATATTTTGTTTCATGCTTCAAAATTCGAAGGAAGATAAAAGAAAACAAAGATTTTTCATGTTTATAAGTTGAAAGAAAGAGGAATAAAATGTATAAATTTACATTTATACCCTTCACAAGTTTTATTATAAGTTAAACTAGAAAAGTTACCCGCCCGCTACCGTGGGCGGTACAATTAAGACCTATGTGTTGCAACGTGGTGGCTTAATTAAAACAAACATATGAACTTACGATTTATCTCATTAAATCGTAGATAGACAACATTATTACGTCACATACATTGCGGTATATGAAGTTTAAGAAAATCAAAACTTTGATATACAACAATATTGTGCCCTATACGTTACTATACATAAATTTAAAAAAATAATAATTGGATAAGGTATAACCAACGATTATATAATTGACGATATAACATGTCACCGTAGAATGATATAACCAACTATTATATATAAATTTAAATTAACAAAGGAAAACTATCATGAAAAATCTTATCGTATATAATACATGAGATAGTATTTAAAAAAATAGGAAAATGTATATGACAAATGAATACCGAAAGCACGTGAAGTCGCATGTTTACGAATTTAAGTACATATGCTACGTCCCATGTGTATAAAGCAGTTGTATAAATTTACGATGACGTGATTTTGGAGATCGAAACATATACAGAAAAAAATTATAAAACGGTGATATGTTATTAAGTTGATGTAGGTACCGATCTCTTTAATTTTCACTAACACCACATCATTGTAGATCGATATAACCGACGGTTATATATATACATATATATAATTATTAAAGAAAAATTATCGTAAAAAATCATATTGTATTTTTGTGTATCACAGAAGATAATATTTTAAAATATTGGAAAATTATAACACAATTGAAAACTGAAAGCACCGTGAAGCATGATGTTTATGAATTTTGTTGCATGTGTTATGTATTTATAAAAAACAATTGTATAAAGTAACAATGACATGATTTTGGAGATCAAAACATACATAAAATGATGAGATGTTATTAAGTCGATGTAGGTGTGAGTTTCATTTTCACTAACAACACGTCACTATAAGACAATATAACTAACGATTATATACACACACACACACATATATATAGGGAGATGATCATAACTTAACCCTTTCTTATTGTGTTAACCGAATAACTACATCTTATTACTTTGGAGCCCACATTAAAGTAAATCTAAAGGTGTATATTTTTTCTTTTTTTAATTAATTTAATTAATATAGGGTCCACTTGCATTAATAAAAAAAGAAGAAAAAACCTACACTTTTAGATTTACTTTAATGTGGGCCTTAAAGTAATAGGATGTAGTTATTCGATTAACGCAATAAACATTAGTTAACAAAGGAACCACACCCTATATATATGTGTGTATATATATAGGTATAGATAATTTGAAAACCACTTTCTGAATGTGAAAACTATGAAAATAATGTAAAAACAGTTTATTTTTCTGATTTTTTTACAGGTTTGCAATAACATTATTTGGTACATTTTTATAAAGATGTTACGTATGTTTTACGTGGGTTTACAAAATATTTATTTTAAAAATTTACTCGTCATTTTTTTGATATTTTTTATAAAAATGTCAATAATGCTACAAATTTGTAAAAAAAATTGACAAAAAAACGTTTTTTTATATTATTTTTACGTGGTTTTCATAGTTTACACACTAAGAAGTGTTTTAAAAGTATATTCTCCTATACATATATAATAGATATCTATATATATTAAAAAAAAGTCACCACGGTATATTAGAAAATTATCAATAAGTTACGTCATTTAAAAAAATGTTAAAGAATGTGAAAACAATTGAAGTATAGGTAAAAGGTTATCATGTTATTATAATAAATTGACATACAAAGCCTGCAAACGTTTTAAAAAAAGTTAAAATAAGTATGTAACCTAATCGGAAACATAGGCGGAATCGGTTTTGAATAATTTTTATGACGAAACGTATAAAAGTAAAAATATATTAGAGTTAACCCTATGAAAAACATAAACAAACTTGATTATGAATAATATTTATATTGAAAAGTAGATTTAAAAAAGTTACAAACATTAATGTAAGTTATACTAAAAGTTTATATTTTATATTATATATGAGTGGAATATACTATCTTTTCTAAACAATCATTTGTTTGAAATCCAGACAAACAATAAATATATATTTGATTATATGTGGTGGTGTTTTCTTAGTTGAGCCAAATTAAAAAGGAAAATAAAAAAAAAACTCTAATAGAGGCTAGAACCTAAGACTAGGCCTGTAAACGAATCGAACAGTTCATGAACTGTTCGTGAATTGTTCGGTAAGAAGTTCGTTTATATTCGTTTATTTAATAAATGAACGAACACGAACATAAAATTTGTGTTCGTTTAATTAAATGAACGAACATGAACACACCTTGTGTTCGTTTATTTATGTTCATGAACAGTTCGGTTATGTTCGTTTATTAACGTTCGTTTATTTGTGTTCGTTAGTGTTCGTTAACTACGTAATGTTAGTGTTTGCTCGGTTAACTGACTAATTTACGAATGATTTGTATTTACATTTAAAAGACTTGTCGTTTGTGCTCGTTTATACTTGTTCAATTGTGTTCGTTTATGTTTGTTCAACAGTGTTCCCGTTCATTTATGATTGTTCAATGGTGTTAAAAAATGTCCATTTATGTTTGCTCATTTATTTTAGTTCGTTTGTGTTCATTAATGTTCATGAACAGTTCGTTTAATTTATTAATGAACGAACACAAACGAACACGAACATATTCATTTTCTTAATAAACGAACACGAACACAAAATTCATGTTCGTTAATGTGTTCATGTTCGTGTTCGGTTAAAGTTAAATGAACGAACACGAACATGCATGTGTTCGTGTTCGTTCGGTTCATTTACAGGCCTACCTACGACCCCTTGTTTCACAAGCAAAGAATCAACCAACTCCTCCAATCTAGTACAGTGTGTACCTGATTGAAAGAATATACTTTCTATATAAGCTTTTTTTTATTATTATAATGACCACCGACGTTGCATTTTAAGTATACATATAATAAAATGAAAAAAAAGTTAGTAAATAAAAAACTTTATAATTTTTTTTTGACATCCTTTTTTGATTGAAAACCCAGTTTGAAGAAAAACTATTAATAATTTTTCTTGGCAATCAATGATGTATTGTCCTAGTGGTAAGATGAATGTATGGAGGAAATGATAGAAGACCAAGGTCTTGGGTTCAATTTTTGATCTCACCCGGTTTTACCGGCCTTCCACCGTCATGACTTTAGGCGGGTGGTTGAGTCGGATTTTCTCCGGGAATTGATGGCTGGTGGGCTAGAGACTCCGTCCGTCTGGGCTAGTGACCAACTAGGCATCCTTTAGCCATTAGAAGCCACATATGAAGTACCCAACAGTTAATTAATTGGCTATTAAAAAAAATTAATTTTCCTTGGCTTCCTTTCCCTTGAATACTATTAAATAAAAAGTTCAAAAACACAAATATTTTTCTAGTTTTTTTTTTTTTTTTAATTTCTTTTATTTTTATTGTTAAAATAATAAAAATAAATGAGTTTCGAAGGGGTTATAAAACGCCCAAACCCTAATTAACCCTCCTTTTCCAATCGCAGCGACGTGAGGTAGGTCGAAGAGCAGAAGAAAGCAAAAATGGCGAAATCCATGAGATGCAAGAGAGAAAAGAGATTGAGGGCCATTAAAAGGGAGATGGTTGCTCCATTGTACGAAAAGAAAGAAGAAGCCAAGCTTCAAGCTCTTCAAGCTGCTCTTAACGCACCAAAGCTCCCTGTTCGTACTCGCCGGGACGAATCAACTTCCATGGATGCTTCCTTATACGCCTCCGACATGGGTACTTCCTCCTTCTGTACAACTTTGTATCAATCATTAATCGTCCAAAAAATACAGGGGAATTTCAGCCTGTACTTTGTGGTTGATTGATATGTCTTTAATCTGTTTAATGTTACAATAAAAGTATAAAACATATTAATGTTAGAACAAAACAATGAAACATATATTTATATATTTATATTTATGTATATAGGGGTGGGTTCATTAGAGAACCTCGAAAAACTAGGGAATCTCATTGAACCAACTCAAGCAGACTACGATTTAATTCAATTCAGCGGCAATATATGTACACACATACACACACGCGTATATGTATATAGAGGATGTTCAATTGAGAACCAATGTTAATTGATAACTAGAAAACCATTTCTAGCCAAAGTTTGAATATTTTCAAGTAAAGTTACTTTTATACTCCCTTAAATCTCAAACACCCACACGTATATATGTACATAGAGGATGTTGAATTGAGAACTTAAAGATTCATTTCTAGGCACAAGTTTGAATGACATAAAAGTAACTTCTCCTTTTCAAGAGAAGTTACTTTTATACCCATTAAATTATGTGGTTATAAATGGTTCTTTTTAGTTCGCTACATTTTATTGGTTCTCATTTGAATGAATCACTATGTAAATACACACACACATATATGTGTGTGTGTATAAATATAGGGATGTTGTTTTTATTTCTGTACAACTTGTTGGTTCTCATTTAAATGAATTCCTATATATGTGTGTGTGTGTGTGTGTATTGGCGAGTTGGTTCTAACACAACCGGAATGAGTTCAATCAAAGTTTGTTTCCGCTGAATTCTTGTGGTTCTCTAGTTTTTCAAGGATTCTTAACAAACCTTATTATATATATGTATTATAAGGTCGACCTGCCATCTTGTTTAACCTTTTAATTACAGCCTGCTAGGCGTCAATCCATTTATAACCCGTTTAGTTTACAAGTTGATTATCACTCACTTAAGCTTCATTTAGATTAATGGGTTATACCGTTTATGTCTTGGTAATGATGTTATGTTCACTTTCATCAATTCAATCATGCCTGACAAAATGGTCGGATCGGGTCGGGTAACAGGTCAAGACAGTTGCGGGTCATGGTGAGTTTTAAGAAAAATCAGTTTGTATCTAAATGAGTTGGTTTTAAAAAACAACAATTTATTTCAAGTTAAAATGAGTTGTAACAAAACAAATAGTTTATTTTAATAATTTTTAATGATTTTCTCATCAAATATATTATTGATCATTTTTACTCATTTGAATCAATTATTTTCACATATTTTTTAAGCTATACATCTTGACCCGCATTGTGTTTTAGTGCTACCCATCTCAACCCGTTTATATTATAAATGCTACCTATTTTAACCCAAAGTACAATAATTGATACCTAAATCTACCAAATTGTCTTGCTATGGGTCAAGATTGCCATGTCTAAATTCAATCCATCAACCCACAACCCTTCTTTTAATTTGGAGAGTGCCTCTTGTCGTTTAAAAGATTTTCGTATGTTTCTTAATCTTGTATAATGTAGCAGATGTGGAAATGGATGAAGGCAACCAGACCACAAAGTCATTGAAACCTATAGGGAAAAGGTTGAAGAAAAAACTGAAACTCCGCAAAAAGAAGTATAGAGGCAAAGGCAAGATAAAGAAGAAGAACATTTAGTTCCTTTGGAAGCCAAATACTCTCATTGTTTGCTACAAGATATCAAAGTTCAGAGTTTTGCAGGTATGTTCTTTGCTTTGAGCCTCAAGTATGTTGGTAATTAACACAAATATTGTTGCTAACAGCTATGGATTAGTTTTATGCTATGAAATACTGTATTCCATGAGAGAATAAATGTTTGATGCTATTCGTAATTCATCGCTATGTTATTTATTGTGTGGTATGAATTTTTTTATAAATGCTGCCAATGTTGAAATGCATTATGGGTCGGAATTAGCCCGTGTTAGGCTGCTAGCTGCCGCTCAGATGGACCGTTTAGAGTTCGAGTTTTGTGTCGTGTGATCGGTCCTAGTTGGTTACTTCGGTATCAGAAAGTGACATTGATTTAGACCTGGTTTCTTTAACCGGCCAGGCTTGTTTATGACTGTTATCCATATTTTTTTTTAGTGTTTAGTTTTTATATTTTTTTAAGTGGTCGTTAATCATGAAGATATAACTAGGGGTATGCAGAAAACTGACTTAACCGATCCGTAACCAGTTTAACCTAGGAAACCGAACCGAATGAAAAATCGATGGTTCAGTTAAACAGTTTTTTAATAACCGAAATTACTGGTTCGGTTTTTGTTATCTGTTTTTCTGTAACCGTCATAACCGAACCGCTTAAATCACTATCAATATATTAATCTTTAATTATATTTATATTAGAAAATATCAAAGTTCAATTAAATGTATAATTTATGGTGTCTTCGATTTCCCTTAAAAAAAGTCAACAAAAGATGTTTTCCTAATTTCTTTTATCACTTTCTTAAGATAATGAAGACTAGATTTAAACGTTCATCACCCTATTTTATCGGAATTTTGGCATTTCAACATTTTGAATGTTTGTTTGAATTTATGGATTAGATGTTATCGTTTTGTTCTCGTTTTTGTTAAACGTTTGTTTGAATTCATGGATATCGTTTTGTTAATTGATATTAATATTATTGAATATATTTAATGGTTAACCGACCAATTATAACCATCATAACCGCTTAATCGAAATCGCCATAACCAATTTTTTTATGGTCATCATATTGGTTAACCGACATCTCGGTCATGGTTATTATTTTAGGTGAAAACCGAACCTAACCAAACCATGCACACCACTAGATATAACCACAGTGATATAATTTATATAATGTTCTTAAGCTTCTAAAACATTGGAAAAATAAAAAATGTTTAATTGCTCTCCATCATAATAATTTACCTTCCTGCATTTTTGACGAAGTTTATTTAGTTTTTTTTTTTTTTATAAAACAGTTGCATATGTCCTCTACAAATTTTATTAATATATGTACGTACCAACTCAAAAAATAAATTAAATATATCTCTAAACCAAAACTAAATATCAAATTTGACCGTTTTAATATATTTTATTAAAAATAGAATATAGAAGTTGTTTTACCCTTCATTTTTTGACAAAATTTAAATATTACAAATCTACCCATTTCTAATAGTTTTTTTCCTTTCCTTTTTTACTATTTTTTAGCTTATTCCTTTCTTTTTTTACTTATTTTTTATGGCTTTTTTATTTTTAGTTTTTTTGCCTTTTTCTTTTTTGATGGAGGAGGTACCGACATAGTATTGGGAAAAACCGGTGCTAAAATTGTCGATGAGAAACATTTGCTAACTAAGTTTAGGTTAAGCGATAATGATAACATTGTAATATATTGTCTAAATAAATAGCCAGAATCAAACTCAAGAAAATAAAAAGGAAGAAGACTTTTTATGCTGATTAAATTTGACAAAAAACAAATCAAGAAAGATACTTGTTACTTTGTTAGAAGAATCTGACATATTCTCAATGATGATATAATAGATATGATCATGAAATCTTCTTTAATGTCCAATTTATGACGGATAATTCATACGGCGTTCTTTACTTTTGATAGATTTTGATTAGAGAAAACATTATGTGAGTGAAATGACTATTTGAACATTAAGAAGAATTCGTGTATGATGTCTTCATATTTATAGTTTTATGGAAGAGTAATATTGACTATTAAAATATTGTCATAGAGATGTTATAATCAGGGACGAAGCTTACAAGGGGCCAGGGTGCCTCGGCTACCCCTGTTTTTTCACTCAAAGAGTCGATATAATAGTATTTCGTCGGAAAATCCTTCGGTTCTGTTCGTTTTCTTTTTAAAAATCCTTCGACCTCCTTCGTTTTCGTCCTAAAGATCCTTCGACCCCCTCCGTTTTCTTCTTAAAAATCTTTCGGTTCCCTCTGACTTTTTTTCCAAGCTCCGTCACTGGTTATAATGCAATTATTAATAAATTGACAATTATATCAATTTATACATAAGGAATTATTGGTTGTCATCCTATCATCATGAATCGTGGTTCAAACCAACCTAACAAATGTTACACGCATGATAGGATGACCAAGTACCAAATCAAAATTACAAAGCTTGATACAATAAATTTTTTTGGTGGTGCTAATAGCCGCAACGGTGGGAACCAACTTACTTAACGAAAAAAGTTGATCAGTGTCTCGCAAATCTGTGATCACGTCAGCGATGGTTGAAACATCGCAACCACCTTCAATCGATAATAAAACAGCGACAGGTGATCTTTATGATGGTGTTCGAGTGTGATGGTGATAAAAGGAGAGACCAAATTTGATCTAGACAAGCAGACAACTACAACATAAGCCAATGGTTTTAGTGATGATAACGTGTTGTATATTATGAACAACTCAATTTAAATAAACTTTATATAGAAAAGTAGTAATAATAAACATGTCTCAAGAGTATAACTGTTGAAAAACTTGAAACTCGTTTGATGCTAGTTCAGAAAAGGCTTGAAGAAACTCGTTTGAATTTTGCTCAGCTGTAAATTAGCCGAGCATAGTTTGGTTTCTATACAATCGGATCACGAGCCATCTTAAGCTTGCTCATTAGTTGCTCGCTCATTGGTCGGCGGCTCGAATACTTGATTGTTTGGCTCGTTTAAGTATAACACAATTTACACACACGCACGTTTAAGTATAACTCTATGTGTATGTATTTAATCTAATATAAGGAATAGAATATATAAATGCTTGAATCCTAATAACTAATACATAGCTCATATATGCGGCCTCAACCCTCATCTTCATTCTTAGTTAACTAATAAATGATAATATTTTGAACTATGCAAAAATGTTTTACCTTTTTATAATGCTAAGGTATTAGGCCAATTGTAATTTGTAAATTTAATTTATGTTTGGTATATTTATATGGTTCAACTTATTATTTTTTTAATTATTAAGTTTGTGATTAATATAGACGTTTTTGAATTTGTATTAACTTCTATTTTGAACCAAGCAAACCGAACCTATCTAAGCCATCCGGTTTGTAAATAAGTCAAACATAAACACAACATTTGGCAACACTTAGTTTGGAAACAAGTTGAGTGATTTGTTTTTGATAAAATTAATATCAAAACATTATACCGACTTTGGTATAGGGGAGGGTTCAAATGAAAACTACCTATTTTTAAGAAAACTAAAAAAACTCCTTTCAACCAATCACATAATTCTATATATTTTATTTAATTTTCTTTTTAAAGGGCATTTTAGTAAAACTAATATCCATTATTTTAGGAATTTATTTTTATAACTTGAATATTTGAATTTACTCATTTTTAAACAAACCTAAACTCATTATCATCACCGTCATTTTTCATCACCGCCTTCTCGTAAACCCTACAAATGGGAAGCAATGTAAATTCAGGAGCAATGGGAAAACTACTACCTTTGGAATTCGTTGTCACAAGATTACATATTCAATTACTCACATGGGTTCAAAAGATCATCAACATCATCTTAAGATTAGATCCAGAGAGATAATACGATTAGGTTACAAGGATTTGAGCCACCAACTTCATCACTAGTCGGATTAGAACATACAGGTGAGGATGGTTTACCGACGGTTTACGGAGCCGGGATGCTATCATATATGCTTAATTTCCCAGGTAGGTTATTAATGTGCAAGCTACAAACAAAAATCTTGGAAACCCTAGACCACAAGATCTAATCCAACAAACCCATCTATGTTTTCTGACTATATCTTTGTTGAATGTGGTATCCTTGCAATTGATGAGTCAAACGCAACTTGTGGGAAGAGATTAGCATCTATCGGGTTAGACAACACCGAGGTCAATAGGTAAGCTTATATACAGCTTCTTTTGACCACACCCGGGTTGGGTCAGTACATATATGGTTCCATCCTATTTGAGGAAACCTTGTTTCAGTCAACCACAGATGGAAAGAAAATAGTTGACTGTCTGCGTGAACAGAACATTGAACCTGGAATCAAAGTTGATAAGGTAGAACCAAATGACTGATGATTCTAGATTTTATTTGAACTGTTTAATTATTTTCTTATGTATTTGAGTATATATTGTTTTCTGACTACAAACAAAAATCATGAGTTTGTGTATTAGAGTTTGAACTTATTTGAATTTAGAGATTTGTGAATCTAGCATATATAGCTCCAATAGTTTGATTTGTATTCATGTTTACTTTTATTTCATTTATTACATATATGTAATCAGATATGTATGCAACCATATAGATGATTACATATATGTAATCATGTATATATGAACCAGATATATGAATACTTTTATGTAATCAGGTATATATGAAACCATGTATATGATTACATACACGTAATCATAATATTAGGTATAATTACATAGATGATTACATATATGAAATACACTTTTATTTGATTACTTACATATATTTAATGAGATATATATGTAACCATATAGATGATTACATATATGTAATCAAGTATTTGAATGTAACCACGTATATGATTACATATATATAATCATAAATTTAGATTTGACAGAAAAAATCATAATTTTAATGCGATATATATGTAACCACATAGATGATTACATATATGTAATCAAGTATATCATGTATGTAACACTTAGTATATGATTACACATATGTAACTTGCTATATAATTATATATGTAATCATGTATGTAACACCTAGATATATATGTTACCAGGTATAATCATGTATGTAACACCTAGTATATGATTACATATATGTAATCATATAATTTGTTTGAAAAATTTAGATTTTTTGAATCATGTATGTAACACCTAAATATATATGTGACCATGTATATGATTACATATATGTAATCATATATTTTGGTTGAAAATTTCAGATTTTTGAATCAAAATATCCATCTTGTTTGAATTCAATTTTTTGAGTGAAAAAAATATATATTTTTTTAAATTAATTTTTGTATATAATTGATGAGAGAGGAGAGAAATGAGAGATTTTAGGAATTTTATTTAATATAGGAGAGATAATATATTTATTTGGACTAATATACCCTTATAGACATATAATTAAATCCCTTGATTGTTATTTAATTACAATCTTGTCACTATTGATCTCAACCATTGATTAGATTAATCAATGGTGGATTAAAGGTTTTCTTGGTTTTCTTAAAAATAAGGGTTTTTAATAGAACCTCCCCCTTTGGTATATGTGCATAAATTAATTATTAATATTAAAATAATCTAAAAATTAATTATTAATATTAAAATAATCCAACTAATATCAAAACTGCTTAACGAAATACTTTTTTCAAACTGCAAATATATCTTACGTCATCTCTTAAACTAAATATTTGATGAAAAAGACGAAACATTTAACAAGCAAACTAGTCCTATACATTAATAGAATATTAACTCGAGTATTTTGGATTTTGGATGTTATGAAAATATGCTTTATTTTTTTGCTAGAAAACAACCTCCCTCTTTTCTAATTTCTATCCAAGGAGTTGCTGATAAACAAACCCTTTAATGGGTAAAATGTCTGAATAATTCAACATGTGTTTCAGCTTTTAAAGATTTGTTTATCGATTCATATGTGTAGTTAAGAGGCAACCAAACAGGCAAACCTCTGAACAATTAAGATGCAGTCTTTTAATAGAATCATTAAGAGACTATTAAATAACCCCTAAAAGGTGTGGTATGTAGGGAGAATCATAAACAATAATATTATAAATGCTTCTCACATATTTTTTGAGTGTTTCCCAATTTCCATTGCACATTAACCTTCACAAAATAAAAGAAAAACATATTGAAATTAAAAGATTTTTAAAGAAAATCACAATTAGCAGTCTTGAAATTGAGCCATGGATTATTATTCCTTGTCTGTTTGATTCAAACATCAAAGGCCAAAGCCAAAGAGAAAGATGGTATCAAGCACAGGAAACCTTTTGCAACTTGCAAGTGACACAGTGGTTAGCTCAATGATCATCTTCTTCTTCACAGAACTTAGAATATTGATCACAGTCCATTAGCGATTTTACTTCGTCGGTGTTACTCATCTCAACCTTTATGATCCATCCCTTCTCATACGGGCTTCCGTTCACCTAAACACGTACATAATTATGATTCAACTTTTAATCCTAAACACCACCTTTAGGCGTTTTAACACTATAAGAAACCATTTTAGCCCACTTACCTAATTTTTTTTAGAACGGCACATTGACACACCCTCTAAAACTACGCCTAATTATACAGTACCTGTCCACTATAAGACATGGAACCTTTAACCTCATAGGCTACATGCCCTTTAGTGGCCACTTAACTATTAACTTCATATATTTTGACACTAAAACTCGTATATTTATCCCAAAAGCCGATGCGTGATGTGCGCACATCACGTATATGAAATGAATGCATCACATATCCCATGCATTAGTTGTTAATAAAATACTACAAAATTATTTATAAATAATATTTTAAATTATTAACTTTTGAAATACAATCTCTGGTCAGATACGTTAAATCCATGGTCTAACTTGTTCAAATACTTAAAACCTGATGACGGAGGATGCATAAACTCCAACCATCTAGTTAAACACATTAAGGTAACAAGGAATCAAGGATAAGGAACCTAAAGGTGGGAAAAGGTACTGGAAGGCGAGCGCGTATTCGAAACCAAAAGGGAGGCAGAAACAAGGAATAATAGGAGTATAAAGCAAATCTTCCCACTTTAGTGAAAAAGGAAGCTGACCCCCGAAACCAAAAGGTGAAGGGACTAGCTGATTGCTGTAGGCTGGAGCTCGAGGAACTACAGTAGTCAATTTATTATACACAAATAGAAAAATCAGAGGTTACCAAGGAAAGAACGGTTAAGCTTAAAAGATTATGACCTCCAAAAAGAAACCGACTTCTGGTATAAGTAAGAGCAGACTAAAAGCAGGGAAGGTAAGCCCATTTGTCTATAAAATATTTTTACTTGCTTCACGTCCAAGAGAGCCTTCCACTTACTCTCACGCTAGAGTCTTGACCACAGGGAAACCTCCTGTGATAAGGCTAATGAGGTGTTACTTCTCAGTCACTAGTAAGATTTGTTCCATAAATGGTTAAATTTATTCAACAAGATTTCAGAAAGTAAGAGCCAATGCGATTGATGGTCAGTAGAGACTGCACGATGTGTCGCATCATGCACCAGATCGCATCAGCGCATTATACGCCCTTGACGTGTGCATCATGGAATCACCTCGCATCAACCGCAGTGACTGCGATCTCATCACCGTATCATCGCATTATGCACTCATTTTAAACAGTTGCGTAAGCCTAAAGGTCTGGAAAACGGAAAAATAATGAGCGACTTACCAAGCCCGGTGAGCTGTTGAGTTCCTCATTAACTTGAACCACTTTGCCAGAAACAGGAGAGTTAATATCACTAGTAGCCTTGACACTTTCAACTGCACCAAAACCGCTACCTTGGGTTACTGCTGACCCAATTTCTGGCAACTCAACATACACCACATCACCCAAATGATCCTGGGCATGGTCTGTAATCCCTATGGTTGCTGAGTTACCTTCGATTTTCGCCCATTCATGGGAGTCAGCATACTTCAGATCCTTCAAAACTGGCAGAAAATGTACAGTTATGAGTCATAATACAGATTTAAAGCCTCTGTATATAATTATATATCCCTAAAATACTTTCAACTGCAAACTATCGTTCGTTTTTCGATTCAAAAACGAAAGTGACAGACAAACAAGCAATTGGATAATCACGGAGAACATGAATCGCTTCACATGATCGAACATGATTCAATTTAGGTCGAATTAATGAAATCGATTGAAGAAAGCGTTTTTCTACACGGATCATACAAAATCAAACGATGAAAACCCTAGATCAAATACAGAAGGATTTGGGAAAGGTGATGGAAGTGGAGTGATTACCAGAAGCAAAACCTCTGTTGAAAGTTGAAATCTTGAGGTATGAAGCAGCTTTGATTGCCCAAAACCTTGATGCCATAACCATTGTTTGTGGTTGATAGATTCACCAACCAGAAGCAGAAGCAGAAGCAGAAGGAGAAGGTCTTCCACTGTTGGTATGCGAACAGGCAGTTGGTGTGTTTGGGTTAATGCTTCCACTAATGCGTGTCTGCTGTTTTTGTGGGTTGATGGGTCACCTCATTACTTTGAGGTAAGGTAAGATCTAAAACACAATTTTTTTTTTTTTAAAGACCATGGGTATCATGCCCTATGACCCAATCACTCCATCTATGCGTCACGTAGGCATCACCACGTAGGCACTCACTACAACCACTCACCCCATCATTTTGGTGGAAATGCCCCTCTATCCACTCACTTTACGTCATCATTCCTTTTTAAATTAAAATAATATATAATTAATGTTAAATTAAAAAAAAAATTACATAAAATTATAAAAAAAATTACAAATTAACAAAAAAAAAATTACAAATTAATAAAAAAATTACAAATTAATAAAAAAATTACAAATTAATAAAAAAAATTACAAATTAATAAACTTCACGATTTTTCCATAAATGTTCAATCAAATCGGCTTTGAGATTCGCATGTGTATCCTCGTTACGAAGCATTCGACGGTTTGCTTGTTTTTCCTCGTCGCTGATCTCCACATGCTCCAACAAATTCGGATCGTCTTCTTCATAGAATTCACATATGGTTTGGCCGTTATCTTCGATTATCATGTTGTGTAGTATCACACATGCGTATAACGCGTTTCGGATCCGACTTGGCTTCCAAGCTCTTACAAGGTGTTGAATCATGTGCCACTTCTGTTTTAGAACGCCGAATGCTCGTTCAATATCCTTTCTTGCCACCTCTTGACGATTCTGGAAATACAGACGTTTATCATCTTCAGTTTGTCGTGTTGCAAACGATTTCACGAAAGTAGCCCATTGCGGATAAATACCATCGACTAGATAATACCGGTATTTGTATGTTGTGTCGTTGCAAATAAACTGCTGACCGGGTGACATGCCTTCAATAAGATCGTTGTAAATCGGCGACTGATCTAGAACATTTATATCATTGTTCGATCCCGATGCACCAAAGAAGGCATGCCATATCCAAAGATCTTGCGACGCAACAGCTTCTAGCATAAAACTTGGTCTTGGATGGTCGCCTCGTTGGAATTGACCTCGTCATGCTGTTGGGCAATTGTCCCATTCCCAATGGGTGTAGTCGAGACTACCTAACATACCCGGGAAACCATGAACCTCTTCATGAAACGTGTAAATTTGCTGGATGTCATGGGAATTTGGTTTCCTCAAGTATTTCTTCGCGTACAATCTAATTACGCCTTTACAAAATTTATAAATGCATTCCCGCCTCATTCTCTCAGACATCTGTAAATACTCATCAAGCGAATCGCTGCTAGTGTCGTAGGCTAGTTGGCGTATTGCAGAAGTACATTTCTGAAGACCGGAAAACCCGATCTTACCTCTTCCGTCACACCTTTGTTGAAAAAAAATCATAGTTTTGTTCCAAATCATTACGCACTCGTGAAAAAAGATTCTGACTCATACGAAAGCGACGCCGAAATAAATGTTCGGGATACTTCGGATTTTCTGAAAAATAATCTTCAACAAGACGATCTCGATTAATTCGTGCTCTTCTAGTTAGAACAGGTCTTTCAACTTGTTGTCTGATGATGTCGAGAGTAAGTTGTGCAGCTTCGATTAAAAGATCTTCGCCTTCGCTAAAATCGTCATCTTCCCGTAAAAACTGCATTTTTGTAAAAATACTAATTTTTTGTTTGATTTTTTTTTTGTGTGATGTGAAGATTAAAGAGTTTGTGATATGAAGAAAAAATTAGTGTGTGATGGTTGTATATATAGGTTTTATTTAAAAAAATATTATTTTTTTTAATGAAGTAACGGTCGAAACCTTGGGGTCCAACGGCTTGAAGGACCGTTGCCCCACTCATGCCTTAGACCCACGCCCCTACTCACGCCCATAGGGGGGCAGTGTGCCACGCCCCAATCACGCCTGATCCCGGGGCACACCCACTGGTCTAACAACTCCAGCTTAATAGAACCAACAATTTTTTTTTGAACGGGATCCCGTCGTGTTACCTTCAGTTATCCTGGTGATTGGCAACTAAGATCGATTCCTCGATCGCTAACTGTGAAACCGTACCCCCTAATGCGCGAGAATTCCGTGGAATAGGTAAACATTCGCCTTCTATTGGTTTATAACTCGAGACTAAACTTAAGATTCATCCCCTAACCAATAGAACTAGCAAATAATGAATAAGAAAACCAAAAAAAATGTAAATTAATTTGATGTTCGCATATTCGAAATAAAATAAAAAAATTTATGAATTTTTATATATATCCCTTACTAAGTGTATTTATTACATATTTACCCAACTTAAAAATAAATTACGTATTTCCCGTTACGAGGGAGAAATATGTAATTGACTAGTTTAATTTAATGGGAGAATATGTTTTAGAAAGGGTAAATATGTAATTGACTTTTTTACTTGATTATATATATAATAAATGGACTTAACAGGGGAAAATATGTAAATGTCCCAAAAATTTATGCGTCTTTGGTTAAAAGAAAAAAGTTATAGTTTTGTAATTACACACTTAGGTAGAGTTTGATATGTATGATTGAATGAGAGAATGGAATTTGCACGTTATGTTGTAATGGAAAAAAACAAGTTTGGTGATCGTATAAGAATTGAATGTGCTATTACATAAGGAATATGATTTCTTCTCTTTAAATGATTTTCTTTCTGATATACGTTAAATAATACATATTATTCGACTCAATTCCCCCGGTTTTAACGTTAACAACATGCAGATTCATTCACAAATAGTCCTAATTATTGTTTTTGTGAATTTGTAGGATAAATGGCTTTGATCGGAAGAAAATCAAGCCTTATATAGAATTTCAACATTTTTCTGAGCAGATCCCCAGATGCGCACTGTCATGCTAAATCTTGCACTGGCAGTGCTGGCCTATGAACGACCGTGCACCATCTTGCATGACCGTGCAAGATAGCCAGTGCCGGGCCAAAGCGAGGCAGTGCAGGGCCAAATAGAGGTAGTGCCGGCCATGACGACTTGCGCACGACCGTACGACTTTTGGCACGACCGTGCCTGACACCTCGAGTCAATTTTCGAGACTTAGCTGAAAATGGAAACTTCGACAACCGTCCCAGACCGAAAGTGAAGCACTGTAGCACCTTGCACTACCGTGCACCTATGGTGCACGACCGTGCCAAGTTCCAGAATTTCTATAAATTGAGTTTTTCACCTCATTTGAAGTGGTTGGACTTCCTGGAGCAAAAATAACCTCTAATCAGATTTCTTAAGGCTATCCAAGGAAGATTTTGAAGGTCTTGAAGATCCAAGGAGCATCCAACACCATCTTGTTTCCAATCCTTGCTTGCTAGTGGTTTGCATTTGTTATTTTAATCATGTTTTTTTTTAATTTCAGCTACTTTGTTGTTGTTCTTGTAAGCCTTATGGGCTAAACACTTCATTGTCTAGATTGTGATGAAACTTATGTTTATGTGATGTTGATTTTATGAATTAGTCAAATGGATTTATGTCAAGATTCAAGATGAAGTTATGATTATATTCCAATGATGTTGTAAATTTGTGTAGGTTGATTAATGTTCAAGGATGATGAATGTTTAGTCATATTATGTTGGAAAACCATGATCAAACATTTGTTTATAATCTTACAACTTGTTTTTTAGATTATGCCATGAGATTATGAATGATAATTGGTTTCTTGAATGTTATAAAACTTGCATAAGTATACTTTCTTTCACTAAAGTTTGGAAAAACCATGGTGATATTATGATTTGTTGAATATGATTAACATGTGAGTTAGGAAATTATGGCCAAATGACCTCATTTGCATGATTGTGTTCATAGATTGTAAGTTGGAAGAAATTGTGACTTTGTTGAATTTATGCAACTTAGGGTGATTAGTGTGTATAAGTCATATTAGTTTTCCTTAAGTTGTAGAGTTAAGATTCTTGACGGATGACTAATTCTTGATTAAATCTCGACATAGACCTTGACATTAGGCTTCATAGAATAATCCTAGGTGATTAGAATGTGTTTCTCATTTTAATTTTCCAAAAGATTATAAGATTAGATATCTTTGACCTGAATCTAGTCAACATTTGATTTACCAATTCATATTAATCACATCACTAGACTAAGTGAATTCATGATCTAGGTAATTTTCTTAGACTTTAGATTATTTTAAAAAAAATCTCCTTTTAGTTATTATTTTAAAATTTACAAACCCGACTTTTTCATGTTGTTGCTAAACATTGAACGATGTTTAGTATTGAGAGATATCGTGTCCACGGATTGATATCCGGTTCTTACCATAAGCTATATTATTATACGATAGGTACACGTGCCTATTGTGTGTGATTTAGTTTATAGTAAAAACCATTTTAAAACTAAAATCTGTGTGAAAAATCCATCACTAAAAATATATAGTTTCATGCACATCACTTTCCTTGGGGTAAAAGTTTTCTTTTTTCATTCATTCAGGGAATGTCATTGTCACACCCCCAAATTCCCACTCGTGGTGTCAATCCACGTGGGTGTGACGTGGCCAGAATCACAGCTCAAGGTCATATAGAACACCTCTATATGCGTTTACAAATCTCATGTTTGACACATACACATAACAAACGGTTTGCAGCGGAAAAGTAATTCATAGCAGCGGAAAATAAATATGTTTGAACATGCGGCGGAAAATTATAAGTTTAATACAACATTGTCATAAACAGAATGAAAGATAAATTGTTTTTGAAAAGTTGTGACAGAATGCATGTAAGTCCCTAATGCTCGTCCTTAAGATGTGCATTCCTGTCCTCATGCTAGCCTTGCTAGTTACCTGAGAATACAAGTTACAAAAGTGTCAACACAATGGTCGGTGAGTTCACAGGTTTTGATATACATATAAAGTAAGAAAGTGTGTCATCCTGTTTATCAAATGTTAGTACCGAGCCCTAGGCTCCAAGTGTCAGTGCGTCACTACCGAACTAGACTTGTTTGTCCTTGCCTCTGCTATGTCTCGTATACATAGCAAGTTATGTCAGAGTTTGCACGGATTATGACATCCAGTCAACATAGTGCCCCGTGGGGTTAGTCATTCCCTAATGGATCCATTCAAACCTACCACGTTGTTCGTACATTAACGGTAAGACTTTGTGAGGGCTTGTTACGAGTTCAACACTTAATGTTTGTCCAATAAACCAGCATACACAAAAATGTTTGTAATAGCAATAGTGTTTGACTCGATGCAACTAGTATTCTCCCCCTATTTAAAAGCGTTTGAAAACGAGTAAGAGGGGCCGTAAACTCACCTTAGTGATCGTGTGATAAGCAAGCGTAAGCTCCTTGAATAGTAAGCGCGTCGGTCACCGGCAACCTATATCGTACACCGTACGTGAGTTCGTGTATGTGATCGTGCTAGTGTTCGTGTTAGTGCTCGTGTTTGTGCCAACAACCCTTGGTTGTTCATGTTTGTCCGTGTCGGTCCACAATGACCGTGTTTGCTCGTGTTGGTCCACATTGACCGTGTTGGTCCACATTGACCGTGTTTGACTAGAGTTGACCAAAGTTGACCGTTTCAAGTCAACGACCCGTTGGTGAACCGTGTGACGGTTGTGAATCGTGTAGCAATTGTGTAAGTGCTCGTCGTGTGCAAAACGCGCAAGTCGCGTCTATGGACAACTTACTATTTATAGTAAGTTTCCATTTATGGAAAGTTCACAAAGCATATTGTCACACCCCGGGCCGGCGGGGTTGGATCGGAGTCCCCGTCGGGCGGAAGGTTCCCGGGGCGCGATATCGGGTGTGATAATCGGGTTGATCAGATTGTTTACATAGCATCAATGTTAAGAATATCTAAAGCACAATAAAGCATTAAGACATGATTACAAAGTTAAATTACAATGTCGGTGTTTGAAAATTTAACCAAGTAAACCTCTCCCAAAAGAATCAAATGTTTCTATCTTGTATCTATACAAGATATCAAAAGAGATTCGTATTAACTACAAAAAGGTGTGCTTTCCAAAAGTCTGCTGGGTCCTCTAGTTGGGCTACCTAGCATGCAAAATTCCGAACCTTAGCTTATACCTGTGCGTCACCTGAGAAAGCATGTAAGAAAACAAGGTCAACACAATGGTTGGTGAGTTCATGTAGTTTTAGTATGTGAAAAATAGCTTTTGTTTATTGAATCAAAGTTTCCAAGTCTATGTTATTTGTATGTATTAGCTTCAGTATGAGTTTAACAAGCATCGTGTTTAGAAGTTTATGATAATCCCCCAAAAGCATTCATGTATCCCCTAGGTAACAACCCTAATCTCATTAACACCACCTGTATCATCCAACTCGGTATGCTTATATATAGGGCATACCCCTGGGTCAAGCCTACGACCCGCCCAGACGACGTCCCACCACATACTAAGTCGCATAGGACATTGCTGTTTATGATAATTAAGCGTCTTACCTAACATTCAACCTGCACAAAGTAGTATATGAGTATCAAGTTTGAGAGGCACCATTATGGACAGCTTAATACCCTAGGGAATTTAGCATCCATCCATAACGGTCCTGATGATTAAATCAAGAAGAACACTGAATGACTAGTAGGGCTTGACCACTGTCAAGGCGCGGCGGTCAATCAGTCTGTCTTACATGATTTTAACACCGAAGAGCACTGATGACTAGTAGGGCTTGACCAATGTCAAGACGCGGCGGCCATCAGTCAATCTTACGATGTCCGACAAGGAGGAACACTGATGACTAGTAGGGGTTGACACTTAGGTCAACACGCGGCGGTCAACAGTCTGTCCTACAATGTCCTATAGCTTAAGCATACAAGTTTAAAGCATCCCCATAGTTTTACTGATGACTAGTAGGGCTTGACCAATGTCAAGACGCGGCGGTCAATCAGTCTGTTGTCTGAGTCTTCCCAAGTATATCAAGCATTCACATTAGCATCATCAGATAGCAAATACCCTTAGCACTTGGTATTAACACATATCTTTAGTATTTGCAAGTAGCTTATGCCTTTAGCACTTGGCATAATCAAATAGCATTGAGTTTAAATAGTGTCTTATGCCTTTAGCACTTGGCATAATCATTAGCATTTAGTTTTAGTTGTGTCTTATGCCTTTAGCACTTGGCATAATCAATAGTATCAAAGCATTTTTCTAAGTTTAAAACAATTGTTTCAAGCATTTAAGTGCTTTAAGAATTCTAAGCATATAAGTCTCCGTGAGTTAAGTTTCCAAGTTTAAGTTTAAGCAAGGAAGTGTAAGTGACAAACTGAATTGACACCTAGATTAAGAGTGTAAGAAATTAACCTTTAGAATAATGATATAAAGTATTAGTGTTCAGAATATGCGTTCATAGTATTTGTTTCCGAAACGAGTGTATCAACTGTTAGCATTTAGCATAAGTGTTTCAAAGCCTTAGCATCGAGTATGTTGTCTAAGCATCGTGTGTATAGCATAACATCAAGCGTATAGTTTAAGCACGTAGCCTTTGGCATAGTCATTTAGACTTTAGCCCATAGTTTAAGAATAAAGTTTATAGTACAATCATCAAGTGTAAAGTTTAAGCCTAAAGTTTCATAGCATAAGTATCAAACATAAAGTTTAAGTATAAGCAACAAGTCATAAGTGTCAAGCATACAGTATAAGCACCACGAGTAAGTGTAAAAGCATTTCTTTAACACATTTCAATATTTGTTTAAAATGTATACATGCTTCTCAGTCCCGAGGTAAAACAAATATGTTTGAAAAGGGACAAATGAACTCACCTTGTAGTAGTTAGGGTTGACCTAGCTTAAACAAAATGCACGCGCTCTTGATTGTTGTGGTTGTGTATTCACGTTCCTGTGTTGATTTCACGTTGATTGTAAGTCGTATGTATGAGTTCGTATGAATTCGCATGTGTGTATGTGTTAGCCATCAAATTTGGCTAACACTCTCAAGTCTCGGTCTTGGTCATCATTCGGCCCTTGATCTTTGGTCATAGATCATACTAGCACTTAACTACTTTAAGTTAAGTTTAGTATGTGGTGTTTTGATTCTTATGTTTCACTGTTCTTAACCCATTCTTGAATTCTCAACACTTTTACATAATATGTTAGTTATTGCATTACTTGGATCCTTGTAAACAAATCTAAGTATTCAACTTAGATCTAAAGTTTAAGACTTCCCTTGTTGTCCTTGTTAAGTTGAAAATATTATATTACATAGTTAGTAAGTAACCATGAAACTATGATTATAACTTAAACTTAAAGGTTTTAGATTTTGTGAACGTGTTAAACTAAGCTTCTCATTAACTTTGTAGTTAAGTGCCAAGTTCCATATCATGCTATTCTTAGAACAAGTTTATATTTTCGTTTACATTTGAGTCAAAGGGCCGAATCATTTCATTGGGTCGAAACAGAATATAAATGGGCCGAATAGGGCTTGTTCTAAGCCTTTGGGCCTGTTGGGCCAGCCTTGAAAGAAAATGGCCAGTCACATTCTTGAACTATCCCCAATTCACTTGTGGGCCGAAACATAGATCCTGGGCCCATATGGCTTTCTAGGTCACTTGGGCCATCGTTTGAATGCTTGGGCCTAATATTTCGGTTGGGCCACCCACAAGCCCCATGGGCCGTAGGCTGTTGGGCCGAGTATTTGGGCTGAAAAGAAGGTTCCTAGGCCGAATTTATGTACTTGGGCCATGACAGCTAGATGGGCCTAGGCCCACTAAGCTTGATTAAGCCTTATGACCATCATGGACCAAATGAGATGATCGATTAACTTCTGGTATCCAGCTAGGGTTGTTGTCGAATGAAACATGGGCGAGCAATGGAGATGGTCGAATGTTGCAAGAGCTAATGACCCTAGTTTAGGCCGAATGAGACATGGTTCGCTCGAATGAAGGTCCTATGGTCGAATAGAAGCCATGAACGAATGAGGGTGGAGTAGGCGAACCAGGTGACTCGCGAATGAGGACCCCATTCGACCAGTGTCCTTCGGTCGGCTGTCTTCCTTCGGCAGTTAGGCCATTCGCCCCCTCTCTTCGGCCCTTGGCCATTCGGCCGAGCCTCAGGCCGCCGCCGGCCAGGTTGTTTTAGGTTTTTTTTTTTTTTTTTAGTCGAAGCTACTAGGGTATTCGGTGGTGGATTTTTAGATAAGAACGAGTGTTGCAAGGTGGTGGAGTAGAAGGAGGTAGTTTTAGAACCGGTTAAGGTTAAGTTCAAACTAAGTGGTTCAAAAACCCTAATTTCCGCAAACTTTGCAGCTCATTTACCTTCGATTTGGTCGTTTTCAGAGCCGATCCCTTGTACTTTCGTGTAGAGGAGATCAATACCTTCGTGTAGGTCCAAAGATGGGGTGATTTGGCCAAGAAATGAGGGAGTTATGAGTGATTGAAGGTGTGGAAAACCCTAAAAGGGTGGTGGCCGGAATTTTGGAATAGGAGAGAGATTGAAGATGGTGGAAATGAGAGAAACACTCATTTGTGGGTTTTTATATCCCGTGTGGTGTCCGGGTTCGTTTCGGTTGCTCGGTTCGCATTTTCGTCGTGTAACCGGAAATTACGCGTAATTAATATGTTATTAATAAAAGAAAGTTAAATTTAATTATTTGATGAGTTTCAAAATTGTAAAATGTTAAATATTTTATTTTATTAATTTTATTTCGTTCGCGTTGCGTTTTCGTTTCGTCAGATCGCGTCACTTACGCGCGTCTTCGTACAGAGCGCTAACTGTACGAACACGATCGTACGTTTCACTTTCTGATTTGGTTTTCTAATTATCAGTTATCGTTCAGAACGTTAAACTCACAGATATGTTTGTGTGAATCGTCACCCACGCAAACACGCTGTCAGTTTAATTATTCTAAAACAACACTGCAATATCATTTGAATTGTGTTTCCTCACTATCGGACTCAACTGAACATCCTGTTATCACTTTGCTGTCACGTTGAATTGTCGGTCATGTGATTCCTGTCATCTATGGACATCAGATCGTAACCGATTTGTTATTGTTATTCGTTTGAATACTGTTGTTTCTCTTGAGTTGTTGTATTTATTGTATTTAAGTTTTCACTTAAACACATACAACTGTGATTTGTTTTCTGAGTTCTGTTGTCACACAACTGTTTACGTACTGTATTTACACACAGTACTTGGTGAAAGTACACGCACTGTACGGACTTGCCGTACGGTTTAGTACTAGTTGTCACACATATCGGTTTTAAAGTTCTAGCATGCTCGTTAGTCCTACGTGATCATGTTAACACATAACACATCATCATACGAATTCACATAAGTCGTTTATAACAAGTTAGCACATAAAAGTTTCCTAAAATGGAAAGTTTCCATTTATAGCATACGTGACATCGGAAACCACCTAACTTAGCATCTATTCATCATATTATAACATAATATGCCATTTAGCATGCTCAAATCACACAACATGTTTACAAATTGGTTTTTGTAAAAATAAAGTTACTATAAATAGTAACTTTATGGTTTTTCATGAAAACAACCATTCTAACATTTCTAATCCTATTTTCATGTCACCAATCATCATAATAAACCACTTAACACCATTTAATCATGTCATCTTAACCCAAATCATCATTTAACAACATTTCATTCACAAAAGTTACTATATATAGTAACATTGTTAAAATGACCAATTTCAATAATCAAATGACATTCCTAAGCTTCAATTCATCATAAAATCACTCTAATAACACATCTATATACATGCAAGTTGCTAACATCATCCATAATACCTTTTCATAAGTAAAAAGTTTCTATTAATAGAAAGATTACAAAAAAAATCATCCTTTTAACCATTTTAACCAAATCCCACCATGAGTAATCTTTCTAACATCATCAATAAGCATATCAACATCCTCAAGATCATCCCTATCATCATGGATCATACATGCATGGACATATATGTAACAGCAAGTGCCAAATCGTCCGGCAAGTCCGTACGGTATGTGTACTTTCACTGTATTCTATGTGTACATACGTAAGCTTAAACAGTACTTGTATTAACAGAATCCTAAATACAAGAAATCGTTGTACGTATTTTCGTATAAACTTAAATACATTAAGTACAACGTACATTTGAAACACTAGTTGTGTTTATTAAGTGAAAACTTAATTACAGTTAACACAACAAATCATGAGAAACAACAGTTTACAAGTGAACAACGAAAACATATCGGTTGCGATCTGATGTCCATAGATGACAGGAATCAGATGGACGACGAATCAGTACAAGAATAATGTGAAATCATGATGTATAGTTGAGTCCGACAGTGAGAAAGCACAATTAAAACATAACACAGTGTTATTTCAGAATGACGAACTGACAGTGTGTTTGCGTGAGTGACGATTCACACAAACATATCTGTGAGTTTAGAGTTCTAAAATAATGACTGAAACGTAGAAAACAAAGGTCAGAAAGCAAAACCATCATCGTATTCGTTCGGGTGACGATTCGAACGAATTACGCGCGAAGGTTACGCGATCTGACGAAACGAAAACGAAAACACGTCACGAACGAAAATAATTTAATAAAAGTAAATAAATAACATTTTACAATTTTGAAACTCATCAAGATAATTTAAATTAAATCCTAATAATTAAAACTAATTAAATTACGCGTAAGTTTCCGGTTACGCGACGAAATTACGAACCGAGCAACGAAAACGAACCCGAACACCCCCGGGGTATAAAAACCCTAGAATGAGTCATTTTCCTTCATTCTTCTCTTCTCCAACCTCTCTCTAGCTCAAAAATCCGGCCACCACCATTTGAGGGTTTTCTCAACCTTCAAATCACCATAACTCCTTCGTTTCTCACCCGATTTGAGTGATTCTTTCGCCCACGCGTAGCCCTCGACATCCTCTACAAGAAAGTACAACGGATCTAAGCTTTTCACCACTGAAATCGCAGGTATAATGCTGTGAAAATTGCGGAAATTAGGGTTTTTGAACCCTTAAATCTATTTCAGTCAAAAACCGGTTAGAGTCTAACCTATGTGCAGTCCACGACTCCAAGACACAGCCTAAACTACCCCACCTTAACACCACCATCGCAGGAGCAGCTCTAGGGCGGCGCCACCGTGGCCGAATGGCCCTCCGAATGACACATACAGCTGTCGAATGACACAAGGCCGAAAGGCCCTGTCGAATGGCCCCTTCGCCCAGCCTCTTTCGCCACCATCTTCATTCGCCAGTGACATTCGACCAGACCACCACCGAATCAGCTTCATTCGGCCAAGACCTGACTCAGTCGCCCATTTCTCTCATTTGACAGACATGCACAAAGATACACCATTCGACCACCTCATTCGGTGGAACTGTGAATCCATTCGACACCACTTCTTTGACCGGACATGCTTCCATTCAGTCGAGATCTGGGTGAGAAGAGATCACACCATTCATGTTTCCAAATTACCTGAATAATAATCATCCAGCCAACACTTCCTACGGCTAGGGTTAGGTCCTTTCAACTAAATAACAAAAGTGGGCTACATGCAATTCGATTAGGCCCACTCCAGGCCCAATACTCAATCGGCCCAAGGAACTGGCCCAGCAACCCTCACCTGGTCCACATCATGGCCCGTTGCTGGCCCAACCCAAATACTTGGCCTAATACAGGCCCAAGCCCCATTTCAGTCCAACATGACCCAGAATAAGCTAATCTAATCATTTAACTCATTTGGAATGAAGTTGGCCCTTGGAATTTACTCACACAAGCCCAAATGGCCCACATTTCCCTTGAATTGGGCCCACAACAGTTTCGGCCCAATTGTGTCACACCCCGGGCCGGCGGGAACGGATCGGGTTTTCCCGTCGGGCGGAAGGTTCCCGGGGCGCGATATCTTGGAGTGATAATCAATTGATCAGATTGTTTACATAGCACATGAGATATAAATGAGAAATGCTAATCATGACATGAAATAGAATTACAAAGTTAAATTACATTGTACATCATAATTTAACTGAGTAAATCTAATCAAAAAGAATCATTGAGTTTATATCTTGAACTGTACAAGATATACAAAAGTGATTCACTGTTTTGTCATATCAAAAGTATGCAGTCAAAAGTAAGCTAGGTCTTCTAAGAGTCCACTAGCTTATCACTTGCACGTATGTATCTACACCTGTCCATCACCTGAGAAAACATGCATTTAAACAAAGTCAACACTAGGTTGGTGAGTTCATAAGTAAGTAAATTGAAAACCATTGAATTGATCATGCACACATCCACAATGTCATAGTTGTTGCTTGTAATTACTTGTTTCATCTGTACCACCCAATGGCCTCTCCTTAGTAATATGTACAAGTAGTGTATCACCTGATCAAGTATGCTTATGTATAGGGAATCCTGAAAGGGTCAAGCCCAGACGCTATCCCACCACATACTCAGTCAAGTTCCACACCACTTGCGATACAACTAAAGATATCCATTTCCCCGCTTATTCATCGCACTTGATATGTATTCAGTTATTGTATTGATGATAGAATAATATATTGTATGGGGTTTAATTATCAAACCGAAGTATTGATAACCCTCGATGTATTAAGGAATTTTAGATTAATATAATCTTGTCCTTGTATTATTCTATACTTGAGGTGGGTTAACTGATGATACTCTATTAAATATTAAGAGTGTGAGTTAACCCCTTGCAACTTGTCCTTGAACCATAGTGCATAGAGCCTAAAAGGAATCCATTGAAATCCTCACGTAATCAGACTTCAATGCATCCGATTTATCTCTATCACTTTGTATGTCTATTGTCCTCAACGAAATCTATTACTAGTAGTGTAACATGAGAGCAGATCACCTTCTCAACCTACTAGTCAATAAGGTTTTCGTTGGATTAATTACTTATCACTGTAGATTAATATCACCATGTGTCGCTTACCAGAACCTGACTTGAGGTCGCCCTGTCACCGGTCATACGTTACCGGCCAATGAATTGTTACGATCAACATACTAGCCCTACAAGCTAGAGGTTTGTCAAACCTATGGTACCACTATGCTATCGTCGGTTTAGTCACGTCAAACTAACTGGTCAGCGAATTAAAGGGACTTACATGATCAACTTGAACAATTTGGCACATGATTGAAGTGATATAATGCAAACAGGTCAATAGTAACTAATTGTAATTGTATTCACTTGTACTCTTGTTCTCATTGTCATATGTTCTCCGTGATATTAACAAATTTAAATAAGAACTAGTCTTATTAGATTATGCTAATTAATTGAGTGAATGATGTTGTTATCATGAAATTATGTTATCATGATTATCATTCCATGCTACTTGTTCTTCTTGTAATATGTGTTGAGTTATAAGGTTAAGTATTATAAGATCTAGTCTTATTACACTTATTTAACTCTTGTATTGAATGATGTAGTAAAGATATATTATCTTTATATCATTCTTGTGTTTTGCTCTTGTAATCATGTCATCATGTTTCCTTGTAATTGTTACAATGTCATTTCTTGTAAGAATAACTAAGTGTTGTAAGAGTTAACTTACTACTAAGTTATTCTATTGTATCGATGAGTTATGATATTAAAAATATCATCATCATCTTATATTTCCTGTATTCTTGAATTCAAACAAGCATGCATACAATGATTTATGATAATAAGCAATTTAATATCAAATAATCAAAGTATTAACAATATGTAAGCAAAACTTTTAAATAAATAAAAGTAAAGCATGTTTCTCAGCCCCGAGAGTTTAAAATCAGTAAAGATTAAAGAAAAGGGGCATATGAACTCACCTTGTAGTTGTTGAGGGTTGACTTAGCTTATATGTGAATGCACGCGCTCTCGTTTGAATTCGTTGTGTTCACGATCCTGTATTGATTTGTTGTAACTTGTAAGTATAACCTAATAGACTTTTGGGTGTGTATGTGTGGGTGTTAGCCTTAAGTTGGCTTTCACGCGTAAGACTTGGTCATGATCACCGTTCGGTCTCTTATGCAGGTTTTAAGTTAAAAACCTTATGAGTTATTATCTTGTAATCTTTGACTTGACTCATTCTTGTAATTGTACACTTTGATCTTATGAAATATGTTAAACCCGATGGTTTGAAATGATGTGTAGACCGAACTATGTGACCAAGTCCTATGTTGGGCCTCTAGGTAATTTGTTGGGCCCTAGGCCCAAACCTATGGGCCTTGGTCTGTTCTTGAACCACTAAAAGTGTTTGACCATTTTAGAACATGTGAATCAGTGATATACGGTGTGGCAATACGAAAGCTTGATCAATTGCTAAGAGGCCTAGTGAATAAGTGGCCTTGTGGGCCTCCATTGGGCCATGATGAGAAATTGTTGGGCCCTATGTGGGCCCAATCAAGATTTGTCGGGCCAAAGATTAAAATGAACTGTAGGAACCATGGTTGGGCCAGAATTAGGTTATTGACCAAGTAACTGAACAAGTGGCTCTCAAAATGAAGACAAGGGCCTCAAATAGGCCTTGGATTAGTCTAGGTGGGCCTCGGGTGGATTTGGCTGGGCCCAATTGGTTTTGTCTCGGGCCTTCATCAATAAAGTTCATGGGCCAAGCTGGGCCTGGATTAGAATGGCTGAAAACATTGTGGGCTTTGAATTTGGGCTTTTGGCCAAGATTGTGGCCTTGAATCACATTTTGTGGGTCATGGGCCGGAGTTGCTGGGCCCCACAGAATTTCTCTCAGGCCCTGAGTATAATGAGTGTTGGGCCAACGTGGGCCTGGGTCAATTGGGCCGAAACTGTTGTGGGCCCAATTCAAGGGAAATGTGGGCCATTTGGGCTTGTGTGAGTAAATTCCAAGGGCCAACTTCATTCCAAATGAGTTAAATGATTAGATTAGCTTATTCTGGGTCATGTTGGACTGAAATGGGGCTTGGGCCTGTATTAGGCCAAGTATTTGGGTTGGGCCAGCAACGGGCCATGATGTGGAGCTATTGGGCCATAGGGAAAACAAGTTGGGCCCTAAGTGATTTCCTGATTTTGGGTCCTTGGCTGGATAATACTACCTGTTCGATTGAAACCTAATCCCACGAATGTAAGTGGTCAGTAATAATAGAAAACCAAAGCAGTGGGTTTTCGGTTTGAAGCCATATCACCAACTAGGTTAGTTACCCTAGATATGTGAACTCAAGGTTTCACAGATGACACAAGATTCGACAAGGGTGATGGATCCAGTAGCTTGGCCGTAGGTCTGTCATGGTGGATGAGGGTGGGGTTACTGAACATATGGCTGCCGAATGTAGGTGAGTGTATGGGTGGCGAATGAAGAGAGTATGGTGCTACTGCCGAATGAGAGTCACGAATGAGGGTGGTTTGGTTCGAATAACCTTGGGCGAATGACTGGCGCATGAGGGCCATGACTGGCGAATGAGAGGAGCTCGAATGAGGGATGGCCGAAGGAGGGTGTTCATTCGGCGGTTGAGACATTCGGCCAAAGCCATTCGACGTGGGTTTTCTCATTCGGCCAGCCGCAGGTGTCGGCCATGGTTCATCCCCTTCTCATGGTTCCAGGTCAAGTTCGAAGGTAGAAGGTGCTAGGGTGAGTTGTGGTGTTCGTGGGTTGCAAGATTTGAAGGTGTTTGGCCGACAAAAGATGAAGTTCCAACCCCAAGATCGAAAACCCTAATTTCGTGCATATTCACAGCGCTATACCTCGGATTTCAGTGGGTTTGGCTTTAGATCTGTTGTACTTTCATGTAGAGGATGTCGAGGGCTACGCGTGGGCGAAAGAATCACTCAAATCGGGTAAGAAACAAGAAAGTTATGGTGGTTTGAAGGTTGAGAAAACCCTCAAATGGTGAAAACCGGAAATTTGGTGTAGAGAGAGAGTGGGGATGAGAAAAATGAAGGAGATGACTTAATCAAAGGTATTTATACCCCGAGAGTGTTCGGGTTCGTTTTCGTTGCTCGGTTCGTTAATTCGTCGCGTAACCGGAAAATTACGCGTAATTTAAATAGTTTTAAATAATAGGATTTAATTTAATTATTTTGATGAGTTTCAAAATTGTAAAATGTTATTTATTTGATTTTATTAAATTATTTTCGTTCGTGACGTGTTTTCGTTTTCGTTTCGTCAGAACGCGTCGCCTTCGCGCGTATTCGTTCGAATCGTCACCCGAACAAACACGACGATGGTTTTGCTTTCTGACTTTGGTTTTCTACTTTTCAGTCATTATTTCAAAACTCTAAACTCCCAGATATGTTTGTGTGAGTCGTCACCCACGCAAACACGCTGCCAGTTTATTATTCCGAAATAACACTGCAATTGTGCTTGTTTTGTGTTTCCTCACTGTCGGACTCAACTAAACTCCATGTTTCACATTGTTTTTGAACTGTCTTGTCGGCCATCTGATTCCTGTCATCTGTGGACATCAGATCGCAACCGATATGTTTTCGCTGTTACTTGAACACTTGTTGTTTCTTGTGAATAGTTGTGTCAACTGTACTTAAGTTTTCACTCAAATACACACAACTAATGTTCAAATGTACGTTGTACTTATTGTATTTCAGTTTTCACAGAAATACGTACAACTTGTGTATTGTATATTGAATTCACATAATACATTTACTGTTCATAATCTTGTATATACACGTAGTATAAAGTGAAAGTACGCATACCGTACGGACTTGCCGGACGATCTGGCACTTGCTGTTACAGTCTCCCCTTGTTAAAGAAATTTCGTCCCGAAATTTAAGCATCAAAGTCGGGCTTCAATTCTCGAACAGTTGGGGATACTTTGCTTTCATGTTGTCCTCACGTTCCCAGGTAAACTCTGGTCCACGCTTGGAGTTCCATCGAACCTTTACAATAGGGATACGGCTTCGTTTCAGTCTCTTGACTTCACGTTCCATAATCTCTACAGGTTCTTCGATAAAATGTAGTTGTTCATCAATCTGTATCTCTTCCAACGGTATGATCAATGTTTCATCTGCTAGACACCTCTTGAGATTTGATACATGAAACACATCGTGTACTCCACTGAGTTCATCAGGGAGTCTGAGTCTATATGCCACAGGACCTATGCGTTGAGTAATCTCAAACGGTCCAACATACCGAGGTGCTAGCTTGCCTTTAGCCCCAAACCGACTACGCCTTTCCATGGGGACACTTTCAACATGACTCGGTCACCCACATCGAATTCCAAAGGCTTGCGCCGTTTGTCTGCGTAACTCTTTTGGCGGCTACGTGTTGCTTGTAATCGTTGTTGTATCTGGGCAATCTTATCAGTAGTTTCCTGAATAAGTTCGGGCCCAGTGATTCTGTTGTCTCCCACTTCGGTCCAACAAATTGGAGACCGACATTTTCTACCATAGAGTGCTTCAAACGGAGCACATCCAATACTGCTGTGGTAGCTATTGTTGTAGGAGAACTCAATGAGTGGTAAATGAGTGTCCCAACTTCCACCGAAGTCAAGGATGCATGTTCTCAACATATCCTCTAGGGTTTGAATGGTGCGCTCGCTTTGTCCATCCGTTTGTGGATGATAAGCAGTGCTCAAGTTAACACTTGTCCCTAAGGATTGTTGCAATGATTGCCAGAACCGCGAAGTAAATCGACTGTCTCGGTCGGAAATAATAGACAATGGCACCCCGTGCCTCACTACTATTTCATCAATGTATAGTCTTGCAAGTTTCTCCATCTTGTACGTTTCTCTGATCGGCAAGAAATGTGCGGATTTAGTCAATCGATCAATGATGACCCAAATAGAATCGTATCCGCTGGAAGTGCGGGGTAGCTTGGTAATGAAATCCATAGCTATTTGTTCCCACTTCCATTGTGGTATCTCCGGTTGTTCCAGCAAACCCGAAGGTTTCTGGTGTTCTGCTTTGACTTTGGCACATGTGATGCATTTGCCAACATAAGTGGCAATATCTTTCTTCATACCCGGCCACCAATAAAATGACCTAAGATCTTGATACATTTTATCGGTACCAGGATGAACTGAGTAACGTGTCTTGTGTGCCTCGTCAAGTATGAGTGTCCGAAGTTCATCTACTGCTGGAATCCAAACACGATCCAGATAATAGATAACTCCATCTTGTTTTGTCTTGAAATGTTTCTCGGCTCCACAATCGAGCTCGCGTTTCAGATTGTCTCTTGCCACGGTCTCTTGTTGTGCTTGTAAAATATGGTCTCTCAAACTTGTTTGCACAGTCATTCCCATGGCGCGAACGCGTAAGGGTTTGACTCTTTCCTTCCGGCTCAAAGCATCTGCAACAACATTTGCTTTGCCCGGATGGTATTTGATCACACAATCGTAATCGTTCAGGAGCTCAACCCAACGTCTCTGTCTCATGTTAAGCTCCTTCTGATCAAATATGTGCTGTAAACTCTTGTGATCTGTGAAGATAGTGCACTTAGTACCATAAAGGTAGTGTCTCCAAATCTTTAATGCAAATACAACAGCTCCCAGTTCAAGATCGTGTGTCGTGTAATTCTTCTCGTGTATCTTCAGCTGTCGTGAGGCATAAGCAATGACTTTGTCTCGTTGCATCAAAACACATCCGAGTCCCTGATGGGAAGCATCACAATAAACTACAAAGTCATCATTGCCTTCTGGGAGTGTTAAGATTGGAGCATTGCACAATCTTTGTTTCAATGTCTGGAATGCCTCTTCTTGTTTCTGAGTCCACACAAAAGGTTCAGACTTCTGTGTGAGCTTGGTGAGAGGTAAAGCTATCTTAGAGAAATTCGAAATAAATCTCCTGTAATAACCTGCCAATCCCAAGAATGATCGAATCTCTGTTGGTGTTGTAGGCACATCCCAGTTCTTGATTGCTTCAATCTTGGCAGGATCCACGTGAATACCATTACTGTTAATCACGTGACCCAAGAACTGAACTTCACTTAGCCAAAATTCGCACTTGGAGAATTTGGCATAGAGTCGTTCTTCTTTCAGAAGCTCCAAAACTGTCTTGAGATGTTGCTCGTGTTCCTTCTTGTTCTTTGAATAAATCAGTATATCATCAATAAAGACGATCACAAACTGATCTAGATACGGCTTGCACACCCGGTTCATTAAGTCCATGAACACAGCCGGTGCGTTCGTCAATCCGAATGGCATCACCATAAATTCGTAATGACCATATCGAGTACGAAAAGCCGTCTTGGGTATGTCTTCCTCTTGAATCCGGAGCTGATGATAGCCTGATCTCAGGTCTATCTTTGGAAAGTACTGTGCTCCCTGTAACTGATCAAACAAATCATCAATCCTCGGTAACGGGTACCGATTCTTGATGGTGAGTTTGTTGAGTTCTCGATAATCGATGCACATCCTGAAAGTTCCATCCTTCTTTTTAACAAAAAGAACCGGAGCTCCCCACGGGGAAAAGCTCGGTCGGATGAATCCTTTATCGAGAAGTTCTTGTAACTGATTAGACAACTCCTGCATCTCAGATGGAGCAAGTCTGTAAGGAGACTTAGCTACAGGAGTTGCTCCCGGAATCAAGTCGATTCGAAACTGTACTGATCTCTCAGGTGGCAGTCCCGGTAAGTCATCCGGAAACACTTCTGCAAAATCTCTCACAATTGGCACATCTTGAATCTTGATTGTTTTCTTGTCTTTCTGAATCACATGAGCTAAAAATGCAACACATTGTTTCCGTAAACACTTGCGAGCTTTCATGCACGAAATTATCTTGACACTGCGTTTCGCTTGATCTCCTCGAATCTCCAAAACCTCATTGTTCTCCATAGGAATACGTAGTAGTTTATCAGAACAGATGAACTCAACTCGGTTAAGAGATAGCCAATCCATTCCGATGATGATGTCGAAACTGCCCAGCTCCATCGGTATCAAGTCGATGGAAAATGTATGATCACCAAGTGTTAGTGGGCAATTCCTAAGTACTGTGTCAACTGTAATCTGTTTGCCATTAGCTATCTCAATACTATAAGGGGAGTCTAATGATTCCTCAGCATGATTAAGATGGCTAGCAAAATCGGATGAGATAAAACTCTGATCCGCACCAGTATCAAATAATATAGAGACATAGAAATCAGATAGAAGGAATGTACCCGTAATGACGTTCGGGTCCTGTCTAGCTGCAGCAGCTCCTATCTGAAAGGCTCGTCCTCTTGGTGCTTGAGCCCTTTGTTGGTTTCTCTTGGGGCAATCCCTAGAGAAGTGACCAGGTTCACCACAGTTGTAGCAAGACCTGCGATCAGTAGCAGCAGCAGTAGTGGCTGCATTGTTGTTTCTGTTTGGAGCTCCCGTGCTCCTGCAGCGGTTTGCCCAGTGGCCAAACTTTCCACAGTTTGTGCATTGCATGCACTGAGAGTTTGGCGCATGATGGTACTGGCAAGTGTTGCACAAAGGTGCAGTGCCAGTGTAGGGCTTCCTGACTTGTAGTGGTGGTGGCTGATTAAGCATTGGGGCTTGAGTAGTGGCAGCAAAGTTCCTTGCCACTTTTTGTTTCTTAGCCGGACGTTTATCCGACTTCTTGGAAGTTCCAGCTTTGGCTGTTTCAGCCTCATTCTTCAAAACTCCAGACTTTACCATCACCTTGGTAAGTTTAGCTGAGAGGGAGATAGCAGCCTCCAAAGTAGCAGGATAAGCAGCCAACACGATACTTTGGATGCAAGAAGGTAATCCCGCCACATAACGGTCAATCAGCTTTTCCAATGTTGGTACCATTTCTGGCACCAAAGCTACCAACTCATGATAGCGAGTAGTGAAGGTCATATGATCAGCTCCCTTCATTACATGGTTCGAGAGTTCAGTCTCCAGCAGTTGCAGTTCGTGTTTCGGACAGAACTCGTTCCTCAGAAGAAGCTTAAATTCTGCCCACGGCATTGCCATCGCCTCATCTCTTCCCTTTGCTCGAATCTGAGCATTCCACCATGTCAGTGCTCGCTTGCTGAATGAACCAGCTGCATAGCGAACTTTATGGTGTTCTGGACAGTTGCTAATGTCCAGAGTGTTCTCCATCTTTTCTAGCCATTGGATCAGTCCAACAGCTCCTTCGGCTCCTGTGAAACTTGGGGGTTTACATCCTACAAAAGACTTGTAGGAGTATTCCGAAGTATGACTAGTGGTTCCACTAGCCTCTCCTGTAGTGTGACCAGAAACGTTGCCGTGGCCTTGAATCTTGTTTATCATCTCTGGGATGACATCTTTCAGCTGGCTGGTCAGTTGAGTACTCAGCAGGGTTGCTAAGGCGATAGTAGCTGGATCTATCATCTGAACATTGCTTGAGCCTGGTGGTGGAGAGTGCGGAGGAGGAGGAGGAGGTGGTGGTGGTGGTGAATGTGGAGGAGAGTCAGGTGGTGTTGGTGTCGAGGAGTGTGGTGCTGAAGTCTGCGTGGTCGGTTGCTTCCTGGGCGGCATTCTGATCATAACCGAAAGAAAATCGGTTAGTGCAGTGATCAGATGCAGAAAGCATATGCAAATAAGATCTTATGTCAGATAATATCTACATGAGGGTCCCTAGGTTATAGTCTAGGCCAAACCATTTATGTAATATGACCTATATTTCTCTATAACCATGGCTCTGATACCAATCTGTCACACCCCGGGCCGGCGGGAACGGATCGGGTTTTCCCGTCGGGCGGAAGGTTCCCGGGGCGCGATATCTTGGAGTGATAATCAATTGATCAGATTGTTTACATAGCACATGAGATATAAATGAGAAATGCTAATCATGACATGAAATAGAATTACAAAGTTAAATTACATTGTACATCATAATTTAACTGAGTAAATCTAATCAAAAAGAATCATTGAGTTTATATCTTGAACTGTACAAGATATACAAAAGTGATTCACTGTTTTGTCATATCAAAAGTATGCAGTCAAAAGTAAGCTAGGTCTTCTAAGAGTCCACTAGCTTATCACTTGCACGTATGTATCTACACCTGTCCATCACCTGAGAAAACATGCATTTAAACAAAGTCAACACTAGGTTGGTGAGTTCATAAGTAAGTAAATTGAAAACCATTGAATTGATCATGCACACATCCACAATGTCATAGTTGTTGCTTGTAATACTTGTTTCATCTGTACCACCCAATGGCCTCTCCTTAGTTATATGTACAAGTAGTGTATCACCTGATCAAGTATGCTTATATATAGGGAATCCTGAAAGGGTCAAGCCCAGACGCTATCCCACCACATACTCAGTCAAGTTCCACACCACTTGCGATACAACTAAAGATATCCATTTCCCCGCTTATTCATCGCACTTGATATGTATTCAGTTATTGTATTGATGATAGAATAATATATTGTATGGGGTTTAATTATCAAACCGAAGTATTGATAACCCTCGATGTATTAAGGAATTTTAGATTAATATAATCTTGTCCTTGTATTATTCTATACTTGAGGTGGGTTAACTGATGATACTCTATTAAATATTAAGAGTGTGAGTTAACCCCTTGCAACTTGTCCTTGAACCATAGTGCATAGAGCCTAAAAGGAATCCATTGAAATCCTCACGTAATCAGACTTCAATGCATCCGATTTATCTCTATCACTTTGTATGTCTATTGTCCTCAACGAAATCTATTACTAGTAGTGTAACATGAGAGCAGATCACCTTCTCAACCTACTAGTCAATAAGGTTTTCGCTGGATTAATTACTTATCACTGTAGATTAATATCACCATGTGTCGCTTACCAGAACCTGACTTGAGGTCGCCCTGTCACCGGTCATACGTTACCGGCCAATGAATTGTTACGATCAACATACTAGCCCTACAAGCTAGAGGTTTGTCAAACCTATGGTACCACTATGCTATCGTCGGTTTAGTCACGTCAAACTAACTGGTCAGCGAATTAAAGGGACTTACATGATCAACTTGAACAATTTGGCACATGATTGAAGTGATATAATGCAAACAGGTCAATAGTAACTAATTGTAATTGTATTCACTTGTACTCTTGTTCTCATTGTCATATGTTCTCCGTGATATTAACAAATTTAAATAAGAACTAGTCTTATTAGATTATGCTAATTAATTGAGTGAATGATGTTGTTATCATGAAATTATGTTATCATGATTATCATTCCATGCTACTTGTTCTTCTTGTAATATGTGTTGAGTTATAAGGTTAAGTATTATAAGATCTAGTCTTATTACACTTATTTAACTCTTGTATTGAATGATGTAGTAAAGATATATTATCTTTATATCATTCTTGTGTTTTGCTCTTGTAATCATGTCATCATGTTTCCTTGTAATTGTTACAATGTCATTTCTTGTAAGAATAACTAAGTGTTGTAAGAGTTAACTTACTACTAAGTTATTCTATTGTATCGATGAGTTATGATATTAAAATATCATCATCATCTTATATTTCCTGTATTCTTGAATTCAAACAAGCATGCATACAATGATTTATGATAATAAGCAATTTAATATCAAATAATCAAAGTATTAACAATATGTAAGCAAAACTTTTAAATAAATAAAAGTAAAGCATGTTTCTCAGCCCCGAGAGTTTAAAATCAGTAAAGATTAAAGAAAAGGGGCATATGAACTCACCTTGTAGTTGTTGAGGGTTGACTTAGCTTATATGTGAATGCACGCGCTCTCGTTTGAATTCGTTGTGTTCACGATCCTGTATTGATTTGTTGTAACTTGTAAGTATAACCTAATAGACTTTTGGGTGTGTATGTGTGGGTGTTAGCCTTAAGTTGGCTTTCACGCGTAAGACTTGGTCATGATCACCGTTCGGTCTCTTATGCAGGTTTTAAGTTAAAAACCTTATGAGTTATTATCTTGTAATCTTTGACTTGACTCATTCTTGTAATTGTACACTTTGATCTTATGAAATATGTTAAACCCGATGGTTTGAAATGATGTGTAGACCGAACTATGTGACCAAGTCCTATGTTGGGCCTCTAGGTAATTTGTTGGGCCCTAGGCCCAAACCTATGGGCCTTGGTCTGTTCTTGAACCACTAAAAGTGTTTGACCATTTTAGAACATGTGAATCAGTGATATACGGTGTGGCAATACGAAAGCTTGATCAATTGCTAAGAGGCCTAGTGAATAAGTGGCCTTGTGGGCCTCCATTGGGCCATGATGAGAAATTGTTGGGCCCTATGTGGGCCCAATCAAGATTTGTCGGGCCAAAGATTAAAATGAACTGTAGGAACCATGGTTGGGCCAGAATTAGGTTATTGACCAAGTAACTGAACAAGTGGCTCTCAAAATGAAGACAAGGGCCTCAAATAGGCCTTGGATTAGTCTAGGTGGGCCTCGGGTGGATTTGGCTGGGCCCAATTGGTTTTGTCTCGGGCCTTCATCAATAAAGTTCATGGGCCAAGCTGGGCCTGGATTAGAATGGCTGAAAACATTGTGGGCTTTGAATTTGGGCTTTTGGCCAAGATTGTGGCCTTGAATCACATTTTGTGGGTCATGGGCCGGAGTTGCTGGGCCCCACAGAATTTCTCTCAGGCCCTGAGTATAATGAGTGTTGGGCCAACGTGGGCCTGGGTCAATTGGGCCGAAACTGTTGTGGGCCCAATTCAAGGGAAATGTGGGCCATTTGGGCTTGTGTGAGTAAATTCCAAGGGCAACTTCATTCCAAATGAGTTAAATGATTAGATTAGCTTATTCTGGGTCATGTTGGACTGAAATGGGGCTTGGGCCTGTATTAGGCCAAGTATTTGGGTTGGGCCAGCAACGGGCCATGATGTGGAGCTATTGGGCCATAGGGAAAACAAGTTGGGCCCTAAGTGATTTCCTGATTTTGGGTCCTTGGCTGGATAATACTACCTGTTCGATTGAAACCTAATCCCACGAATGTAAGTGGTCAGTAATAATAGAAAACCAAAGCAGTGGGTTTTCGGTTTGAAGCCATATCACCAACTAGGTTAGTTACCCTAGATATGTGAACTCAAGGTTTCACAGATGACACAAGATTCGACAAGGGTGATGGATCCAGTAGCTTGGCCGTAGGTCTGTCATGGTGGATGAGGGTGGGGTTACTGAACATATGGCTGCCGAATGTAGGTGAGTGTATGGGTGGCGAATGAAGAGAGTATGGTGCTACTGCCGAATGAGAGTCACGAATGAGGGTGGTTTGGTTCGAATAACCTTGGGCGAATGACTGGCGCATGAGGGCCATGACTGGCGAATGAGAGGAGCTCGAATGAGGGATGGCCGAAGGAGGGTGTTCATTCGGCGGTTGAGACATTCGGCCAAAGCCATTCGACGTGGGTTTTCTCATTCGGCCAGCCGCAGGTGTCGGCCATGGTTCATCCCCTTCTCATGGTTCCAGGTCAAGTTCGAAGGTAGAAGGTGCTAGGGTGAGTTGTGGTGTTCGTGGTTGCAAGATTTGAAGGTGTTTGGCCGACAAAAGATGAAGTTCCAACCCCAAGATCGAAAACCCTAATTTCGTGCATATTCACAGCGCTATACCTCGGATTTCAGTGGGTTTGGCTTTAGATCTGTTGTACTTTCATGTAGAGGATGTCGAGGGCTACGCGTGGGCGAAAGAATCACTCAAATCGGGTAAGAAACAAGAAAGTTATGGTGGTTTGAAGGTTGAGAAAACCCTCAAATGGTGAAAACCGGAAATTTGGTGTAGAGAGAGAGTGGGGATGGGAAAAATGAAGGAGATGACTTAATCAAAGGTATTTATACCCCGAGAGTGTTCGGGTTCGTTTTCGTTGCTCGGTTCGTTAATTCGTCGCGTAACCGGAAAATTACGCGTAATTTAAATAGTTTAAATAATAGGATTTAATTTAATTATTTTGATGAGTTTCAAAATTGTAAAATGTTATTTATTTGATTTTATTAATTATTTTTCGTTCGTGACGTGTTTTCGTTTTCGTTTCGTCAGAACGCGTCGCCTTCGCGCGTATTCGTTCGAATCGTCACCCGAACAAACACGACGATGGTTTTGCTTTCTGACTTTGGTTTTCTACTTTTCAGTCATTATTTCAAAACTCTAAACTCCCAGATATGTTTGTGTGAGTCGTCACCCACGCAAACACGCTGCCAGTTTATTATTCCGAAATAACACTGCAATTGTGCTTGTTTTGTGTTTCCTCACTGTCGGACTCAACTAAACTCCATGTTTCACATTGTTTTTGAACTGTCTTGTCGGCCATCTGATTCCTGTCATCTGTGGACATCAGATCGCAACCGATATGTTTTCGCTGTTACTTGAACACTTGTTGTTTCTTGTGAATAGTCGTGTCAACTGTACTTAAGTTTTCACTCAAATACACACAACTAATGTTCAAATGTACGTTGTACTTATTGTATTTCATTTTTCACAGAAATACGTACAACTTGTGTATTGTATATTGAATTCACATAATACATTTACTGTTCATAATCTTGTATATACACGTAGTATAAAGTGAAAGTACGCATACCGTACGGACTTGCCGGACGATCTGGCACTTGCTGTTACAAATTGACCCAGGCCCACGTTGGCCCAACACTCATTATACTCAGGGCCTGAGGGAAATCCTGTGGGGCCCAGCAACTCCGGCCCATGACCCACAAAATGTGATTCAAGGCCACAATCTTGGCCAAAAGCCCAAATTCAAAGCCCACAATGTTTTCAGCCATTCTAATCCAGGCCCAGCTTGGCCCATGAACTTTATTGATGAAGGCCCGAGACAAAACCCATTGGGCCCAGCCAAATCCACCCGAGGCCCACCTAGACTAATCCAAGGCCTATTTGAGGCCCTTGTCTTCATTTTGAGAGCCACTTGTTCAGTTACTTGGTCAATAACCTAATTCTGGCCCAACCATGGTTCCTACAGTTCATGTTAATCTTTGGCCCGACAAATCTTGATTGGGCCCACATAGGGCCCAACAATTTCTCATTATGGCCCAATGGAGGCCCACAAGGCCACTTATTCACTAGGCCTCTTAGCAACTGATCAAGCTTTCGTATTGCCACACCGTATATCACTGATTCACATGTTCTAAAATGGTCAAACACTCTTAGTGGTTCAAGAACAGACCAAGGCCCATAGGTTTGGGCCTAGGGCCCAACAAATTACCTAGAGGCCCAACATAGGACTTGGTCACATAGTTCGGTCTACACATCATTTCAAACCATCGGGTTTAACATATTTCATAAGATCAAAGTGTACAATTACAAGAATGAGTCAAGTCAAAGATTACAAGATAATAACTCATAAGGTTTTTAACTTAAAACCTGCATAAGAGACCGAACGGTGATCATGACCAAGTCTTACGCGTGAAAGCCAACTTAGGGCTAACACCCACACATACACACCCAAAAGTCTATTAGGTTATACTTACAAGTTACAACAAATCAATACAGGATCGTGAACACAACGAATTCAAACGAGAGCGCGTGCATTCACATATAAGCTAAGTCAACCCTCAACAACTACAAGGTGAGTTCATATGCCCCTTTTCTTTAATCTTTATTGATTTTAAACTCTCGGGGCTGAGAAACATGCTTACTTTTATTTATTTAAAAGTTTTGCTTACATATTGCTAATACTTTGATTATTTGATATTAAATTGCTTATTATCATAAGTCATTGTATGCATGCTTGTTTGAATTCAAGAATACAGGAAAGATAAAATGATGATGATATTTTAATATCATAACTCATTGATACAATAGAATAACTTAGTAGTAAGTTAACTCTTACAACACTTAGTTATCCTTACAAGAAATGACATTGTAACAATTACAAGGAAACATGATGACAGGATTACAAGAGCAAAACACAAGAATGATTTAAAGATAATATATCTTTACTACATCATTCAATACAAGAGTTAAATAAGTGTAATAAGACTAGATCTTATAATACTTAACCTTATAACTCAACACATATTACAAGAAGAACAAGTAACATGGAATGATAATCATGATAACATAATTTCATGATAACAACATCATTCACTCAATTAGTTAACATAACCTAATAAGACTAGTTCTTATTTAACTTTGTTAATATCACGGAGAACATATGACAATGAGAACAAGAGTACAAGTGAATACAATTACAGTTAGTTACTATTGACCTGTTTGCATTATATCACTTCAATCATGTGCCAATTTGTTCAAGTGATCATGTAAGTCCCTTTAATTCGCTGACCAGTTAGTTTGACGTGACTAAACCGACGATAGCATAGTGGTACCATAGGTTTGACAAACCTCTAGCTTGTAGGGCTAGTATGTTGATCGTAACAATTCATTGGCCGGTAACGTATGACCGGTGACAGGGCGACCTCAAGTCAGGTTCTGGTAAGCGACACATGGTGATATTAATCTACAGTGATAAGTAATTAATCCAGCGAAAACCTTATTGACTAGTAGGTTGAGAAGGTGATCTGCTCTCATGTTACACTACTAGTAATAGATTTCGTTGAGGACAATAGACATACAAAGTGATAGAGATAAATCGGATGCATTGAAGTCTGATTACGTGAGGATTTCAATGGATTCCTTTTAGGCTCTATGCACTATGGTTCAAGGACAAGTTGCAAGGGGTTAACTCACACTCTTAATATTTAATAGAGTATCATCAGTTAACCCACCTCAAGTATAGAATAATACAAGGACAAGATTATAATAATCTAAAATTCCTTAATACATCGAGGGTTATCAATACTTCGGTTTGATAATTAAACCCCATACAATATATTATTCTATCATCAATACAATAACTGAATACATCTCAAGTACGATGAATAAGCGGGGAAATGGAAATCTTTAGTTGTATCGCAAGTGGTGTGGAACTTGACTGAGTATGTGGTGGGATAGCGTCTGGGCTTGACCCTTTCAGGATTCCCTATATATAAGCATACTTGATCAGGTGATACACTACTTGTACATATAACTAAGGAGAGGCCATTGGGTGGTACAGATGAAACAAGTATTACAAGCAACAACTATGACATTGTGGTTGTGTGCATGATCAATTCAATGGTTTTCAATTTACTTACTTATGAACTCACCAACCTAGTGTTGACTTTGTTTAAATGCATGTTTTCTCAGGTGACGGACAGGTGTAGGTACATATGTGCAAGTGATAAGCTAGTGGACTCTTAGAAGACCTAGTTTACTTTTGACTGCATACTTTTGATATGACAAAACAGTGAATCACTTTTGTATATCTTGTACAGTTCAAGATATAAACTCAATGATTCTTTTTGATTAGATTTACTTAGTTAAATTATGATGTACAATGTAATTTAACTTTGTAATTCTATTTCATGTCATGATTAGAATTTCTCATTTATATCTCATGTGCTATGTAAACAATCTGATCAATTGATTATCACTCCAAGATATCGCGCCCCGGGAACCTTCCGCCCGACGGGAAAACCCGATCCGTTCCCGCCGGCCCGGGGTGTGACAATATAACATCATCTATCATCATTTTAAGCATATATACATATGTACAACAACTTGGATCATTGCAAATCATCATAGCAACATCATAGATCATCAAGAATCATGTTAAAACTAACAAACCCAGATTCAAACTTAAAGAAGTTCGTGCATGTGAGTCTAGTGAGCTTGCATGTGTGATTTATCACTTGCATGAGAGTGTAGGAGTGAAAAGAGTGTGTGTAAGCATGTAGAGGATACCTCACAAGCTTTAGATCGTCAAGAGGGTGTTGGAGCAGCTCTGGAGACTCCTGGACAGCAGGTTCGAGTAGCCTCGAGGTAGTGATGGTGATCTTCAAGCTACAATATCCTTCTCCTTCAAGTTCTTGATAGAAACCAAGCTTCAAAGCCTCAAGAAAGGTTCTCTAATGGCTTCCACAGGGTAGAATTAAGTGCTTCAGTGGTTTGGGAAGAGAAATAGCCGAGCTATGGCGTGTAAAAATGGTTAAGATAGGTGAAATGATGATCTTGGAAGTTTAAAAAGAAAATCTGCGAATCTAGGGGTCAGGCGTATCGCCTGGCGTGGGTGAGAGTGGCTCCGTCGTTACGCGCGGGTGCACCGGATGAGGCGCCATCTTCCTCATCCGCGCGCATCGCCTGGGATGGGGGCTTCGGGTCAGGCGTACCGCCTGGCCCATATGTAAGGCCCAATATGCCTATTTTGTTGTTCTGGGCCCATTCTTGCTCGTTTTTCGATTGTAGGACATTGTTCGAGCGTCGTTTGGACTCCATTAGTCAATTACTAGCTATAATTGACTTGTGAAGTGTTTCTGTGCTCAAGTGTTGTGATGTTCACCAACGTTCGTGCGATTTGACACGTGCGTGCTGTTTGTCGATAATTCCTTGAACTATCTAGTTGTGTGCCAGTGTTTGTACTGTCGTGCCACATGTCACACTAAATTAAACTAATTCTAGTGCCACGTGTACATAAAGTATTTAAATAAACATTTAAATAAATAATAAGCTGACCTGGAAATTACGGGGTGTCACAGTCATGATCCAACTTATTCCTTGACCTAACTCATGACCTGAGCTACTACCCGACCCATGACCTAGAACGATCATCCGACCTATGACTCAATGATCATGACCCAACCCATGACATGAACCATGCTCTGACTCATAACATAACTTATGACCCAAACCATTACACATGATTTGAACTATGTCCTGATTTGAACCATGACTCAACCTATGTTCAAACCATGATCTAACCCATCTTCGAACCATGAACTTTCATGAACTATATTCTATTCATTCGTCTTTTCATGCCTGTCATGATGTAAACCAAACATGACAATGAAATAATAATAATCCATTTTATTCTCTTGTCTATTCTATTCACTCATCTATATCATTCTTTCATCTATTCTATTACCTTATACCAAACAAACATATATGTATAAGTTAAATGGATGGAAACATAAGAAATAATAAAAACCTTATATTTGTTATCATTTTCTTTCTCATAAGATACTTCCATTTTGAAGGAAAGTTAGAAACAAAGATAGCTAAAAATCTTTTTTTTCCTAACTTTTTTCTTTAGTTTCTTTCTTTTGCTTCTACTAAAAACCTAGAAATATATATATTTTGTAATTTATGTCAACTTCCTTTCAACTATCTCGTTAATAAAGACTCGAGAACTTAACATAAGTTCATAATTCATTGCACTCTTCACCAACGATTGAGTTATTACATAACCAACATTGGGCAAAAAAAAAAAAAAAACAACCGTCTACGACTGGCCATTATCACTGCTAACGTCGACAATCGACCACCTATACCATCGCTTTATTACTTTTCATTGTTTTCAACGATAGTCTTCATGACTATTTGGTTAAAGAACAGGCTAAAACCATAACAAAGAACAATGTTTGCATAATCAATCAAATTCTAGTATGTATCTCAAGTCAAATGATACAAACATTACACTAGTTTCAAAATCTGCTTTTGATGCTGATCAATGAAGTAGTTTTGAGGGTCACATCATATGTTAATCTCATACTAATATATAATTATATATGAATTTGGTTGTAACACTTTTGTCATTTTCATCTATATGAAAATCAGCCAACAAATTTATAAAGTCTTAGTTTAAAATTATTCTCCTAATTATAATTAACAATATTTACAATTACTGTTCATTCATAAATTAAAAAAATGCTAATAGAATATGATCAAATTCGTTCTTTCATATAAAACAATGTTGTTTTATATGTTTAAAAATGAGGTGTTGAATGGGTCGGGTTGTCAGGTTGTGGGTTCAACTCAACCCGAACCAGAAAAATTTTACACCAACCCCGAACCCGACCTGATAATTAGGTCAGACCAGCCAACCCGAACCCAACTCTAATTTTTATGGGTTGACCCAAACCTGACTCGTTTGACCTGAAATATATATTTACTTTTCATATTAATTATAATCAAAATATATTATATAATCAAAAATCAGTAACCAAAATACATTACATTGTAAAATACATTAGTTTTCAAAATAAAATAAAAGCATTATTCAATCAAAATATGTTATTTTTCAATGTTGTTCATAATCCATTTCATATTCAACACTTTTATCGTATTAAAAATTAACGTCTTAAATGATATCATTTATTTTTTTTGTTGGTAATAGTATAATCAAAATATAAATATATTAAAATTCAACATTGAATAGAATGATAACATAATATATGTTTTTTTTTCTAAATAAACGGGTCGACCCGTCAACCTTATGGGTTGACCCAAACCTGTCCCATTTATATAATCGAGTTGGCGGGTTTGGCCTGAAATGGACCCGAACCTATTTAGCCAAAAACCCTAACCCAAATATTCGTGTTAGGTTCGTGTCGTGTTCTCGGGTCGTGTCGAAAATTCACGCCCCTACAGTAAAAATACCTAGATACTAAATTAAATGTTTATATTCATTGCAACAAAATCGATTCATAACAAGAAGTATTATACAACTAAGAGTAGTTCATAATTTAATAGATACCTGACACCAGCCTTCTTCTGCTTAACTTCTAATGATCCATTTGGTCATAATGATCAATAATGTTATGTTCAACTATCTTGTCTTAACTTCAATTTGAGATCAAAATAGCGTTACATATTATTATATATATTAATTATCAAAGATTTGGTCACACACATATTTACTATTCACTTTTTCACACACACATCATACACACACCCAACATCACACACACACATGCACACACATCACACACACACACACACCCAACATCACACACACATCACACACATGGTGGGCCCCAACATCTCACACACACACACATATAGTTTGTATCATGTGAAAATCCGATTTTAGAGAGAAAACCCTTAAACCCTATCTGGGTTGTTGATTTAGAATCTTGAAAATAAACATGTGGTCTACATTAACCCACATTAAAACTGATTTGTTTATCCAAAACCTAATTTTTTTTTCAAGTTTAATATCCAAAACCTAATTTTTTATTCAAGTTTAATGTGTACCACATTTTATTTTCAAAAGTCCAAATCAATAGTCAAGATAGGGTTTAAGGGTTTTCTTTCTTATACCGGGTTTTCACAGGATACAAACCCTCACATAATCACTATTCACTACCGCGTCTAAAGATCAAAAGATAGATTTCAATAGTTTTCAATTAATTTGAAATTTTCGTTTATAACCCTAAACTTTGAGCTCTTATTTTTAAAGCTCCCTCTCACTTTACTCACATATTTTTAATGTTTACATGATTTTAACGCGTCATTAGGTTATCTGATAAATGCCATAATTATATTAATTTGATCGCAATGGCCTCATGAACGTTTATATAAATTTCTAACCCAAACGGTCACAGAAATTTTGCGCGTTGTTTACATGCCTATAACACATGCGTACATTATCGAATATTTGTATCGTTTATATCATTTTGAACATATTTTTAATGTTTACATGATTTTAACGCGTAATTAGGTTGTCTGATAAATGTCATAATTATATTAATTTGATCGCAATGGTCTCATGAACGTTTATATAAATTTCTAACCCAAACGGTCACAGAAATTTTGCGCGTTGTTTACATGCCTATAACGCATGCGTACATTATCGAATATTTGTATCGTTTATATCATTTTGATCGTAATTAGTTCACAAACGATTTAGATTTAATAATTTTATAAACCATGAGTATTATATATACTACATATATATACGATTTACATTTAATAATTTTATAATATTTGTATCATTTATAAATTATACATTTACGCAAGACCTTTTTTTAAGTCTTCTGTAATCACATTCTTTACTATTAAATAAGTTCTTAATCTTCAACCCTTAGTTTCAAAGCTTACGTTATAGATGTTGTATAGGGTATTTTCGTGCATTTTATTGTACACGATTTTAACCTCATGTTCTGTTGGTTTTTTTTACGTCAGTATATCAGACCCCGTCGCAACGCGCGGGTCCTGTATACTAGTTGTATAAATTTAACATTTTTGTATGTTCGACCTCTCTAATATTATAAACATGAGGTCTTAATTCTCATACTTTAGGCTAATTGCAAAAAGGCTTTCTTCTACGTTAAAGGTTTTTTTTTTTTTTTAATTAATAATTTAGTTACTTTATAATCATATCCAACCACCGGACTTAACAAACCTTTTGCTTGAAGCAATGGGCTTCAAATCATCAAGTCTATGTAATTTTTTTTTTGATAAATTATACATATAAAAGAAGAGGGTTTATGAGAAAACTCTTTATTTTGGATAAAACTAAGTAAACTCATGCTAACCAATAATTTTTTTTAATAACTTTTTATTATAAGGTTAGAAATTATCAAGTCTATTTTCATTTTTCTTCTTGATAAATTATATATATAGAAGAAGAATGTTCATGAGAAAATTCCTTATTTAAGATAAAACTCATACTAACCAATAATTTAATTTATAGTTTTTTAATATAAGGTTAGAAATGATATAATAAATAAAAAATTTTGGAAAAAAATATACAGATCATGAAGTTACGTATATGTAACTCAAAAAGTTTTCACATGTAACTCATAAAGTCACACATATGTAACTAGTATGTGTAACATACAAGTTACATATATATAATATCTAAAATACGTATTTTTTAATTTTTTTTACATTTCTTATCTTATAATAAAAAGATAAAAATGAAAAAAAAATGGTAATAATTGTGAATAGTTTTCTAAAAAACAATAGTTTTCTTATAAACACTCTCCTATATCTATAGCCTTCCCACATTTATATAGCAAAGATAAAATGAAAAATTTATTTTGCCTAACAATGATAAAAATGATCTAGAACCTCTGAAACAACACAGACGAATTCCGATTGAACTTATTTCAATGACATATGAACCGTCTCATCAAACTATACAATATTAGCTTTTAGGTTTTAGCTTTAACAACTACTTTTATAGTTTAGGTTTAAGGCTTGGTTTTAACTTTTAGGTTTTATATTTAGGTTTATGGTTTATTTTTAAAGTTTTGATTTTAGTATAAGAGTTTATTTTTTATGATTTAAAATTTGTGTTTCAGGGTTTGACAAATCGATTCTAACGACCAAAATGGCATTTGTCCTAATGGTACAAATGTGTGTTAAGGTGTTCCTCTATAAAATAGATTGAGGGTTTTAATCTCATGGTAGGCAAAGATGGAAAAATTTGCTGTTAAAAAAAATTAAAGTCTGATTGTGTCGGTTTTTGAGTTTTTAATTTTTTTTAGCCTTCCGAGGAACCTAACAACAACAATACCAGCAACAACAACGATAATGTAATAATTATATATATTTTTTAAACTCAATCTTTCTACTAAACTTTTTACGATTCATCTCAAATTTTCAAACATTTATGACGGTTAAACTTTAAAATTTTATGTTGAAGTGACAATATTGTACACTTATTTTTAAATCTGTATTTTAATATTAAACCTCACGACTACGCTTTAATATTTAGGTTCGTGTCAAAATTCATGCCACAACATGTGAGAAACCCAGTAGTTTGCTACAAATCAAAGATAAAAAAAAATACAATAGTTAATCTATATTAGAATCCAAATAAGTTGTTTTAATGGTAGAATATCCACCTTTCAATATGGAGATCAAGGGTTCGGCTCACACTTGAGGCACTGATACCAAGTGAGAAGATGAATCTTGAGTTTAATTTCGAGTTCTGAACCGACAGGGCACCGTTTTTACAGCAAATAAGCTGGTTTTCTGCGCATCAGATGCAGCTCTTTCGAAGGTAATCCCCGGTAAAACGGGCAGTCTTTCGAGACCTACTGACGTGATGCATGTGCCTTGATGTTACGTTCGGTTGTTTCTGTTAAAAAATATAACATTAGAATGTATAAAATATTATTTAAACAAAAGGAGTCAACGCCATTGTAAGCTCCTTTACATTGTCAAAGAGTTCATACGTCTCAATAATCGTTGCATTGTAATCATCATTCTTGGCTGACCACACTCATAGAGGGGGAGAGAATCGGCCATGATTAATCAAAGACCGATCAAAGCCAGATTCTTTCCTTCTTCATCTCTAATCTCAACTTCATCATCATCTTCATCCACGTCTTCTATTCCATCATCTTCATCTCTCAACCCTCACAAATCCGATCAAAATATCACCAAAATGGGTAGACAATCAATCTTCAAGCTAACCCTAGCTACAATCCTCTTTATCTTCGCTTTTTACGCCCTTTTTTACACCTCAATTTACCCAAATTCAGACAACATTTCACACATTCAAACTAACTCTCAAGTCCCAAAACAAACAGTTCGAATTTACATGTACGATCTGCCCAGAAGGTTCACCTATGGCGTTATAGATGGCTACGAAATTGCACGAGGTGGGAAGGGGATTGAAGATGCAACAACGCTTAAGTACCCAGGTAATCAACACGCAGCTGAGTGGCACTTGTTTCTTGATTTGAATAACACGAAACGATCTGGGTCGTATGTGGTTAGGGTTTTGGATCCTGATGAAGCTGACTTGTTTTATGTGCCATTCTTTTCATCATTGAGCTTGGTGGCGAACCCGATTCGTGGTGGGATGGTGCCCAGAGAGGGGTATAGTGATGAAGAGACACAGGAGAGTTTGATTTCGTGGTTGGAAGAACAGTTCTATTGGAAGAGGAATAATGGGAGGGATCATGTGTTTGTTTGTCAGGATCCAAATGCGTTGTATAAAGTTATTGATCGTGTGAAGAACGGGGTGTTGCTTGTTTCAGATTTTGGGAGATTAGGCCCGGATCAGGCGTCTTTGGTGAAGGATGTGATACTGCCATATTCACACAGAATAAATTCTTACAAAGGGGAGATAGGTGTTGAGAACCGAAAGTGGCTGATGTTCTTTATGGGGAACAGATATCGAAAGGAGGTACGCGTTAAATCCTATTTAATATACTGTATCACATAGCAATTTAGTTCTATTTATGCTTATAAATTGATTCTAGAGCAACCCAGATAAGAACATGTGAACTTTTTGTGACTGACTTATAACAGGAATCTATTGTCATGTACAGATTCAGGTGTATATGTCAGCTGTGCTTGTATTTTTGAATGTAGATATAACAATAAGTAATCCTACCTTGCCCATTAGCATCATCACCTCTCTTCAAGTCTTCATCCTTCTTTATATAACATAATTAAACTTAACCGCCACCAAGAAGTTTGTGTGCAAATGTCTTGGCAATTGGATTTATCCTATACCTATAGTCTGTTGATACTTTACCTGAAGAAGCTTAATCAGATCTTGAAGAAAACCGGTTTATGTTCCTCTTTTTCGGTTTCTTATTATCATCTGAGTTGGACATGTGCTTATTGTAGGCTTATCGCTTGTAGTTTAACTTAATTGAGTTAGGAAATCACTCCCAAGTGAATGACGCAATCATAGAATTTATAAACAAAACAAAATTGTAGGTTTGGAACTCTAGACTTTAGGTTATTCTAAGTAAGTTTCAGCCACAAATGTTGCTACCAAATTTAGCTGCAATGCTGGGTAGTGGTGAGAGGTTGATCTAGCATGTCTGAAGACAAAGAACATCATTAGCCTACCATAGGGGACTCAGGGCATGAGTAAGTATTTGGAGGTGAGAGAGTAATTAGAGAGTTATGTATGTATTCAATGCATATGTGTTGGTTGGTGAAGAGGTATCTATGTATTGTCTAATCTAATAGGTGATTCTTATTTAATAAAGGTTGGTTAGGATGTTGGCAAGGTGTCCAGATATCATGGGTTATCTAGTCATTGAGGTAATGCAAGGGCCGATATACTGCCTATAACATATCCTTGGTTCTTATGACGATGTTTGGATATCTGGTGATGTCTCCCAGAAACGTGGCTATGACTTTCGGAAAAACTTATAATTGCTCTTGGGCTAATTTAAGCTATTATGTTTCCCTAGACAATATATACACCGAATTTGAACTTCATATTTTAACTCTTTCTTAGGTTATTGGTCCGGATTTTGAGTGTTAAATTTCAGATTTGTCAAATCATTGGGTGGTTGATGATACACTTAAATCTTGCTTCTCTTTCCTATATAAGGCTCAATCTTCTTCTTTCTTTCCTTTATTTCTCAAAAACTCTTGTTTGCTAAGAATTTGTTTCCTGCCCACTATTTATGTGACTTCCTTCTCGGTTGTCTTGTTTATTTCCGTTTTGTTTTTTATTTGGATGCAATTTTTCTGCTTTGATTACATCTTGTGTAAGTACTATAAATCTCTTAATACTTTTAACATGCCAAATAAAGCGGTCGTACTTTTTTGCCATAACTCACATTGAATTTTCTCTCCGAGCAACTGTCCCTGGTTTGAACACCACCATTAATTGGTGTCTCAAGTGCTTAATTTGTGTTATAGAATTACAGTAAGCATTTTGGTTCTACTAACCGTTAAGCCTCTTTTTGTTATGTTTTCAACATTTTGGGGTAGGGGTAAGGTTTGATTTCATCCCTCTCCCCCAGACCCTGTTCAAGAGTGAGAATTCACTGAGTATGTTTGTTTTTATTTCTAAGTTAGGAGCGTCCTTTTTGACCCTTGGGATTGAGGTAAGGTTTGTCATATCTCATTATCCCTAGGCCCTCACCACATGAGTGAGATTTTGCGATGTATGTTTGTTTGTTAGTTTTATGGCTTTATCTTTCTCAATTGGATCCTTTAGGTGCTATTACGATTACCTTGTTTGAAATCATCTATTGAGTCTTCTATGGCGTACTCATTGTTCTCTCCGACAATCTTTAGGTTAGGGTGGTATGTGAACCGCAAAACCAGAATACCACCAAAAAAAAAAAAAAAAAGAAAAATCTAGCTCCAAGTGTAAGTCATGTGTTTTAACTTCTAACTTGCTTTGAAGCATTGGAAAAATAAATCTTCCTATATACGTAACAAGGTTATCCTTGGATAGAGCCAAGACAAGCTCTAACGAATATACTTTTTTGGATGATAAGTTCAATAAAAAGCTATTTAATCTTCTTAAGCAGCACACTTACCTCTTCTCGTCTGTCCAACGCTTGTTCATGTCCAGGTGGGGATAAGCCAGAAATGGGAACCGATTTTGTGAGAACCCATCTTTAAACAGTGTGATAGAGTGTTTAGTCTCAGGTTTCATTTCCATTCTATTGCTTTAAATTGTTTTTTTTTAATTATATGCACTTGTTCAAAATGTGCTCTTTGTCTTGGAATGACAATACTTGCCATTTCTCCAGATTGGGAAACCCTGTTTATGGGGAATTAATGTGGGAGCATGCTTCTTTCTTGTCCTAGATTTTACATTGATTTGTAGAGAGGATAGTGAAATGGACATTTCTAGTTCTTGTTTTGGTTGAGAATATGGTTGTGCTTGCAACTATCTAGAAAATTTTCTGTGAAAACTGTGATTAATATGGTATACCTTTTGTGGACATGCTTTAGAATGGTGGTTAAAATTTTCTGATAGGCCTAGTCTTGGTTATCTACGATGTACTCTAGGTACCTTATATATGGGAAGGTCTAGTGATCAATCTACACAGGGGTGGCCCTAAGAATTGGCGTGCCCAGGACGAGCCGGAAAAAAAGGTCCCCTAGCGAATTCATATATTAAAGTGGAGGTGTTCAAAAAAAATAAAAAAACCGTTTAATACCGAAAACCAAACGTACTCGTACCTGAATAAATCGAACCGAATTCTGAATTCTGTTTTCGTTTTGGTTCTAGCTGTGTGCAAATTCTGAATTCGGTTTTCGGTTCGGTGCCTAACCATATTCGAATTTCGGTTTTTAATTCCAATTTTTTTATAAATTTGGTTTGTTTGGTTAACTATTAAACCGAATTCAAATTTAAATTTATTATCTTATTAATAAGAGTAAAATGCCAGTTTAGTCCCTATGGTTTGACAACTTTTGCCATTTTAGTCCAATAGTTTAAATTTTGCAATTTTGGTCATTATGGTTTCATTTTGTTGCCATTTTGGTCATTATGGTAAAATTTAAACTATTGGACTAAAATAACAAAAATTGCCAAACCATGGGGACTAAAATGACCAAAATGGCAAAATTTAAACTATCGGACTAAAATGACAAAAATTGCCAAACCATGGGGACTAAAATGGCGTTTTACTCTATTAATAATATATATAATTGAATTCGGTTTACTCGGTTGAATTCGGTTTATTCAGAGCAGTTTATTCGGTTTTTAATCGGTTTATTTGGTTTCAGTCGGTTTATTTGGATCATTTTATTCGACTTTTAAATGGTTTATTTGGCTTTCAATTTGTTTATTTGGTTTTAGCCAAAATTAGAACTGAACCACTTCACGAATTTAGTTCTTTTTTTGATAGAGAAAAAAAAAATTGAAAATCGAATAAACCAGACCAAATAAACCGTTAACCGAACCAATGGACATATTTAGTTTAAAGGGCATGAAAGTAACTTCCTGTTGGGTTAATCAGTTGTGTTTGCGGGTCAAACGGGTCACCGGTTATGGGCTATTTTCTGCACGTTTGAATCACAACAGTTGGCCATGCGTTTGACCGAGTAAGTTGGAGAATAAATGGGAGTTTGATGTGGTGGATCATATGGAGCATGCAGCATATTACGTTGGTTGTTTTGATTGAATATACCATGTGTTTGTTTTTTTTTGTTTTGTTACAAATAGGAGTAGAATCATTTATTATGTTTGTACCCTTATGTTTCAATATAATCGTTCGAGTAAAACAGAGAGTTCCATAGTTAATTTCTCATCACATTTAAATACTTAGTTGTGTGTTTGTTGAGTGTTTAATTGGGGTCTGAACCAACACTTCCTATACTTTAAAAAAAATGATTTTTTGCACCCAGTAAATAATGTGTTTATAAATGCTTTGATTTAGTTTTTTTTCGTCTTATTAGTTCTCATTTAAATTAATCTCTATATATACATATATTGATATATCATATATATAAAAACTTTTGTGCCCCCCTAAAAAATGGGCCTGGGACGGGTGTCAGGTTTGCCTCTCCCCTGGGCCGCCCATGAATCTACAGTTACACTTCTTTGCCTCCTCGAACGTTTTTGTCTTTCCAAACATCTTATCAAATGTCTATCTTTGGTACCTCATTATTTAGCCTCTAAGATGAACATAACATAACATACCCAGTGAAATCCCACTTAAAAGTAGGGTCTAGGGGGTGGGAGAGATGAAAGCAAACCTTACCCCTACCCCCAGAAGGGCAGTTAGCCTCTGAGATGGATTGTTTTAATTTTATGTTGTGCATAAATTTATATATTCTCAAGGTTTTATTAAATCCTTGATTTGCAAATCATTCTGGCTTTGTAATGCCAAAAGGTCCTTATGTCTTAATTTTCTTTATGCTTTATGGTTATTAATTTCTATTGGGTCTGATGTATTGCTTCTATTTCTTAAACTAACAATTTTTTTTTTTTGCAATCCTTCTAAACTATTGGTTATTACATCAAAGTCAAATCAATCTGGATAATTTTTGTATGAACATGTGGTCCTAGACAGGCACTCATTGTTCGATCTCTGCCACTCTTGAAAGAGGCCTCATTTGGGCCTCATATCTCGTTATAGTAAAGTAGATGGTATCTTGTTTTTTGGGGGAAATTTAAAGTTGGCTGTTCCAGTCGAAAATTTGGTGGCTATGAATGGTAGTCTTGGCTGGTGAAATCATCTGCATGATTTACCACGACATGTGTGAGTGGAGCTCTTAGGTGATATGACACGTTCAGGGTTTGTGTGGACAATTTATGTTATGTTGTTAACAAGATAAGACCAAAGTTTGTTATTAATGTTATTACTAATGTGATAAGAGCTTGAAGCTTGAGTAATAGCGGGAGGCATTTGCCGGAATGTAGCCAAAACAATTGATGTTATTTTGACAAGATTCATTTTAGGGTATCCGTAATGGATAGTACAAATCTAGTGTCAAGGGTCGACCATGAAAGGTTTTGGGAAGTTCATTTGGGGTTATCTTTGGTGGCAAGGAGGTGCCTTTTCTTCCCAACATAGCGTTATGTACTTCATTGAAAAATAATTGATTCGTAACCTTTTGTTCTTTCCTCCGAAACACATTCATTCATTGTTTCTCTAGTAGGGAGTTTTGTCTGACCAACAAGAACTCTAAGACAACATATGTTGAGGTTCTGCCCTTTCATGATTTATAGTATTATTGGTACGGCCTGAAAAAGCACTGTGTTTGTTATGTCATCAATTTTTTATTTTATTTATGATCATTCCAGTTCCTTAAGAACTATAACTCTCTGGTTGTTTGAACTCCTTTATCTAAAGCTGATTGGAATTATATTTCAGGGAGGAAAAATTCGCGATTTGCTGTTTCAGTTACTGGAGGATGAAAATGATGTTTTTATAAAGCATGGGTCTCAGTCAAGGGAGAGTAGGAGGATGGCTACACAAGGGATGCATACTTCAAAATTCTGTTTACATCCAGCTGGTGATACACCATCCGCTTGTCGCCTTTTTGATGCCATCGTGAGCTTGTGTGTTCCTGTTATAATCAGTGATTATATTGAGCTTCCTTTTGAAGATGTCATAGACTACAGGAAAATTGCTGTTTTTGTAGACACCGATTCTGCTCTTAAGCCAGGATACTTGACTAAATTACTACGGGGTGTAAAGAAAGACCGCATTTTGGAATTTCAAAAGGAATTGAAAAAGGTACCTGCAATTCCTATGTTACTCGAACCTCTTTTTATTCTATTCATTTTCGTTAAAGGTGGTCAAATGCTCGTGTAGGGTAATATGTTAAAAGAGGTTTGATGATTTTAGGTAAGTGTATTAGTGGGTCGGGTTGGGTTGATTAGAACATTTTTTGTGCTAGATTTTTTCTTCCATTTTAACAATTTTGTTTCCACTCTTTGACTTTAACTATTCTAAAAGCCAAAGAGTATTTTGGTCATTTAATCCAAATTTAACAAAAAAGTCGAAGGAAGTTAGCCTTGATACACAAATTCGTTACTTTTAGTATCAAAATTTGTTACTTTTTGCAAGTCGTATAGACCTATATGTAAATAACTCTATATAGATAAGAGTAACAGCTTGACCACCAATGACCGGTCCTGACTGTCTCTTCCCTTTTGGTCTTGTTAGTAAACCATCTAAATTACGGAATTACCCTTATGTTGACAAAATAGAGAAATCCACTTAACCCAAATCATTGCCATTAATAATATTTATCAATTACTACTGAACAATTAGGTAAGTTTGGATTGAAAGTTAAGAAAAAAAAGCGAAATGTCTTTTATGGAACATCACGAAAGTGATGATCTTTTTCGAGTATATTCTAAGTTCATGAATCGGTAATTAAAGAAGGTTAATCTTATCATGTGATTAGGTGAAACACTACTTTGAATATGATGATCCAGATGGGACCGTAAACGAGATTTGGCGTCAGGTTTCTTTAAAGCTTCCAATCATTAATCTTATGATCAATCGCGAAAAGAGGATCGTCCACAGGCATTTGAGTAAGCCAGACTGTTCTTGCATTTGCTCAAATCAAACAGGGATCCATTCATCATTAACAAGATAATTTCCCCTTCAGACACATCATTTCCACACAGATTTTTATGTTTCTGGGCTCATTAGCATCAGAAACCGAGTCTCTCGACAAGGTTCGTTCTTTTCGCAAGATGGCGAGGCTATAATTCTTGTTTCGGCTGTCTAAATTAGTCATCAAATATATGATAATATGAGTTTTAGTAGTGCCTCTGTTCATCCATTTTATATAGATAAGAAACTTGCTAGTTAGAGGTGTTGTACCTTTTTTTTAGCTCACTCATGAAAGGGTTTAGGATATAGGTAACGGGACATGCTAAATGTCGACAAAATGCCTCATTTATTATTATACTTTTCTTTTATTTATTTATTTTTTATATTTTTGACCTTTTTGAGCTCCTTTTCTTTTTGGGCTCGGTTATGTTACGTCTGGATGAAGGGACAGATTCTCCATTCTTTTTTTTTTTTATTTTTTTATTTTTAGCAATGCAATGTTTTAAATTATAACAAACAAACTTACTCGGTAAATTTTACTCGTCCGAAAATATTATCATGTAACCCTCTTTTATCTTAAAAGAATATATGCATTGAATTTTATTTTTTTTTCATTTTAACCATGTAATAGAAAATTAATTACTCGAGTTATTGTTGTGAATTGTTGTTTAAAGATATTATGAATTTTAACTTTTAATTGGTGATCTATATTTTATGTTGTTTATTAATTGTGTTATACTGGTCATGTAGTATCGTGGTCTCATGCTACTTAACATGTTTTTCTAAAGGAAAATGTCATACAAATGTAACAAACTTTCAGCTTTGTTTCACTTAGGTCACTCATACTTTTTTTGTTCCGATTAAGTCGCTCATACTTTTTTTTGTTCCGATTAGGTCATTTTACTTTAAAATAGTGTTTTAATCACTAACATTTTACTTACAATACGAGTGACCTAATTGAAACAAAATTAAAAGTAAAGTGACCTAATCGGAAAAAAAAAGTATGAGTGACCTAATCGGAACAAAAAAAAGTATGAGTGATCTAATCGGAATAAAAAAAAGTATGAGTGACTTAATCGGAACAAAGCTGAAAGTTTGTTACATTTCTATAAAGTTACCCTTTTTTTAATCTTGATAGATATGTAATTTTCATGTAACATGTACGTGCTATGTTCGTGTTATGGAATTGACGTGCTTAGTTAAGCATGTCATTTTTTTGTTAAGTTTTGTCTTAAGCGTGTTGTGTCATGTCTGACATGTTTAGATCTGTTTTTGGTAGCACAACTTTTTTAGATGATGTTTTCCCATATAGACAATATGTCAACACATTTTTAAGATTTGTACCTAAATTAGAATATACTTAGAGGCTGTTTGGTTTATTAGTTGTTGAGTTAATTAGTAAGATGTATGAATTATTCAACATCTACTTAAAGCTTCATGATTAAGAGACATGTTGACCGACTCAAAAGTGTTGTTTTAGTGAACCAAACACCTCCATGTTCTGACCGATTAAAAGGTAGTTTTTAAAATCATTAAGATGTTATCAAATAGTCATTACTCTTTTTAGTAGTCTTATTTGCAAGTTTAATTAAATGAAATAGCTTGTTTTTCATTGTGTAATTGACGAAATATAAAGTCTTTGCAATTGTTTAATTGTTTTGATGACCATCATAAATAAATGTAATCATTAAATTAATCGTCGACAAAAAAATAAGATTGGAATATTTCTATCGATTATCACAAAATTACATATATAGAAGTTTACTGGAAAACCGCCCGAAATTTAAAAAATCGCACAAAAATCTTGTTGGAATCTCAAAAATCACCGGAAAATCTCGCCGGAATTTCAAAATCGCCGGAAATAACCATGAGTGGCTACGATTTTGACCGATTATTTGGGGGCCGTTTAATTGGCCAATTAGGAGAAATCAAAGCGGAAATGACCTAGTACCAACTAATCGGTCGATATTTATAACCAAGTATGTTTCCAGGTTGTGATTAAGTTCAAAAGTTTTACATAGAATTCAATCACTACGTTTTAAAGACCTGTTAAATACAAGAATCCTAACATGACAGTTGTCTTCACAAATTGACATGAACATAACCCTTCAACTCAAAAATTAACTTTTTAATATTAATTTTTTAAAATTATAACAAAAATAAAAATGCGTATAAAATAATGACATTTAATTTATCTATAAAATATAATGTGCGAATTGCGATTTTCCACTTAGGACGATTTTTCTTGTAGACCACCGACTCGGTTATCTATAAAAGACAACCTGGAAGTCTTAAGTTCCATTCTTACTTAAAACGATTTTCTTTGAAGACTACCGACTCAGTTGCTTGAGGCCGTGTTTTACATGTTCCTTTTGGTTAAGCATGTATTAAGAGATATGAGGGTTTACCAATTACCATGACCATAAAAAAACATATTAATAAGTTATACGAGCCAACTTATAAACCCAATAAATTGAAAACTCTTGCATGAAAACTTGTCTCTCATACTCGAGTTAAAAAAAAAAAAAAAAAAAAAAAAAAGGCAGAACGTGACGTAGGCAATCGGATTGATGACGCTGCATCGGTGAGGTTTAATCGTGAAATTTCACCTTCTGCCACTTGATTTGAAAATTTGACCTACTTGAAAATTTGACATTCTAATAAACCATATCACATAAATGTTAATATCACATGCTAGACCGGCCTAAGTTTAATTATTTTAAAAGGCTAAAGAATACATTTTAAGCTCGGTTATCTGGGTAAACACAATAACTAAAGACCAAATATGCCCGCAAAACGCAGACAACGTTGGTGACATGGTATGCCCACCATTATAAAGGATACTCACCGTCTAAAGACCTATGGTGATAAAACATTTCGGTTCACCTGAAATATATTATTTCAAATGAGACTTGAACTCATGACATTCATATTAAAAAATAATTATGTTGTTTATTCATAAACCAATTGATCTAAGTCTCATTGGTCAATCGATCTGAATATAGCTAGGTACAATCCAACAACTATGGGGCCAGGGGCGGAGGATTAGAAGGGCCCGGGGGTGCTCCGGCCCCTCCTGTTTTTTCGCTCAGAAGTGTCTATATAATAGTATTTCATCCGAAAATCCTTCGGTTCCCTTCTTTTTCTTCCTAAAAATCCTTCGGTCCCCTCCGTTTTCATCCTAAAAATCCTTCGGCCCCCTCCGAACTTTTTTCCAAGCTCCGCCACTGTATGGGGCCACCACGTGCATCCTAGACAAATCTAACTTATCTACTAGTCTACAAGCATCTCATTCGTATTTTGTGGGTGTATCTTGCATCACCCGATTGCCTAAAAGTACTTATGTCCTCCCTTGGGTGACTAGCTCGGTTGAAACAACAATAAGAAGTAACGTTGTCCAAATTGCTCGATACTTAAAACGTTCTCGACATTCGTTTGAAAATGCTCAAAAAATGATCGTTCGATTTATGCTCGGTTGAAAGCCCTCGGTTCTCTATTCGCTTTGTAAACAAACCGAGCGTGAGAAATGGTACGCTCGCTCGTTGCTCGCTCAGTTGACTCAATTTAATTTCTTAATGTATTTTATATATACATAAATATAATTATATATAATTTCTGCTTCTAATAAACAAGTAAATCAAATGTTACTTGTCAAATTATTAAACCACTCAATGATACTTGTCAAATCTTTAAACCACTTTTGACATGTGTTACATTACTAACCATGTTATCCAATTCTTTCTCTTATTAAATATTTATATATTCTCTTTTTAATATTAAATAATTAAATTAAATACAATAAATCTTTCAATAAATTAAAAATCAAATCTTTATATTATTAAACAGATTTGGAAAATAAAAATTATATAAAACAATTTTTCTAAAAAAAACAAAACCTAGAAGTTTAAACAACAATATTTCTATATAAAAAAAAATAGTTTTTAATACAGTTCTAAAAATGAAATGTTAAAAAATAACGTAAACTCAATCATATTTAATCCTAAAAATCGTTTTTTAAACCCTAAATTTTGATTCATTACTATATAATATTTTTTTATACAACATGTGTAATGCACATGATATTAACCTAGTTTTTAATATAATAGGTGATGCCCTTTTCATGGTAATGTGTCTGGTTCAATTAATATTAAAAAAAAATGAAATTAAAACTTTAGATAAAAAATGATAAAAGAAATATTTCGATTTTATCAATTTGTTTACTATGAGTGAATCTTTAATATATTATTATTATTATTATTATTATTATTATTATTATTATTATTTTTAATGTTTTACATTAATAACATAGATATAAATAGATGAGAAAAATGTACAATACTACACTGTAAGATTACCATAAAAACATTAAAGTCATTTTGTAAAAAAGTTAAATAAATGATACGCCCACATTTAAGTCATGTTAAAACGTCTTAATCTGGGTTGGATTTGTTAATAACTAGTCGCTGAATAAAATAGTGATACTAGTTATAAATTATAAAATAATAATATAATAGTAACAAAGTCAAACGAGTGACAATATACATGAATATACCCAGAAGTCACCAAATTAACTCAATCCCAGCTACTCATGTTGCCCAAACAAATGTGATTTTAATTTGTTGTTATAGTTACCTACGAACAAAAAAGGGCCGGCCACATTATATATTGCACAAATACTAAGCATGACATGTGCGGGTCAGTAATGAATCAAAACATGTTCGGGTCAGGACGAGTTAAGCATGATCGTTTTAGTTTTAAATGAATTATTTTAAGAAACGTCAATTTTATTCAAGTCAAAATGTTTTTCTTTAGTGTTTTTCTCGTAACATGTGTCATTAACTATTCTTGTATGTTTGAATGAATTCTCATAGTTTTTTATCACTGATCTTGACTCATGTTGTCTTAATGTGTTAACCATCTCAACTTATTATATATTTATATGTTTATAATGTTATTATAATTGTTTATCCAAACCGACATTTCTTTTGCTTTATGCCAAAATTGTGAGACCAAATTTTGAAGAAAATAAGGAAAACTAATCACAACTTACCAACCAAGTTTATATTCATTTTTTGTTTTTGTTTTTTAGTGTAGGGTGTGGTTCCTTTGTTAACACATGTTTATAACATTAACTGAATAGCTACGTCTTATTATTTTGGGACACACATTAAAATAAATCTAAATATGTATGTTTTTATTCTTGTAAATGGGCCCTACATTAATTAAAAAAAAAGAAAAGAAAAAACCTAAACTTTTAGATTTACTTTATGTAAGACCCAAAGTAATAAGATGTAGTTATTCGATTAACATAATAAGAAAGGGTTAAGTTTTGATAATATCCATATATATATATATATTTGTAGGGATGGTTCCATTTTTACCCTTCCTTATAGCGTTAACCCGGAAAAATTTTTGTCCGAATCTTTGATTTTTTTTCATGGTTTTTATTATACATAAATAGGGAGGGTTTCTTTTTTTGTGTTTTTGTTAATTTATCACCATTTAGAAATTCAAGCAAAGTGTAAGTAAGTGTAGGTTGGTTGCTTACACTTACTTACATCAGATAGTGTAACTTAAACTTGATTTAAATTCTAAACAGTGATAAATTAGCAAAAACACAAAAAAAAAACCCTCCTATTTATGTATAATAAAAACCATGAAAAAAACAAAGATTCGGGCAAAAAATGTCCGGTTTAACGGGTTAACGCTATAAGGAAGTGTTATTATATGATCTATTCCCTATATATGTATGTAAGTGTGTGCGTGTGCGTGTGTATATATAGGGAGATGTTCGAATGTTAACCCTTCCTTATTGCTAAAACCGAATAACTACATCTTATTACTTTGTAGACCACATTAAAGTAAATCTAAATGTGAAGGTTTTTTTTTCTTATTTTTAATTAATGTAGGGCCAATTACATTAATAAAAAAAATAAAGAAAAAACCCTACAACTTTAGATCTACTTTAATGTGGGCTCTAAAGTAATAAGACGTAGTTATTCGGTTATCACAATAAGAAAGGATTAACATTCGAGCCATCCCTGTGTGTGTGTATATATATATATAAAGTTAAATTGAGATGTAAACAAGGCTAAAAATGGCTTGACTTGTGGTCTACGTTAGTTAGCATGAGTCTAACATTACAATAGAAGTTACAATCTCCTTTTCAAGCTGTCTTTTCCCTACCTCCATGTCTTCCATCCTTCTATTTTGTTCCACCAACAAATGCATGATCCATCACCTTACTTGAAGATACCACCACCACCACACACCCATGTACACACACACACATATAATATATATATATATATATATATATATATGTATGTATGTTAGCTTGTCCCTCTCTTTATTTTACAAACCATATACGCTTCTTCATTCTACTTTAATTTGAAGCTAACCGTGATCAAACTATCGTACAATTAGATTTCATTACCCTTCCATCTTCTTCTCCCAAAATCTCTGAACGATCGGATCCGATAGGATCGGAGGAGCTACGCGTGCCATGGAGACCAGACTACAGCCATATCCTTCCAAGTATGTTTAATTTTCATTTCCATTCATACATATCTTTCTCATGCATCTTGATCATCGACTTATGTCCGGTCACTGGTTTGAACCCTATCATCTTAATTAATTTATGTGAGCCATTCCGTCAACAAACACGATTCAATATATCGATCTTAATGATCGAATGGAACATGATGTGGGATCATCATAATTCTTTTAACATCACTTATAATTAGGATTTCTTGTTCTAATTAACATGCATGCATGCATTGGTGATCTCCAGGTTAAAAATCGGTATAATGATTAAATAATTAGCAGACTTCGTTGCAGCAATTCTAGAGCATGTATATTTTCTTTTAGAGCAATTTGGATTACTGACGGATCATAAACTCACCCGATCATATCCACACCCAATAGGAGGAAACCTACCATAAGTGAGAGAAAACTCCTAGCCTAGCATGAAACCCATATTTTGTTCATGTCATGACTTGAATCCTTGACCTCCCCAATATTAAAGCCATAGGGTACCTCCTCTTAACCAATTAAGCTAAGGATCATTGGTAGAGCATGTATATATCATCATCATCATCATCATCGTAGATAGTAAATCTCACCATTAAGTTAAAGTAGGATATTAGAAGGGTAAGATGTAAACAGCCTTACCTTTAGTCTGTAAGAATAAAGAGGCTGCTTTCAATAAGATCATCGGCTCATAATGCCTGAGTAACCGACCAACCTAACATTTTTAATGTTATTTTTAAAAAATTAAGTAAAATAACGTTAAAACTAATGGAATTTTACCTTTACCTGTAAAAAACTGAAAGATATATATATGTTTGAGTAAATCTGGTTACTTTATACGAAATATATTTATTATTTAAGCTATTCTTTTGTTTCTGTTATGATTTGCTATCAAAATATTTAATGAATAAACAATTAAACATTGGTAGGTACATGTACATGTAAAGGGAGTTGATCAGTCTAAGCATGTACCTAATGTGGTTGGTGAAATGAATTTCATCATTGCTATATGGCCATTTGACCATATATAAAAAGTCATGTAATGATGATAAAATATATTATTAATTAATACTTTTCCATATTATAGTTAAATAAATATCTTTATTTATTATAAATAACTAGTGTTAATCTCGCGCGTGTTGCGGCGCTCTAGACTGCTAAAAAACAAATGGTATTTTCATACGAAAATAAAATAGTAGTTATATCATCCAAAAGCGTATTGAGAAAGGAGTTTATTGACAAATCAGTTGACAAATTCAAAAACATTTGTGATCCTTTTAGCATTTCTTGTTGAAAATCTTCTTAGTTTTTGTAAAGTCATTTCCTTTCATAATCACATCATTGGTAACCTGCATTTTAGAAAAGTTGAAATAATCAAGTGGTCATCAAACATGTTTCAAAAAATTACAAGTAAATTATGTAATAAAAATGAAATCATGTTCCTAATAGTAGATAACAAAATTAGGTTTTTTCTTTTCTTTCTCTCTCCAAAGCTAGAAGAATCAAATAAAAACGAAGTTAATGATGCTATTTTCTTCCTACGTACAATGCCATGATAGTATATGTTTCATACCATAAATATTTGTTAATTCATGTGTGGCCTCTTATTTCATATGGAGCCATAATGCAAGATGTTCCATACCCATTCCTATTTGATTATTTCATTTTTGACAAAACTTAAAAATCCAAATAATTCTATTGTATCAAATTCCAAAACTTTATAAATTACACCATTCCTTTCATGAGTTTTAATATATATATATAGATTTATTCTCCCCGCGCATTGCGACAGATTATCACGGTATACTCCCGAGAACGGGTATTATATATCAATTGCAGAAACATAAGTTACATAACAAAATCAAATCTCTTATCACGATTTCTATACAATTTTTTCATAAAAACATTAAATCATACAAAATCTTCACAAATATGTTTTAAAAATAACAATTACTCACAGAATCCGTCTCACCAGCAACCAATTGTTTGAATTAAAAAAAACTTATATCTTTAAGCAAATCTCTGAAATTTAATAACATTATATTTGTTTACTAATTTTCAAAGTTAAAAACTTCCGATGGTTCAAGTCTAAATTTTCAAAACGTCATTACATGAATCGGACACTTAAATAATATATATATATATATATATATGTATATATTAAATTAAAATAAAAAGTAGGATTACTTACTATATAATAATATATAATAATATTATTACTACTATTTTTTTCATATATTTTAATTATATATATATATATATATTATAGTAATATGAACATCAAATTACCTAAATTACCCTTGTTACTATTCCTTTCATGCTTTTTAATATATATAGTAATATTACGAATTATGTCCAGTACGTACGGGTGTTCATGGTCCGGTTTTAAGGTTAAACCATAAACCGAACCGTTAATAACGTTTTTTGAATAATAAAAACCAAAACCGAACCGCTGAAAATAAAAACCGAACCAAACCGAACCGTTATCAACGGTTTGGTTCCGGTTTGGGCCTATTAAAAAATAAAAAGAAAACCTACTTCTAAAAAAACCTTACGTCACTAACTTGTCCAAAACTACAACATGTGAAACAAATATTACAAAACCTGTATAAAATAAAAGTAGCGAAAAATAACTACTATAAAAAAATACATTACAAAACCATCATAAATATAACCTACTATTCAAAAACACCATAAATATGACCTCCTGTGGAAAAAAAACATTATGAAAACTGTTGTCCAAATGAGAGCATATAATGCCAAAAAAATATATGTCTAAAAATATGCAGTCCAAAAACAAACAACTTAATTTCCAAAGTTATAAAATTTTAAGTACTAACCAAACAACTAACAACTTAATTAAATAGAACATACAATTACACATTTAAATACATATGAAAATCAAAATAAAAAAAATTATATATCACACACACGGTCCGGTCCTGTTTTTTGCGACCAATTTTTTGTGAAAACCATAAACCAAACCGTTTGTTACGGTTTTGAACTTTTGAAACCGATCGACCAAATGTTTGAATAAAAAACGACCATGAAACCTAACCGATGACCGGTTTGGGCGGTTTCGCGGTTTGGAACCGAACCGTGAACACCCCTACCACTACGTCGGTTTGTTTGATGTTACTTAAATTTTAAAACAAAATACTCTTTAATCAAATTAAAAAACATAATATTGGAAATTGGGATTTCACCAACTGTACATAATAAATAAATGATACTATGTTTGCTATTAAAATTTTTTATTTTTCTTGATTATCTTGTTTCACTCGTATTCTGTTTTTCTTTGTGTTATATTTAAAAAAAAATATTTAACTTTTTTGGTTATTTAGTGTATGTTTGAGATTTCTTTTAAAACTAACTTATTAACTTATTAACTTTATGAAAAAGTCAATCAGTTAAAAATAAAGATGTTTGATAATGTCAAAATGACTTTTTGTTTTAAATTTTTGAGTAAGGTTAAAAAATTGTTATTAAAAAGTTATAATTTGTATCTTTTACAATGACTTTTTAACCTTTTGATAAAATAAGCTAAAAAGTAATCATAACACTTTTTTTAAAAGCTAATCCAAATAACTAATTGAATTTTTGACTATTCACATATCAAAAACTAATCCAAACACTTTTTTAAAAACTTCATTTTAAAACTTGTAAGTTAATAAATATCTTTGACAAAAAGTTCTTTTAAACTTAAATAAACAATCCCAAACATGCTCTTAATATTTCTTATTTAACTAGTATAATAAAATAGGAACTCTTCTATTTTACTAATTGGGAAAATTTTATATAAATGTAACAAACTTCTAATTTTATTCTAATATAGTTACTTAAACATTTTTTTGTCTCAATTAAGTTATTTAAATTATTTTGATGTTCTAATCTTATGTTTTTAACCTAAATAGCAGGTAATACATGTTGAAATAAGTCTAAATAAATAATTTTTTTTAAAAAAAATGAACAACTTAAATCAATAATTATTAATTTTAATTAATATCTGACAAAGAACAAAAAATTAATAATTAATATTTATTGATTCAAGTCAGTCATTTTTTTAAACAAATTATTCACTTAAACTTATATCAACATGTATTGCATGTTGTTCAGGTTAAAAACATAGAATTATAACACCAAAATAACTTGAATGACTTAATTGAGACAGAAAAAAGTTTGACTAACTTGATTGGAAAAAAAATTAAAAGTTGTTATATTTATTGAAGTTACCCCTTTACTAATTTTGCATGTGAAGTTAGTGTCATCAACAAAAATTCTTAAACCAGTCGCCATTTTGATGAAAACATTCTCTCATTTTGCTATTTTCTCAATTGTGTGAGGTATTGAATTTCGATTGCCTCAAAACAATAAAGAAACAAAAATAAAAAGAGACGAAGTGGTTTTGATGAAAATTAGGGACGGTTGAGCGCATGTCCGCGATGGTTGAGTCACCTATGTTTCCGGCGGTGGCTGAATACAATTTCTCACTGTGTTGTTGCAGTGGTTGAGCGCACGTCTAGGTGCTGGCTAAGTTACTAGCGTTTCATACGGCTGCGTTTCTAGCGATGGCTGAGCGTACGTCCGCACGTCTCGGTGAAGATGATGAGAACCGTCGTGATCTCGATGAAGATAAAAAGAAGCGTCATGAGAAACTTTGTTTTCTAATTAGGTTTGAATTATAAAAATAAACTTTACATATTATATTGGTTTTTTTATCTGCAATTAAAACATAAATCAAATTTAAGTTACCTAATTGAAGCAAAACAAAGTTTCAATAACTTAATTAGAACAAAATCAAAAGTTAATTACGTTTCTATAACATTTTCTCTAACAAAAACAATAAGATTCAGGGTTAGAAAACATTTCATTGGTTCGGAATTGAGTTTCCAAACACCACTCTACATGCCCTAATTAGAGATGGACAAATTACCTGTTTGGATTTATTCAAAATGGTCTCTAAACCGACTTCGACCCGATAGCCCGGTCAATTTGAATGAAACTGGTATCAAACCGACCCAATTCGTCAGTTTGTTATTGGTTTCGTGTCATCACCTAAAACCGATTACCATCTCAAACTGATTTCAACCTGGCCCCAACTGGGATCCAGTTATTCTAGTCAAAACCATTTAAAATTGTAAACAGCTACTTTTTTATATATTGACCCAACCTGCTTGGCATTCGTTAATGAAACTTACATTGAATGTGTGATTGGAATAGAGGTGGCCAAAAACGGTTCCGGTTCTGGTCAACAAAGTCAAGAACCGGTTCCGGTTTTTGACCGGTTCCAATCGGTTTTTTTCTGGTTCCTGTTCGGGTTTTACCGGCTTAAGAGTGGAACCGGTTCCGGTTTTCCCAGTTCGGGTACGACCGGTTCGGTTCCTCGGTTCTGGTTCCGGGTATGTTGGTCACCTCTAGATTGGAAGTTGAATAAAATTTATGTTTAAAATTAATGTCTTCAGTAGTGAAGCTTGACCATAATCCCAGGAGGCGAAATAATTTTTTTTTCCCAGGGGGCGAAATAAAGATTTTTAAAAAATTTTACACTATGTATCGGGATATATACACTCCCCCCACAGTCTGACGGTCTGACCTAAGCTACGCCTATGAATGTCTTTAACTTGTGATATACAATTATACATAGTTTCATTTTATCTCCCAGATTAACTTCGAGTCTGGAAGATTATATCTAGGTGTGTGAAAGAGTCCTTGAGACGTGTTATATGATTCAAACATCTCGAATCTATTAACCATATGTTGTTTAAATTTTGAATCTTAAAATAATAAAATTAACAAAACTGGATAAAATTGTAAATAAATACACATAAACGTCAAGTAAAATCATTTTAAGAGTAAAATGTCATTTTCGTCCATATTATTTGGTCAATTTTGTCATTTTAATCAAATAGTTAAAATTCGTTCTTATGATTTCATTTTATTGTCATTTTCGTCATTATGATTTCCATTTTATTGTTATTTTAGGCTAAATAAATTTAAACTTTTGGTCTAAAATGACAAAGTGACCAAATCCACATAGACAGAAATAATAATAAAATGAAACCATATGGACGGAAATATCGAAATTAAAACTATTAGACTAAAATAACAAAATTGAACAAACTACGTGAACGAAAATGATATTTTACTCTAATTTAAAATCCAGAATACAAAAAAAAAAATGAATTTAAAAAAGTGAAAATGAAAACTTTAGAATCAAAGCCATTAACCATTGTCTGTGCAACTGTGCATAATTTGTTAAAAATGAACAGTTCCAGCATTGTTTAACTTTTGTCTGAAAATGATCATATCAGCGAAGATGCATGCAAAAGAAGGATTCAAAGAACCAAATTAGAGGACGACGGGAAGCCATTAATTCCGGCGACCGTACATGACAAAACCGGCAACTGCAAGCACAAACCCTCCAAATCAATGGTATTAATCGTCATCCTCGCAACGCTCATCGTCATCACTTACACCCTAAACGCTCATCACCATCATGACACCTACAACATCCCTCATGCTATTTCAATGTACTGTAAATCACTTTCATCATCTTTAATTTGACTAATTATATGCCCAATCGATGCATGTTTTCGATCTTTAATAGCTTAATTTGTTCATTTTGCAAACAGGTGGAAGAAATGGGGTGGTGGGATCGATCAAAGATACGTATCACATGTGCAAATCAATTGGGATGATCTAACAACTGTTCTTGACATATTATCCAGCAAGAAACAGATGATTCATGGGATTGGATTCTTGAATTTTCAAGAAAACGAAATCAACGACTGGAAGACACGAATTCCACTCAATGAGGATCAAATCGTCAATCTTGAACTTGATCCTGTTGATAAAAATGTGACGTGGGATGTGTTGTATCCCGAATGGATTGATGAAGAACAAGAAGAAGAAGTGCCCACATGCCCGAATCTTCCGAAACTCGATGTTCCGAGGAAGATTATCGATCTGATTGTGGTTAAGCTTCCTTGTAGAAACGAGGGGAATTGGTCAAGAGATGTTGCCAGGCTTCACTTGCAGCTTGCAGCCGCTGGGCTTGCGGGTTCGACCAGATCGAACCGACAGGTGCACCTGCTCTTTGTTACCAATTGTTTCCCCATACCGAACCTGTTCCCTTGTAAAGAACTTGTGGTTCGTCGGGGAAACGTGTGGTTGTATGAGCCGGATTTGAAGGTGTTAAAAGAAAAGATTCAGTTACCGGTTGGATCGTGTGAACTTGCGTTGCCTTTTAACCCTAGAGGTTAGTTTGATCTTACAAAGCTGCAAGTTTTTTGATATAGGTTTTAACAGTCTAACACGGGAAAATACCCAAAAAAACCAATTTGACCAAAACTTTCCTCATTATGTCGATGCTAATATCCAGTGTCCATTCATATATGGGTACCGATGCCCATATGTACATAGGTGGACGTCTATACATCCACCATTTAAAAGTTGACACGTGTAATAATCGTGGCAAAAAACATGTACAAGCGGGCGCTTGTAATTAACAGGTGTGCGCCTGTTAATTGCAGGCGCCCGCCTGTACACATTTTATTCCGCGCCTATATAAAACACGTGTCAACAGTTTAATGGTATTTTGTGTAGGCACCAGCGTCCGTACACAGTATGAACATTTCTTGCATTAGAAAGTCAAATGGATATATATCGGAAAAAACATGATCAAAATGGGTATTTTGGGGATTTTCCCTTTAATTTTTTAAAAAGTCAAAACAACGGTTTGACTTTTGGTAAAATGTTAGTTTGACTTTCAAAATCCAAAAAAGTCAAAATATTGTAAAATGTCAAACTACAGATTTTTAACTTTTTCAGATGGTGTAGGTGTAGTATGACCCTTCAAAAGACCACTAAGACTCTTCCCATTCATGACTTAAATTTGGGTTGGTTGCCACATGTAGTTAAAAAATAAGATAAAATAATTTGTTCTCTGGAACGACCAAAACCAACAAACGGAGTGGGCATTTTTTAATTATTATTTTTGGATAAAGCTTGTTAAATTTGGATTTTTAGACACTTGTCAAATTCTAAATGGATCATTTAATTGTGTTAGGGTTCGTTGTTGATGAGAGTGAAAAAATTAAGTTTGGTTGGTTATGTAGGTGAAAGAGAGAGAAATTATTTTTTTAATAAATAATTTTGGTTGGTTGTGAATGAGAGTAGTCTAACTAACAAGTTGTGTTGTAACATGTTTGCTAAGAAAAGATGGAGATTATGTCGGGAATGCTCGAAAGGAGGCGTATGTAACGATCCTACACTCGGCTCATGTATACGTTTGTGGCGCGATAGCTGCGGCACAAAGCATACGGATGTCGGGTTCAAACCGAGATCTTGTGATACTTGTAGACGAGACCATCACCGAATACCATCGAAGTGGGCTTGAGTTAGCGGGATGGAAGATTCGGACGATTCAACGGATACGAAACCCGAAAGCCGAAAAAAACGCATACAACGAATGGAACTATAGCAAGTTCCGTTTATGGCAGTTAACTGATTACGATAAAATCATATTCATAGATGCTGATTTGCTCATTCTAAGAAACATCGATTTCCTGTTCGGAATGCCCGAAATCTCGGCTACCGGTAACAACGGGACGTTGTTCAACTCGGGCGTGATGGTTATCGAGCCGTCGAACTGTACGTTTAGCCTTCTAATGAATCATATCGACGAGATTGTATCGTATAACGGAGGCGATCAAGGGTACTTAAACGAGGTGTTCACTTGGTGGCATCGAATACCAAAGAGTATAAACTTCTTAAAAAACTTTTGGATCGGCGACGACGACGAGACCAAAGAGAAAAAAACTCGGCTTTTCGGGGCCGACCCTCCCGAGCTTTTCGTCCTCCATTACCTTGGGCTAAAACCGTGGTTGTGTTTCAGAGATTACGACTGCAATTGGAATTCTGACATATTCCGGGAGTTCGCGAGCGATGTCGCTCACGAACGGTGGTGGAAAGTACATGATGCAATGCCCACTCAGTTGCATCAGTTTTGCCTGCTGGAGTCTAGGCAAAAAGCGCAACTTGAGTGGGACAGAAGGGAAGCCGAGAAGGCGAGATTTAGTGATGGGCATTGGAAGATTAAGATTCAGGATCCGAGATTAAAGAAGTGTATCGACAACGTATGCTCGTGGAAGTCGATGTTGAAGCATTGGGGCGAGTCGAATTGGACTGATGATCAGACCTTTCCAACACCACCCGCAATTGCTAAACTCAACATCGACTGATTTGTACATGTAACACCATCATGTTGATTAATTTTTTGTATTTAGTGTTTTGATTATGTAATAATGGAAGTTTAATGTTTAATGGTGGATTTTTGGTACGGTTTTTATGTTTAATAATAATAAGTTACACTCATCTCATGAGGCTGTCACTTGAGTTTATTTTAGAGTAAATTGCACTTTTCGTCCTTTAAGTTTTCAAATGTTGCAAACTCGATCCTTTCTCCGTTAACGTCGTTAAGTACTAACAGAATAAAGGACCATATCTGAAAATTTATGTAAACATAAAGGACCAAAAGTGAAATTTATTCAATTGATTATATGACTTTTTTTTACATTTATCGGCGTTAACGAAGAAAGGACCGAGTTTGCAGCATTTGAAAACTTAAAGGACTGATTTTAACATTTTGAAACATAAAGGACTATCTCTGAAATTTTGTATAAACATAAAGGACGAAAAGTGCAATTTACTCTTTATTTTATATGATTTTGCGTCATTATCAAACATAATATTTGCGTCATTTTTTTTGAAATAAAAGAAAACACTTTTTGTGTATATATATAGACACTATATTTTAATAACGTGAGATAATTATACAAGTACTTCATACTTAACACGTAAAACACACTTTTCAAACAAGTGATATCATTGTTGTTTTCATTCTCGTCCACTCCCTCCAACTATAAAATGCCGACAATCTACGAGACGTTGGCAAAGAATTGAATGCCTCTCAAACAAACGGCAGACCTCAAAACCGATCTTGCTAACCACCAAACTTGAAACCCAACATCATTCCCTTGTTCATCGTTGAACACCAAGCTGTAACAACTTTCCTACCACCTACGAACTCGAAACCGCCGCTACTAACACCGCTATCATAACCGCAAAACACACCACAAGTACCCTTCCACTCAGTTTGCTATTATTTACCATCCCTTAACACCATACCTAGACCACTACCTGCTTAATCCACACCCTCAAGAGTCGCAACCAAACCAATGTTACGTATCCCTACCAAAACCAAACTCATTGCCAATAGGCACACCATGCTGACCAAACCAGACACTTAACCAATGTTTTGAAAACCGAACCGGACCGGCCGGTCAGTCGAACCGGGAACAGTGGGTGAACTGGTCCGGTTAGGGGTTCTAGGCCGTTTTGGGTGAACCGGTGGTCGGACCGTTTTTTTTGAAATTTTTTGATTTTTTCTATATATATATTTATAAAATGTTTATAAAATCATCTAGTTCTTAAATCTGGTTCGACCGGTCTAACCTCTGACCAGTAAGGAGACCGGTTCGATATCCGGTCCGGTTCATCGCCACCATCCAATGTCACACCTCCACCATCATCTCATTGTGTTTCGGTTTTCACCAAACCTTAGTCGAAAAAGTTAAACCCTATGTTGAACATAACTAAAAAGAGAAAAGAGGTTGAATAGTTTTTGGGATTCCTTTCAATTTTTCTGATATTTGTTGATGGTCTAGAAATAGTTATATCATATAGTAAAACAACATTAGAGGAGAAATATGTAATGGATTTGGTGTAGCTGTCTCATGATTTTATTCTAGTGGTGGCAATTTTTACTCATATCAAAGAAAATGGGTTGGTTTGGGTAAAAAATTGTAGTATAATGAGTTGAAATGAGTAATATCATAATATTGAATGAGTTGAGATGGGTAGCACTTAAACACAATTCGGGTCAAGATGGGTAACCAAAAAACTATGTAAATGCAATGGATTCAAACATCTAAGAATGATTAATAACATATTTGATGAGAAAATCAATAAAAATAATCCAAATAGACTATTCGTTTACTTATAACACATCTTAGGTTAAACTAAATTGATGTTTTCTAAGAACAATCCATTTAGACTCGAACTGATTTTGCTTAAAACCCGTTCCGACCCGCACCCAAGGGTGGCTCAAATCGGTTTTTTTTACCAAACCGGTTCAGTTTAGGAACCGGTATGGTTTGGTCTACGGATGGTCAAAACCGGTTTGGGTGAAAACCGGTTTGGGAGATGAGGATGTCAAACCTATAGGAACCGGTTTGGATAGGTTTGAAACCGGTTTGGGAGATGAGGATGTCAAACCTATGCCAAACCGGCGGTTCGGACCGGTTTAGATGGAACCGGTTTGAGAACTATGGAATACCGGTTTGTAAACCCAAACTGGTTTTTTGTTCACCTCTAACGCACTCATCCTGACCCGAACTCGTTTTAACCCGTTACCCAACCCGCCCATTTTGTCAGGCATATTTTATTCCCAAATGGTATGAAGCCCAAAGCCACTATTAATGCTAAGCATGGCATTGTACGACTTGGAATGAAGAACAACTGTTTTCAATCAATCAATCAATCATACTTGATAAATCTTACTCGTAACATGATTATTTTTAGGGGTATGAGGAGAGATTAAATTTAAGCATACATTAGCTCTATCTCTAAAGAAACATTGGTTGGTTTCAAAGAGACCACCGTGGCATCCCATTGAGACTAAATTAAATGCTACAAGAAGATGTGAGTGGCAAATGACAATCATCATACCATTACGTCCTTGATGACAAGGGCATTTTAAGGCGAGTATTGACACAGGATACCGACCTAAACCCAATACCTGACCACTCTGGTTTCTCGTTTATTCGTTGATGGTTACAGTGGCGAATTGATTTAGACAGGTGCGTAGATAGTTAGGCAAGGGTGTCATTTAGTAGTTTCTAAAAAGTAATCAATTTTTATTTTTTAATATATTATTTGTATTGTTTTGACTCAATTATAGCATTTTTAAATAAGTTTAATATGTTACACAGATTGAATAAATAAATTATCATATACTAAAAAAGTTAATATCTTTAAAAAGTATAAGTATGCTTACCAAATGTATTTTTAAAGAAATAAAGTTAATGTAATAATTGTAAAGCACGTTGAGTTTTTTTTTTTTTTAACATTTTTAATTGGATATTATCTTTTTTTATTTATTTGATAAATTTTAATTTATTTAATATATTCCTTTAGATATTTTTAGCATAGTTAAATACCTCTCAATACATAATAATACATATAAAAAGCTAAGAACTTATGCTAGGATTTTTAAAATCACTTATTTTTTTATTATTTTACATTATTAGATTATATCCCGTGTATTACACGGATTTAATATAAAATACTAAATAGTTGATAATAGAATTAAGAAATTATAAGATTATTAATTTACATATTAATAAATACTTTAACTAATAAAATAATAATCAAAAACTTAAATAACTAAAAAAAATAATTGATTATCTTCTTAATTTGTAAGAATTGATATCATTGAACTAATTAACATGAAAACTTCAGTTCATATCATGTCAAAATCTAATTTTTGTAAATGAAGAATATAAGTTATAATTTATGTAATTATTAAGGTTAAATGAGCTAATTTGTAAATATTATAACATAACGTACAAAAAATGTAACTTTTCTAAAAATTTTATTACTTTGGTTTTTAGAAAATTAATAAACATCATTTGTATAAATATCACATTTTTTAAAACTTTGATTAAATGATTATTTTATTTTTCAAAAAAAATCAATTTTTAAGAAAATGGATTTTTTTTAAAAAAATTTGTTTTCTAAATATTACATAACATATTTCTTATATTAAAATACTTTGATTTTTTTTATATTTTATAAACTTATTTAATTGTGCTTTCTAATAAAAAGATTTGATTTTAATTTTTTTAAAAACTATTTTGCATATAAAAAGGTAAATATTATTATTTTTTCATCATTACTATTATTATTATTAAATATGAGAGAGTATAATTATTTAATAGGAGAGATAATTGAGTATATTGATCAAAAAGTGACATGTGACAATGCTTGTTTAAAATTTGACAAGTGGCAAACAAATATGTTTGTTTATTATAATAGTAAGATAAGATAATATATGTTTACCATTAAAATCATCTAACCACATTAAATATTTGAAATTTTTAGAAATCACTTATAAAAAACAATTAATAGTATTATTCTTCTTTTTGAATATTTTGACATTCATAATTTGAACTTTGATAAAATTTACGTAAGCCTTAAAACTTTGATGAGTTGGACCAAAATGGAAAACATGTCATAACGTATTCGAGACAAGATAGGTGCGGGTCAAGCAAAATCAATTTAGGTATAAATAAATTATTTGTAAAAAGTTTCAATTTGGTTAAAATGAAAATGATTTGTAAGTTATTAAATAATTTATTTTAATAATTTTTAATGATTTCCTCATTAAACATATTATTAATAATTATTATTTATTTAAATTTATTATATTTAAACCGTACTATGATAAAATGTTACCATCTCAACCTGTTTTATATTATAAAGCTACTCATTCCAACGCAAAATATAATAATTGTTTACCTAAACTAAATCATTTATCTTACATTGGGTCTAGGTTGTCATGTACTCATATCTAACTTTCAGGACTAGAACATAAATATGGACGAAGGATGTATGGGGCCGGGGAGGCAACCCACTCTTTTTTCGCGTAGTGTTAATTTTTGCACCGTAGGCAAATTTTTTTTAAAAAATGTTGGTATCGCCCCTCATTAAAAAAATTAATTTGAATTAGATTTAATTACACTTCAAAAAATTTATAAACCAATTATATTTTAAAAAATACTTATTCTCACATTTAATACCAAATTCTCAATTTTTTTAACCTCTATTTACCTCTCTCTTATTTTTTACCCACATTTCTAACCAATTACAATTTTTTTATTCTTATTTCCCTCCATTTTCAATTTCCGAACTCTAAAAGGCTAAAATCCCCTTTTTTGGAACTCCTCTCCCATTTTTGGTTCGTAGAGTTCAAATTTCGTCTGATCGGCGAGCGTCTGACACCAACCAACCGATGACCTCATGACCGAGTCACCATTGTCCACTCCTCGACGCTTGACCTCACAACAACCCAATCAACTAGCTTGCTCAACGCTGTCACGCTCAGTTTAGCAGTTCCCTACTTGAGCCACCAATGGCCATGGGGCCTACTCCCTCCGTGACCGACCTCCCACCTGCTCATGGTTGTGGCTCACCGAGTCAACTGCTCACGACCTTTTAAGGTAATTTCTTTTTGCAGAATTTTTATAATGTTTATTATTGTTATCAGTTATTTAGTTGATGTGCTTATTGTAAAGTTTCTTGCTATTATTTGGTTATTTTAGTTTTCTAGACATTTAGAATTTTTTGTTTGAATCAATATATAATGAGAAAGGTTTTTAGTTATTTAGACATTTAAGTTTTTAGTTTGAATAAATAGTTTGAATCAACATTAAGGTTTAGGTCATTTAGACAGACATTTAGGTTATTTTCATTAACTTTTCAAAAGATAGGTTATTTTAATTTGTTTGAATCAACATCTAGGTATTCACTGTTTTGTTTTTTTTTCACACATAATGACAATTATTAGACATTTTTATTTTTATTGTATGACTTTACTTGACCCGAATTATTGATCCGGACATTTAACCCAACTAACTGAGATATATTGGTCGATTGCAAAAAAAAATATTTTTGACCACGCAAGTTTTCGTCCCCTTTCGAACATATCATGCCCCGTCTCTGAACATAAACCATATGAACCAACATCATAGTTAACTCAAGCATTTATATAACACCAGGTTATAATTGTTTATATTATTTTAGTTTACAATAGGACAACACTATACGTCTTGCATAAGCCTATACGAGGCGTATAACCCCTCTGACATGCATTGTTTCGACGATGGATAGTCTCGTATACGCTTTGTATAGGACTTATGTGTCTCGTATAGACCTCTACAAGGCATGTTTGAGACCAATCATGCATGCTAATGAATGCTAACATATAATGATTGGCCCTTATACGTTTCATATGGCTTATACAAGATGTATATAGGGTGTGAAATTTGAGGGTTGTGTGTAAGAATAACAGAATCATTTCACATAAAGGGATGGCAGTTGAAATGTGTCATGGCACTGTGATTGCACCAGGCCTTGCCATTGGTATTTCCAGGCTCTTACACAAGAAACTACTGCTCACTATCTTGCATCTGAATATCTGATGCAGATTAGTTGGTCTAAAAATTTCTGCATCAGAATTCAATCTACCAATTTGGCCTCTGAATCTGATTGCTTTCATGTTCATGTATCAATAATTTTTAGCCTATAACAAATATATTTCTTCACTGAAAATTTGAAATCATGTGAAATTAAAAACCAACTTACTTGAAGCCTTACAGTGGTTTCAAGGGTAGATAGATCGTTTACACCCTCTCTAACAAGTAGGTTATTAACCTATGTACATGGGCATCTTCATCCAATAGCTTCTCAATGCCAAATTAACAGCCTACACTCTTGCATGCAAGAAGCAGAATCTTGGGTAATTATCTAACGCCCCAAAAGGTTTAAAAAAAAGGAGTAAGCAACCAAGATGCTAGATTAAACAACAATGTTGTCATATAATCCTTCCTGATGGAGAGAAACCGTGTATATTACAATGAAAGAAAAAGTTTACACCATGATTATTACAGTACAAATGTACATTACTGAACAGCAAAAGGAACACCCATAGTGATCCTACTCCAACTTTGCTAGATAGGATGCACCACCATGTAGGACCTGATGATGTAATAGCAAGCAAGTATGTATCATTCATATCCCAATAATCTGCCTAATACAAAAAAAGTAAATAAACAATAATAATAATAATAAAACTGTTTAGACTTTCTGATGGAAAACACTGCCAAACAGATATTTTTGATTCAGAATCAAGTCCAAACAGAGAAATCAAGTCGATCACGCCTTTAATTCAATCAACATTGAACCATATGAATCAATTTGTTTTATTAAGCACCGCCTACAAGTTACAATAATCACACATTCACACTATAATATGCATGTCCAACACCACACTCGTCGTTGATCCAGATAACATATGACACAAAAATGTGATCATTAAGCCACGGTTGATGGAAATGCAATGTAGTAAGTTAGTAACTGCATTCATTCAACACAGAGGATGTAAGATTTAAATGGGATGATGGGATCTCCAAAGAAACATTAGTGAAAAACATTAAACATAAATTCAAGTCTAAATGAACACATGACAGTAATCAAAACAACTGTGTCAAAATAGAATTCCATTCAAACACAAAATGGTTAACAAGACAAACAACACATTTATTTTAGGTTTTTTCATAAGGGTATCTTTGGATTCCATTTATCTACAAGACAAGCATTTGAGCATATAAGATAATTATTGGCATCATTAAACTATACAAGAAACAAATGAAGACAAATTTTACAGGGTTCCAACCTATATATAGGATCATAAATGCAAGTTTACACCAATCAAGCATAAAAGTATACTCCTAACAAAGCATTTAAATTTACAAATTTGAATCTGATTTTTTTGAATCACACACAAGAACAAATGAAGAAACAAGCTAGGCTCTCACCGTGGCAATTCCAAGTGTGATTATTCCAAATTTTCCATCTGAATACTGCTTTTGAGAGGCACATACTCTCCAAGATATCCACCCAAATGATCATACAAAGCATTCTTATCAATCCCTTGATGATGATAGCTTTTGCACACATAGTAAAACACACTCTGAACCAAAAACCCTACCAGATTCACAATCACAAGAACACCAACCAAGAACCCACCAACAACAATCCTCGCGAAAACCCCATAAGAATACTCCCCACCATGAACCACAATTGACCCAAACAGCCCGTTAATCGCACCACAAATCACAAAGTACCCAAAAACCAGAACGGACCCCATCCAAGCCCTTCCTTTTAGAATCTCAAAGCTTTTTCTCATGGCTGCAAACCCATAGACCGGCTCAAGAACAGATATAACACTAGCTAAATGCCAAAGTGCAGTGATATAGCTATGGACAACAAGAAACAGCACAAACACAACAATCAAAGAGAACAAGAACAGCACGAAATTATGCGTATCGATTGCGATAATCAACAAAACAACAAACCCTAGAAACAAAATGTTGTAAACAACCATAACAAGACCCACCCACAGGAACGTGATGAACAGGCGTTTGAAAACGGAGGGGATGGCAGAGATTGTGGCGGAAAATGAGACGGGTTTTGAGGTGTACAACGATGCGACGGTGAAGACGACGGCAGCGGTGGATAAAAGGGAGAAAATGAAGAGGAATATGAGATAACAGAACTGAAAAACGAGGAGTTTGGTCCATTGGGAAGTGTGAGAGCCGTATGGATCTTGGATTTGGGTGATTAGAGGGTGAGTGAAGAGAGAATGGGCTAAAATGGCGAATGATAAAGGGAAAATTAGGGTTAGGGTGACGAGGTAAAAGGTTTTGGGAGATTGTTTGGGGATGGCGATTGATTGTTTGAGGATTTCTGATGCAGAGAGGAATTGGAGCTCATCTGGAGGTAGATCCATGGCGGATTGTTGGAAGAAATCTGTGTAAATGGGGATGAAGATTTAGATCTGATGATGCGTGTATTTGTCGGCGAGATGAAGGAAGAAGACGCTGACTGTGTTAAAGTGCTTGTTGTGTTTTCTTTTCTCTAAAGATAATCATCTTTCTTTCTTGTAACAACTATTCATGTTTTGCGATATTATACGATTTTTCACAAAATATGTAAAAAAATCATACGATTGTGTTCATTAAATCACAAAGTGATCCGGTTTTTTCTTAACCTATACGTAAAACAAGAGTAGACTTAATTTTAATTTTAGAGTATCAAACTTGAGGTTAGTCATCAATTTGAGATATTAAACGATTTAGTTTTTGGTTTGTTTAGTTTACTCGACGTTAAATTATTCAGATATTCCTAGGTATCAAACTTAAAATTGAATTCACAATTCTATCAGTTTTTTAGATTATAGATACAATTTATTTCTTTTCGTAACCCTATCAATATAATAATAAAAAAAGTAATAATATATTCAACTAACTAAATAATAATTTAATCATTTAATTAATCAAGACTCAAATATGCATTAATTTTTTTAAAATCATGGACACGTCTGTTATTTATGTTAGGACATTAAAAAGATTTTTAATCAAATTATTTAATATGTTTTTCTCAAAATTGAGACACATCTATTTTTATCATTTTTCCACGTCTTTTTTTATGCGAAAGTTGACTCAGTAATCGGTGTATGCCACAAAACATCAAATTCTAAAAACTATTAAAATCTCGACTTATCATTATCGTTTACCAAGCCATTCAAAAAACCAAGGAATGCATCAAAATAAAGGGCATGCTTGGATTTCATTTTAAAATAACTAATTTATTTATTATTTTTTCAAAAAGCAAACAAGTTAATTAGTTATTTGAAAAACCTAAAATGACTTTTAAAAATGACATCTTTTAAAAAGATAATAAGTTATTTTTCAAAAGCAACAATTTTTGGCTTTTTAAAATGACTTCTTGACATAAAATTGAAAATTTACACTCACTTTTAACCCTTTACCCAATCTACCACTCATTAACGCAGCCACCCATTGAAATTGCCCCTCGACACCGCCAGCCACCCGCCACTATCACACACCAATACCCACCGTCACCAACCACTGCACCACCCACCTTCACCGCTATCATAACCATAAAATAGTTGTCAAATTTAAAAATGTTTTATTTTGTCACTTTAGAAAAGCTAATTAAATAAACAATTACTTTTAACACAGATTCAAAATGGAAATAGAACGAAACACAAAGATGTCAGGTGGCGTACCGGCGGAGTGCGATCGGGTTTACCAGGCGCTGGTACGATGCCACAGCCGGGTCCCGAGCGGTCCTGCTCGTGACGCCACCTGTCGCCACCTCAACCGTTCTCTCGCTGAATGCATGATTACCTTCATCTGCCCTCAGGAATCAGCGGCCGTCAAGACCCTTTGTGCTCATAAAGGAACCGCCCTTAAACGGTCTCAGTGCCAACAAGCCCAGATCTCTCTCGCCACCTGCATATCTTATCATCAAGATCCATCTTAGCATTTTAACGAAACCTTTATCCCCAATTTTCGCTTCGCAATCTTCGCTAGTTCATGTTGTACGCATTCTCTGCAATCTGTCTGATTGGTTCTTGCATCAGTGTTCTGTTATTGAATTGCTCTTTTGGAAGAGGTTAGATGCTCGATTCTCATTATTTTGATCTGAATTCTAGATTAGTTTAATGTGTTGATCTGAATTATGATAACGAAGTTTTGCAATCAACGTGTTGGTTTAATTTGTATACCTTTGATGCTTGTTTGCTTTTATCTTTTACTCTTTAACTTCATGTGTTATTTATGTTATATGAACAGAGATGATTAAGATGATAGGCTTCTACGAGTCTAGCATCCTAAGAGCATTTCATGATAGGGATATCACACATACAAACTCGAATACACACATGAAAGCAATAAACAACACGAGGGTTTATCGTGGTTAGGTATAAACTGACCTAGTCTATAGATGACAACTAGGATATTCTAATTAAGGTGATACAAACATTAGGCTATGAGTAGTGGTACGAGGAGTGGGCGTGAGCCGTGAGGGGCATGGGTCACGCTCCTATGGCGCCCTCTACCCACTACACAGGGGCATGGTGGGCATAAGCGTGTGGGTGGTCCCGACGTGAGAGGAAGAAGGGAAAAAAGAGGAGGGGGTGATGGAGTGATGAGGGGTGATGATAAAACATGTGGCGCCTACGTGGAGTAATGAGGGGGTGATGGTGTTAGTTGTTTATGTGGCGTCTACGTGGAGTGATGGAGGCTTTACCACTACACATGGCCTTACAAATACAAGATCAACACTTAGAGAATGAAAACTACGGTTAACAAAAATAGAATGGTTGTATTAGGGTTAGAGCCGGTTGCGCCCTCCCTTTGTGAAGTCTATCGTGACCCAATTAAGGCTTACGAACCCAACACCTCATGCCATTTACAACCAAGCTTGTGTATCGCATAGATGTTTTTTAGTAAAAACTTACATAAATAAAGATTAAAAAAAAAAACCCAGAATTTGTTATATGTTAGTAGTTTAAGGAAATAATCATTTGTTTTTTAGGTAACATATTTATGGCATAGATTATACTTATGGACATAACACATAATTTTGTATGTGTATGTGATTATAATTATAAGAAAATGTTAATACAATAGTGTTGCCGGGGGTCTCTTCTGAAGCAGCCTCTCTACCTCTTCGAGGGTAGGGGTAAGGTTTGTGTTCATCTCTCCCCCTCAGACCCTACTTAAAAGTGGGATTTCACTGGGTAAGTTTGTTTGTTGTTGTTGTTAATACAATAGTGTTATTCGACTAAACTACTTTCATCCTAGTAATAAAAAGACGTGATAAGTGATTGTTAATACCATTCAAAGCCTGGTACCATCCAAATTTCCTTGGGTCACGCGATTTACCTCCCTCATGTTAGTCGTGGGACCGGTCGATGAGGGGCGCCTAATGGTGGCGTTCACCATTTAATACCATTTAAAAGATTTATTTGTAGTAATGTGTATCGTTTGTTGACTAATGAACTAATGTATGTAATGACACACTTGCTTAACCTTTTAAATAGGGCTGGCAATTCCTAAACTGTTTCTGACATGATTAAACCAATTAAATAAAAAATACACTATGTAATTTTATACTGATATAAAAATAATTAAAATTAGGAGGCTAGGTTCCATCATTTTTCTTTTTTGATTCATGAAACACGTAAAAAAATTATAGACATGATATACAAAGTAGTTAAACGAGTCGTTTTCATGTTTGATACTTGTGTTAATCACGTCGTCTCCGACCTTTTAAACACGATTAAACCTGATTTGTCAGCCATACTTTAAACTTTCATGAGCAAAGAGATTAAATTACTTTTATTTACAATTGTCTATCCTTATATATACAAATACGCGCTCTTGTATAGTTGTATAGAGCTTGTAACAACTCGTTCCATATTCTTAAAAGATCAAAACTTTTGAATACATCCTTATGTTGATTTAAGGTTTAACGGGTCAGTCTACCAACTTTGGGTTTCAGAAGAAGATAAATCAAGAAATAAACAGAGTCTGCTTTTAAGAATAACTCCATGTGTCTTTGCCTCTTTGGCCTGTTATCAATCTAGCTTATCTAACATTCTCACTGTACCTCATGTGTATTTATTTTCAGTATTTTTCAAGGATCTGTGCTGTCGTAAGCGGCTTTGTACATGATTCTCCTCTGGTTACATGTTGGGTTGCTACTCGTTGAAAAAAGTATACGGGTCAACTCGATTAATGTTGCTTAAAGTTGAAGCCTATTGATTGCTGCTGTCCCAGCAATAATCATCCTGCATTAACAGATGAAACAATGTGGTAAAAGATATTAGATGGGTAGCTTTCTTGTTACATTCACCATGAAATTGGAATGCTAAGAGATATTTGTTGATTTTTATATAACTGATTATCCATCTAACTAGTCTAATGAATTAGATGCATCCACTCAATTTTCTCTGGGTCACGCGATTTACCTCTCTCATGTTGGCCGTGGGACCGATCGATGAGGGGCGTCTAATGGTGGCATTCACCATGTAGTCTAATGAATTAGACGCATCCACTTATGAATTGTACGAATTGTTTTGGGTCATTTTGTTACAGTTTTGACCAAAAAGTAGAAGATGAGCTAAGAATTTGAAGGAAGAAATTACCCAACAAGCTGATGATATCAATCAGCTATATTGCATTCTTTCGTAATTAAATAGGCATGCAGTTACATCTCTTACCTCATACTAAGGCATAATGACATATGAAAAGAAGATAAACCATAGTGAATTTAAGTGTCAATCATTTTAGGTTGGCAAGTTTGCACATAAAACCCAAACAAGACCCATGATTTTATTTGTGTCAAATATTCAACCCCAATCCTGATACACATAAATTTGGACAAGTCCGAACACTACTGATCAAATAAACAAACAAAAATAAACAACAAAGTCCCAATAATCAGTAAGATATAGGGGGTGAGATGAAGACAAACTTTATCTATATTCCAATGAAATAAAAAGGTTTCTTTTGAAGAGAGTTTTGGCTTAAACATGCTCATTACTTTTATTTATTCATTACTAGGTCAATACCCGTGTGTTACACGGGTTGATTAAGAATCATTGGTACAATCCATAAATATATGAAATAGGAAATTAGAAAAAAAAAACCATACGACTACAAATTAAGAAAATGAAACCAAACATAAAATGTATCAGTTATAAGTAAATCATTTGTTGCTCATTAATTTCAACATTAGAATCTTCAAGAGGTTCATATATAGTCTCCAGATCATTTTGAGTTTGCTGCTGAGTATACATCATTTCTAGGAGATATCACATCCGATGATTCAGCTCTCTATGCCTACATCAAAGGCCAAACGTAAAGAAATCAATAATTAACTTGAGGTAAAACAAAAAAAAAAAGAATTATGTCGAGGGTAATCTGAAAACTAAAAGTAGCATTAATAGGATCAAAGTGTTATATGGGTAGAAAACATTGTTAATTTATAAATCCTGTAAATAATTTCATTTAAAAAGTTAAAATCATTATTAAAGCATTATGAACTTTTTGAGCATATTTTAAACTCTTTTAACAAACTAATCTTAGACTTGCATACGAAGGTAATCCATTGAGTTTCTATTTTTTGCACAGTTGTTCCATATTTTGATATACAAATAAAATATAAATGAAGATAAACTCATAATGAGTTACATTACATATAAGAATAAAACTACATATCACAAAAAATAACATGTGACAACTTATTATTTTTGATATAAAAACAAAACTGCAAATAAAATACCATATAAAAACAATAGAATGCAAAATCTAATCAAATATACATCCTTAATAACTTTGAAGTAGGAACGTTAAAGTGACGCATCTTTAAGCCACATACGAGAAAATTTAACTGCTTTAGCTCCTAGTCTGACATCACAAGAGTATGACAACAGATTAAAATGACCAACTCTTTTTATAACTTTGAAGTTGGAGAGGTTAAGCTAATCAAATATATCTAAACACCTTTGAAGGTATTGTAAGAGACCATAGTGTTTTACGTATTGTCAAACAACTTATGTGCTTTTGAGGAGTATGATACACAAATGGATTCTTGAACAGAGTGATAACAAAACATATGATAAAAATACAAAACTAAAATTCAATCAAACATTGATGTTTGAATTATTCAAGTACAAGAAAAGTCAAACAATTTTCATAAAGTTAGAAACTGACCACAACCGATTGACGCTTAAAGATGGGTATTCTGATCGATCAAGAGGGGTTATGTTTAATAAAACTGGAAGTTACTATTAGTCGAATAAATAGCCCACTTTGATTCGAAATCCCTATGATTTTGTTCCTAAAATCTTGGGTCTAACAAACAGTCAATTTTTAAGAACAATACTAAATCACCATGAAATCAAGGAGCAAATCAATTGTTTTGTAACAGTAAGATGGGGAGAATCATGGCAACTAAGTTGTTAAGATCATACTTAATAAAACAAAGAACACCCCCTGAAAATCAAAATGTACACAGAACCATTAAAGATATACATAGAGAAATCAGAAAATACAAAAGGAATAAACAGATAAAATCTAACCTTGATCAGCGAAATTTTGATCAAAATACAGTTCTGAACAAAACCCTAATAGCTAAAAATACTTATTTAAGATGATGACCATCTTTGTTAAAAATTCCTTAATTAAATAAAATCAAAACAGCTATTGTAAACGGTGTGGTTAATGCTAAAATCAATCAAAGGAATAGGAAGAGCTCTACAACATAAATCATGGACAAAACAAAAGCCATATAAGCTTAAGAGAGTTTGTGGTTTGGGCAGAATCCTCGTTGAGTTGTAGCATTAGTGAATGGTTACGGATTATGTTAGCCAAAAGAATCATAAACGATGATTTTTAGATTGCTTGAATCTAAACTATCTGTTAGGGCTAGTGGAAAACAATTAAAAAGAAACTCAAACGTAAGGGGAAAGACATGGATATAGAAAAGCATACATACCTGTAGGAGGTCTGCGCACAAAATCTTCATATTGAGCGTGAGCCGTGAATCGTTTTTAGGGTTTGCATAGATACACACCTTGAAAATATAAGGATCAAACGAAAATGTAAATGGAAATACATGGATCTGGAAAACAAACATACCAGAAAGAGGCTTGCGCATAATAGCTACCAGCTCCTTTGAATCGTGAAATTTTTAGGGTTTGCGTATGCTAGCGATGGATAGAAAATTGAAAGGGAACGAAGATAGTGTTTCAAATAGAGTTGGATCGGACAGGATCCGCGTGTAAATATTTCGGGTTATGTTTTGGGGGGAAAATAGAATGGAAGATAGTCTAGAATCATGCCAAGTGTCCCTCAATTATTTTTATTTATTAAGTATAATAGATAATAGATTATAGTTTATTAACACGATGGATTTAACTTATTTATCTAATCAACTCAAACGAATTATGAAATGGGAGTTGATGGGGTATTGGGAATTGCTTTGCTATGCGTTATTCATGGTGTTACAGTATACAACAACTTTTCCCAGTATATTCCCACTTTTCAGTAGGGTCTGGGGGGAAGGATAGATACAAACCTTACCCCTATCCCAATTGGGATAGAGAGGCTGCTTCGAAAGAGTTCCCGGCTCAAAGTTATCGTTTGAAATTGACCATCCCAACGATTTTAACGTTATTTTCACAAAATTATTAGAATAACGTTAAAATTAGTGCGCTTTTACTTTTGCCCCTTAAGGCCCCACACATATATACATTATATGCATGCACCGCAAATGTGCTATTCATGGTGTTACAGTATAAAAACTACATTTGAAGATGGTGATGATGCAAATACATTATATGCTTTAAACCTAACTCGTAATTGACAATCGCGTTTGGTTGCTTATTCCAATAAACGTTGGTTACATTTCTTTGTGTTATTTGTATCGGTAACTAGTTTATTGATGAGTGCTCTTAGAGTAGACATTTTAACCTTACCTACGTGCCTATGACTTCGCTCTCAAGAAATTCATGTGATGGAATATTCTGAATTTGAGACATTCTACACCAAAAAAATTCTATTAAACAAATGTATTCATGCTTGGATGGTGACTCAAAATTAGCCTCATGAGAACCTTATATTTTCCCTGAGGAGGTTCTATCCTATGATCAACTGTGAAAACACTCTTTAATGGAACTTTAGTTGGCCGTGACCAAGAAACCATCGGTTTCTCTTCGGGGTTGGGGAATGTCTGGCTTATCAATTTATCTAATAAACTATTAGGGGCTCATGTAACCCATGCCAGTTTATTCGTATTCTGGGTCGGAGCAATGAATTGAAATAAAGTGGCTCATTTCGTACTTGAAAAATCTATGTATGAACAAGGATTAATTTTACTTCTCCACTTAGCTACTCCAGGTTGGGGGTAGGTCTGGAGCACTTCATTTAATTTCCTCTGTAGCATTGGGCTTCGACGATATTTAGCATGCGATTCTGGTTGTTGGGGTGTAAGGGTGGATGAGGCATTCTATAGATCATAGCAACTTAATCGCTAGTATTCCAATGATTTTCGGTCCATTTCGTATGTGCCCATTCACGATATCTTTGCAATCCTGATACCCTTCGGATCTCGATTTTGGCCTTAAAATTGATGATCCGATAAGACCTTTTGATTTTTTCATGATGCTTCTTGGTTTGTGGAATGCTGGTCGAGATTTTGGAAAGGCACCAGAACATGAAGTGGTGAAAAAGATGTTGCAACTATAAGTAGTTCTTCAATCGAAAGAAATTGGAGCACCTATTCCTGCATTCATAGTATTAAAAGAGATCAACTTAACTGCAAAGGGAGGATGTACATTTTGATATCCGTCTGAGTTCAAGGTTAACGAAGCATATTAAGAAGGACCACATAAGAAGTGAGTATAGGAACATTTAGTGAAGGATGAAGACAACTGACAACTATATTCACAATGATGATCCTCACCATCCAACTATGCAAACGAAGCCAATTCAAGAAACTTTTGGTGAATTTACTTTTCAACCTATCAATGAACCAACGATTGACAAATTTGTGACCCAGCCCGTTTCAAACCTGACTCAGATTAGGATGAAGAAGTTGAAGAGAAGGAAGATGATGATGACTCTCGCTATACCTAGGGCCCTGTTTGGGATTTCATCTAAAAATGACTTATTGACTTATTGGCTTATTGGCTTTTTAAAAGCCAATAAGTCAGTAAGTTGTTTGTCAAACCTAAAAGGACTTTTGAAAATGATTTTTTGTTAAATGGTGATGAGTTATTTTTCAAAAGCTAAAAATTCTAGCTTTTCAAAATGACTTATGACTTATTGACATAAAACTACAAATCTAACCCACTCTTTATCCTTTACCTAATAACATTAAATAGTGTCAATAAAAAAATGTCATCTTTGGTCATTTTGAAAATTAATTTTGAAAAAACTAATCCAAACTCATTTTTAAAAACTCCATTTCAAAAAGTTACAAGTTAATAAACACTTTTGACAAAAAGCCCTTTTAAAGTTAAATTAGCAATCCCAAACAGTGCCCTAAACAAAATTGGCGAAATAGGCGGCGAAGTGAGTGCCTTGTTGTGATTAAGAGGAAGTTTCCTTATACAAAACTTATATATTTTTGAATGCAGAAGGGTTGGAAATCAACAATTTTGTTAAGTTTTATTATTTTTATTTTTTTAAAACTTTTGTTATTATTTTATTTTATTTTGAATTTTAGACCAATCATTAGAAAATTGAATGACGAAGGTAGATGTTATCAAGACAAACCTAAACATGCACAATGCCATCTGCTTCAAGAAAGGCTTCTCCCACTTGTCGATCATTAGAAACCAAGGACTCTAAATGAACCGAACATTTTTTTTTAACCATTTAGGGTAAAGCGTTTAATAACATGAACAAGAAATTTCGTTTATTTAGTTAAATGAAAGACATGATCAGACATCATGTTCGTGAATAGTCGATAATTGTTCGTGTACGTTCTCTTAAGTTTATTCGTTAAATGTGTTTTATGTTCTTAATTTTTTATTTTTAGTTTAAAACCTATAAACTAGAAATATAGTTATTTGAATTTGTATCTTGCTAACAGTATAGTAATTTAAAACTAAGATCATTTTTTTAGGCAATTTAAATTATGATAATCATGTGTATCAAGAGTTTAACTTTATATTTATGTAAAACAATTTTGTATATTGTTTAAGGCTAAAATGCTACCTTTTATTTTATAAATAATATATGTTCGTTTTTCATTTGTGAGCAGTTCATGAACAAGTTTAATTTCTTAATAAATTAACAAGAAAAAAATACTTTTTGTTTACTTAGTATTTGTGAAAAGTTCTTGAATAAGTAAAAGGTTTTACAAACAAACTTGAATACCGGTTCATTCATGTTCATTCAATTTGTTTACAACTAGAGAAAAACCATTCCAAATGGGACTATGGGAGGATGTGTGAGCCTTGAGGTGGGCAAAAAGCCCGAACCAATAGTTCGAACAAAAACCAGTTGTACCCGAATCGGTGAGTACATGTGGTTTCGGTTTCTCAGAAAAACCGAAACAGAAAAAGTGGAATTGGTTCCACCTTTACCCGGCCAAACTCAAACCGGAACCAGCCAAAAACCGGTTTAAAAAATAACCGGTTTGCCCACCTCTATGTGAGCCTATGAGGGCACAAGTTTGGGCCACATATATATTTTCAAGTTATACATGATCCAACTCATTTACTATTGAATTATATGTTTGGATCAAGAATTATTTGAAGCAATTTAAAATTGACTATTAATCAAGTAAACCTGACACACCAATGTTAGGGTCGGATTAGAGGCGCACAAATCGGGTTTTCTTTGGAACTGGTTTCAGTTCCGGTCAACAAAGTCAAAACCTGGTTTCGGTTCCGGGGTTTCGACCGGTTTTTGACCGGTTCCGGTTTTGGGTGAATCCGGTTCAGGTTTTGGGCGGTTCCGGTTCGGGTTTTGGTCGAGTATAGATAGAACCAGTTCCGGTTCTAATTTGTATGAAAAACCGGACCCGTTTGTACCCTCCGGTTCGGGTATGACCGGTTCCGGATCGGGTTGTCGGTTCCGGGTCCAGTTTTTTTGCCCATCTCTAGGTCAGATTGCAGGTCAATTTTTTTTAAAGAAAAACCCGAAACTAATTACAGTCCTAGCCTCAATAAATTCCATCAAATAAAGTCCACCATGATCTATTGGTGATGTCATTACCCATGATAATTTTATGGCACCAAAGATTCAAAGAAGCATCGAATATCAATGACTTCTATATCATGCAAGCCTAGTTTTTTAAACTAGAATTAATTAATTTTAATAGTTTTTTTCGAATCTATCTTTTATAAAATAAAGCACTAGGTTATCATATAATAAAGGTAAAATTTGTCATCATCTTTATCATTTTTAAATCTTACAAATAGTCATACCATACAAATATTGAAATTAAGAAAAAGTATGTGTAATGTGAATAATTTATGAAACCCGAAACAACCAAGAAAAATATATTAAAGCTCATACAAGAACGACTCGAGGGTCAAGTACTAGAGACCAAGTTTATAAGCAACTCCAGTCCCATTAATCCACTTGTCACCATTGATAAATGATTTAACACTAAACTTATTGGCCTGCTTACTTGTTATAAATTTCAGTCCTTTCCAGGTGACTCTCTTCTTTGTCACTGCACCCGGACCGTAATTCGCAAACTCTGCGTAAAATATAGTGTCCGGAGCGGTTGTTCCGACCCATGGCAACCATCCAGTTGGATCAATCAAGCCTGCCATCATGTTGTTGATAAAAACTGTAGTTGAATAATTCTTCCAAGGCCTTCCAAGAAACGTTTGAACACCACTCAGGTTCCCATATGGCCAAATGGTGCAATTCTGGATTGAAATGCCGGTATTCTGGTTTGGATCAAACTTGCCTTGTGCTGTGATCGTGTTCTGTTGGCCAGGCAGCGGCCGTCTAGGCAGAATGTTGCAGTTTTGAAAAACAACAGCCGAGTTTCCGAAGATGAAGTCTACTGTACCATAGATGTTGCATTCTCTATAAAACTGGCGGTTTGAGTACGTGTAAAGCGAGTCTTGGAAAGCGTCGATTCGACAACGGTAGAATACCGACTGGTCTGCTGTTGACATTAGTGCTACAGCCTGGTGCTTCGATGCACCAGCAGTGTTGCGAAACCCCATATCGCGTGCTATAAACCCTTTGCCAAACACAGCTGCATCAAACTACATGGTCAGTGAAAAGCGGTATGTGTTTTGGTAGGGGTGTGCTCAGCTTGTTTCGGTTTTTGGCTAAAACCGAAACCGGCATAGTCGGTTTTTAGTTATGAGAAACCATTCGGTTTTCGGTTTTTTCTACTTTTTTATCTCTTTCACATGCAATATTGGAAATGCAAACATGTTTAACAATGGATAATTCATAATTTAATTAATTGCATGCAGGAACACCAACTAATCAAAATAAAACTAAATATTATCATCATGTTCTTACATATAAAAAAAAGAAGTAAATAACTAAATATGTAATAATTCCGATCTTACCTTTTAAAAGATAGAGTTTATTTAATTCAAATTTTTATCATCTCCAACGGTAGACTCTTTGTGTGTTTTTATCCCTTTAAATAAATATAAAAATAACAATATATATATATATATATATATATATATATATATATATATTTTTAAACAATATTACAAATTGGTTCGTTTTTTCGGTTTTTAGAATATGAAAAACCGAAACCGAACCGAAAAATTCTGTTTTTTTGTTTGGTTTTTTCAGTAATTCGGTTTCGGCTTTTTCGGTTTTTTCTCACCCCTAGTTTTTGGCATAAAAAGTTTTTTTTTGCAAGTTCAGTTGTTTTAGGAATTAGGAATAAAATAAGGATTTTTGACTGTTTTTGTGTATTTGCGGTTTTCGTGGGTAAGTTGCAACCCCTTTTGTGATTTCAGAAAAGACAGTTTTGTCTTTTTTGAAGTCGCAAAGGTTGCAACTTTCAGCTTTGTGTTTTCTGAAGTTGCAATACGAGGATGCAAAGTACCCACAAAGACTAGTAATTGACAAAAACACCTATACTTACGAAAAGTTCGTATAAGGATTATGACACGTATACTAAGTTACTAACCGAAAGTTGCCGAAGAAAACGTTGGAGTGCCATCCACAACGTTTAGATTTCCTGATACAATTGTTGAATCCATGCCATCACCAATCATCATAACATTCCATTTGAACTTTTCAATCCTAACATTCTCAACATAAATTCCCTTCTTGACATATATCACAAATCTTTTGAGACTCTTATCAGGAACTGCATTGAGTGCATCAAAAATGTTCTTGTACATGCCTGAACCATCTTGAGCAACAACCAAATCTGCTTTGATTCCAGCCGGTAGCGTTGTATTCTGCAGCAGCTTCCGGGCTTTGACCGGTAACCATTCTGGCATATCATCATTTCCTGCAGCCAAACTCATCAATCTTCTTTTCTGTTTAAATGAGTTTGTGATTCTTGAAAACCCGTTTGCAATTGCAAGGCTGTTGCTTGTTAACTCGGTAGATTTTTTAAGGTACCCAGCGACATTTTCTTGAAAACCATCTATGCATGTTTGCTGGTACGTGCCTGCAGCACTTAGCCATGTAACAAGATCATCGAACCGAATGGTTTTCAAGTCCACATATGTTGCGGACAGTGAGTCGTTCAAATGACCAAGTGCAAGATCCAGTAGTTCACTGCAGTTCTTGAGCTCCATAAGTGTGGATGCTTTGGACAACTCGTTTATAGCGACTAACACCGCGAGTTTGAGTAGCTCATCGGGCTGTATGTGGGTCGAATTGGCGAGAGGAGACATGGAGCTGTAGCATGAGTCAGGGTACAATGTGATGTCACAAACCGCTTTGATAGAAGCCATGCCTGATTGAGTCTGTGATTCCTCACCATCATGGCTTCGTTCATTGCCTCGTGAAGATCCTACAATAGCCGAAACGGCTATAAGAACAAGAACCACCGACGAGATGCCAATAACAACGATTCGTTTTCGTGTTTTCGTGCACTCGTCATCGACCCGCATTTGATCTGCTTCATTCAGTTTCCAGTAGGCTTTCAAGAAAGCCATGTTTTAAGCATTAATTTGTGGTGTTTGTAATTTTGTATCAATTGGCTAATCACTTTGAAGTATTTATAAAACAGTTAACAAAGAGATGAAAAATAATTGATATATACATATATATATAACGTGAATGACACCATGGGGCAATGGGTTGGCCTCTAGAACATATATGGAGTTAACTGAGGAAATATCAACCGGTTGAGTGGTTCTCATGAACATGGGTTCTAGTCAAAGAAGAAACAATGTTATAAATGATTTTAAAAAACTGTAATGAAAATTTTTAAAATTGTAAAATGATTTTATATATAAAATATAATTAAATATAAATTAGATTTTAAGTAATAAAATAATAATGTTATTTAAAAAAAGTTCTAAAAAATTTCATATTTTTTAAAAAAGTTCGTTTTTATAAAAAAATGCATATTTTATTTGGCTTTTTAGAAGGGTGTATCTTCTTTTAATATTGGGAAATATTTTTTAACTAAAAAATATATAAATAATAAAATTAGTATTTAATATGACAAATGTAATTAATAGCTGAGAGACAAGAGAAACTAGTATGAGGACATTTTATAAAGTAACATGTGTCTAATTTTATTTTTATTTATTAGTATAAAGATTTGAATTATTTTTGTTATTAAATTTGAGAAAATCCGAACCAAAACCGAATATATTTTAGGCCTATATATTAATCAAACCAATCTGTATTGAGAATTTGCTTAAGCAAATCAAATTCAACAAAATAAACCAAATTCAATACACACACATGAATATAAATCAAACAAACATAATAAACCAAGTTCAACATATATAGTTATCACTTATTCTGTTAATCGAATAAATCGAATTCCTAAAACGTATATTTGTTAACCAAACTAAAAGCCAAATTTACATTGTAGATACAAGTAGGAACCAAACTAAAAACCTAATTAACAATTCATGTTATGTTTTTTCAGTTATATATAGATATGATTTGGTTTTTTTCTTATCTTTATCAATATAGTAATAGAGTATAGATTGATTAATAAGAAAATCGACTAAGTAACTTATAAAGTAACAAATTAATAAGATAATCAAACTAATTAATCAAATCTTAAATACACATGTTTCTTTAAAATCATGACATACTTCTATTATTTGTTTTAAAAAGTTAAAAATATTTTTAATTAATTAGTTAATGGGTTACTTCCCAAAACAAAAAATAACAATAGTAGTAATGATACATATATTATTGGCTTTGAACTCAATATCTTTAAGTTCATAAGAAATATTATTAAATCATTTGATACAGAGTGCCATTTTGTATGATTATAAAATAATTATATAAATAAATACTATTTTGTTTTTGGATAATTGAATGATTTTTACTATAAAAGAGTGGCCTCTACTGGTTCACTATATGAATTTGCATTTGAACTTCAAAGATCTGAAATTTTGAATACTGTTTCGGATAGTTAGAGTCACATATTCAAAAAATTTTAATATTTTTAAATGTCGAATATCCAACAAATTTCTGAATATCCTAACTCAAACACAACCTACGAAACTCATGAACTCTATCAGGCTACGTGTTCATCATTTATTTGGCTATAATCTTTTATACTTAATAAATAAAAATCTTAAGAGACACATGCATGACATAAATCTAGACATTCTCATATTAATTTTTTTGATTCTCTCATATTAAATGTTTATTTTTTTATAAAATAATAATATTAAATACTTAAACATTAAATTATTAATAAACGAAAAAAATACATGCTTTAATAAACACTATTAAAAAACAATTTTTTTATTAAATACAAACATTTTCTAAAACTAGTATTTTTTTTTTTTAAAATGGAATACATTTTAAGAATGGTTTTTATAAATAAAAAATTTATATAAACAATTTTTATAAAAAAAATTTAAGAAATAAAAATAATCAAATACGGACTTATTTAATATTTTTATTTAACCCGTGTAATACTCGGGATACTAACTTAGTATTTAATATGTGTATAATATAAAAACGACCGGCAGAGTTGTTCTTTGTAGTTTGTGTATAAAATAGATAAATTGAATAGAGTAACTGAAACAATAATCGATTGTGTGGAGTAATGGGCCAATCAGCTCAATATAAGCCTTAGGGTTTAAATCACTAGAGTTAAAACCATAATTTACTCTTTTAAATACGGGAACCCTATTTAAATTACATTTTAATATTCTGGGGTGAACGTCGGAGAAGTCCACTCAATTATAAAAGAAAGTGAGAGTGCAAGTTATAGGTATAATTCATTACATTTTTATTATCAACTAGTAGGTTACCCATGTGCTCACTGATAGAGCTAGAACAATTTAAAAGAGAGCAGAAATTTACAAGACCTAGAATATATATGTTAATTTTTTTGAAGTAATGTATCAAAATCATTATTTTTAACTAAAAATAACCATTCGGTCGAAAAATTAACACTACGGACGGAAAAAAAAAGGAGGGTAGTCGCCGCCCTGGCCCTGTAAAAGCTTCGTCAATGACGCGCTTGCTCGGGTAATCCATCTTCATTTTGTGCATCAAAACACAAAGCATGTGGATATTTAGTCACATTTGAAGCGAGGGTGATGTTCAATTGATAACCAATGTTAGTTACGAACTAAAAGAACCATTTATAGCCACAAGTTTGAAGAACATAAAAGTAAATTCCTTTATTTCATGAAAATTACTTTTATAACCCTTAAATCTTTTGAAGCTGTTTGAAATTTTTTTGAAGCCGCTGATACTTTTTTTTGAAGCGATTCCTTATTTTTTCCTTATTTTTTGAAGCGGTTCCAGCGGTATTTTTGAAACCAATTTTACGTTTTGAAGTGGTCTTAAATATATATCATAGATTATTACTGTTCATTTGACGTGCCCAAACTTACAAACTTACAAATGTATAAATACTAATTATTATAGGAAACTAACTTATAAATTTTTATGTAGAAACATGTATTGTTACAGTGAAATGAGACAGAGAAATAAAATATCTAATTTTCATTAACAAAATAAATTATTTTTTAGTATAAACACTTATCATTGAATAAACATTGTGAACAATACAAGTGATAATCACTTACAAAATGAATATGAATTAAAAATAAAAAAAAAAGTGTTCAATGAACATCAAAGTCCTGATTTGTACGGAACACCTGCATCTTTAACCCACTTGTCACCGTGGATAAAAGATCCAACAGTAAACTTACTCGCTTGCTTGCTCGTTATGAACTTCAATCCTTTCCACTTGACCCTCTTCTTGGTCACTGAACCCGCACCATGGTTACCAAATTCTGCATAAAATATGGTGTTTGGAGCCGATGTTCCAACCCATGGCATCCAACCCTTTGGATCAATGAAGCCATCCATCATGTTGTTAAGGTAAACAGTAGTCGAAAAGTTCTTCCACGGACGTCCAAGAAACACATCCACATCTTTCAAGTTTCCAAATGGTGAAATGGTGCAGTTTTGAATTGAAATGCCAGTGTTTTGATTAGGATCAAACTTTCCTTGTGCTGTGATCGTGTTTTGTTGGCCAGTCATCGGTCTTCTCGGAAGGATTTTACAGTTTTGAAGAACAACAGCGGAGTTCCCGAAGATGAAGTCTACTGTGCCATAGATTTTGCATTCTCTATAGAACTGGCGGTTTGAATGCGCGTAAAGCGAGTCTTGGAAAGCGTCGATTCGACAACGGTAGAATATGGATTGGTCCGCGGTTGACATTAGTGCTACAGCTTGATGCTTGGCTGCACCAGCAGTGTTGCGAAAGCCCATATCACGTGCTATAAACCCTTTGCCAAACACAGCTGCATCAGCAAAAGTAGTTAGAAAACACATCACCAAGAGTCATGTTATTCCTACACCGTCACAAAAAATTTTTAACTTGACAAGTTTTTATTTTTCAAACTTGTCAAACGATATTTTGGTCATTTCAACCTAATTTAACAAAAAATATTAACAGAAGTTAGCCTTAATACTCAGACTCGTTACAAGAATGAAAGTAGAAAACCTAAACTTATTACTTCAAACATTAGTATATAAGCATGTTACTGACATCAAACTGCAAACTATTTGTGCAAGTAACTCTAAGATTTATCTACTTACCAAAAGTTGCTGACTGAAACGTTGGAGTGCCATCAACTACATTTTTGCTTCCAGTTACGATTGTCGAATCCATACCATCCCCAACCATCATGACGTTCCATTTCGGTTTTTCGATCCTAACATTCTCAAAGTAAACACCCTTCTTCACATATATCACGAATCTTTTCTTGCTCTTTTCAGGAACCGCCTTGAGTGCATCAGAAATTTTCCTGTACTTGCCTGACCCGTCCTTAGCCACCACCACATCTGCTTTGATCCCACCAGGTAACTTTGTCTTCTGTAGCAGCTTACGATCTTTTCCAGACAACCATCCAGGCATGTCATCATCCAAGCTCATCAATCTTCTTCTTTGGTTGTAAGAACTAACAACGCTTGAAAACCCCTTTACGATGGCTAAACTGTTGCTTGTTAACTCAGTTGATGATTTAAGGTACCCCAGAACAGTTTCTTGAAAGCTATCAATGCATGTTTGTTGATATGTACTAGCAGCACTAAGCCATGTCATAAGATCATCCAAAACTGACCCGATTGATTGCACATCAGCATTAGTTGCTGATGACAATGTGTCATTCAGATGATCAAGTGCAAGATCCAGTAGCTCACTACAGTTCTTGAGCTCCAAAAGCTCAGATGCTTTTGATAGCTCGTTTAGAGCGACTACAATGGAGAGTTTAAGTAACTCGTCAGGCTTGATATGGGTCGAGTTTACTAGAGAAGATATGGAGTTGTAACATGTATTTGGGTACAAAGTGGTGTCACAAACTGCTTTGATTGAAGCCAAAGCTGATTGTGGTTGTGATTGTAACATGGATTCCGCTTTATCGGTCCTAGGCTAAAGCCTTGGGCTTTATTGGCCTTGGCTTTATAGGTCTTGGCCTTTATGGGCCTTGGGCTTTAAGAGCCTTGGGATTTTGGGCCTTGCGTTTTATAGAAATGCACGTGAGCAGTGCAACAGTCTCATTGAATTAATTCTCATGCATTCAAATTTTATGCCTAGTCTCCCGGCTTATTTTGACCAATATAGTGGCTAATGTTAGCCACTCTTGTTCCATTTTAGTACATTAAGGTGTAATATTTTCTTTGCAATACACAGCCTTTTTCTGCATTGAGCAGTTTTATAATATATTCGAGTAACTAAAAGAATTGTCCTAGTGCTATTCATTTTCTTTGTTATTCAATAATTTTATACAGCTAGTCCATCTATTTAAAATGTGATTGAATCAAATTCGGAACTGAGTTGAAATTTTTACCTTAATCATCGAGAAGTAGAGAGGAAGAACCACAACAGCAAAAGGAATTTTTCCCGTCCACTTGGTCGCCTGTGATGATCCTGTAAAACATCTAAGATTCCAAGATAATTAGAATTTAATCACTCAAAATTGAAGTAAAATCTAGTTGGAATTGTTACCTTAAACATCAAGAATCATTGATGAAGAACTTGAACAGCCAAAAGAATAATTCACGTCCATTTGGTCGCCTGTGGTGATACTATGAAACATCTTATAGTCCAAGATAATTAGAATTTAATCAAATTCATAATTGAAGGAAAATCTTGTTGAAACTCATACCTTACTATCAAGAATCACAGATGAAGAACTTCAACGGTCAAAAGAATGGTGGCGGGTGAAACTTGAAGCTCTAACCAACGAGACTCAGATGCGTTTAAGAACTAGGAGACTTAGATGCGTGTAAAAACTAGGAGACTCAAGGCATGTACTATCACATACATTGCAAAATTTTTAAACACTTGCAAATCCAAATTAGTGACGCATATGCCTAGGATTTGCTTAATTGCCGGCATATCCGTAGATACACGGAGTCGTATACTACTAGCGTTTCATTATTATGATGCTTGTTAAACATTACAGTTAATTTGTACTTTCTTATGTTTTGTTTTCTGTTAGTTTAATTCCAGTGGAAAATAATTGAGTCCTCGGAAGTCTTATCAAAACATGAGGACCAAATGCGACTTCGACATTCACGTGTAATGTTTAAGCGACTTTATACACGAAAACCCGAAACCACGGAATCTCTAGGCATACGCCCTAAGACTTTCAGGCTTTCACGCTTTAGGCTCCCGGCTCTCTAGGCTTACGACCCTAGGCTTTAGGCCTAAGACTTTAGGCTTTACGCTTAGGCCATAGGCTTTGATGCTTCAGACCATTGGCTCAAAGGCTTTATAGGCATTAACGTTAGGCTCTATAGATCTTAGGCTTTGTGGGCAGGCTTCAGGCTTTAGGCTTTAGGTTTGAGACCATAAGCGTTCCCTTTAGGCAATAGGCTCTATGCTTAAGGTCATGGGCTCCTCAAAGCTTTATAGGCCACAGGCGTTCCGCTTTATCGGTCCTAGGCTAAAGCCTTGGGCTTTATTGGCCTTGGCTTTATAGGTCTTGGCCTTTATGGGCATTGGGCTTTAAGAGCCTTGGGATTTTGGGCCTTGCGTTTTACAGAAATGCACATGAGCCGTGCAACGGTCTCATTAAATTAGTTCTCATGCATTCAAATTTTATGCCTAGTCTCCTGACTTATTTTGAACAATATAGTGGCTAATGTTAGCCGCTCTTGTTCCATTTTAGTACATTAAGGTGTAATATTTTCTTTGCAATACACAACCTTTTTCTGCATTGAGCAGTTTTATAATATATTCGAGTAACTAAAAGAATTTTCCTAGTGCTATTAACTTTCTTTGTTCTTCAATATTTTCATACAGCTAGTCTATCAATTTAAAATGTGATTGAATCAAATTCGGAACTGAGTTGAAATTTTTACCTTAATCATCCAGAATCAAAGAGGAATAACCTCAACAGCAAAAGGAATGTTTCCGGTCCACTTGGTCGCCAGTGATGATCCTGTAAAAAACATCTAAGATTCCAAGATAATTAGAATTTAATCACACTCAAAATTGAAGTAAAATCTAGTTGGAATTGTTACCTTAAACATCAAGAATCATTGATGAAGAACTTGAACAGCCAAAAGAATAATTCACGTCCAATTGGTCGCCTGTGGTGATATTATGAAACATCTAATAGTCCAAGATAATTAGAATTTAATCAAATTCATAATTGAAGGAAAATCTTGTTGAAACTCATACCTTATTATCAAGAATCACAGATGAAGAACTTCAACGGCCAAAAGAATGGTGGCTGGTGAAACTTGAAGCTCTATAGGCTTTGATGCTTCAGACCATTAGCTCAAAGGCTTTATAGGCGTTAACGTTAGGCTCTATAGATCTTAGGCTTTGTGGGCAGGTTTCAGGCTTTAGGCTTTCGGCTTTCGGCTTAGGCTTTAGGTTTGAGACCTTTGGCGTTCCGCTTAGGCAATAGGCACTCTGCTTAAGGTCATCGGCTCCTCAAAGCTTTATAGGCCATAAGCGTTCGGCTTTATCGGTCCTAGGCTAAAGCCTTGGGCTTTATTGGCCTTGGCTTTATAGGTCTTGGCCTTTATGGGCATTGGGCTTTAAGTGCCTTGGGATTTTGGGCCTTGCACTTTATAGAAACGCACGTAAGCAGTGCAACGGTCTCATTGAATTAGTTCTCATGCATTCAAATTTTATGCCTACTTTCCCGGTTTATTTTGAACAATATAGTGGCTAATGTAGCCGCTCTTGTTCCATTTTAGTACATTAAGGTGTAATATTTTCTTTGCAATACACAGCCTTTTTCTGCATTGAGCAGTTTTATAATATATTCGAGTAACTAAAAGAATTGTCCTAGTGCTATTCATTTTCTTTGTTATTCAATATTTTCAGACAGCTAGTCCATCAATTTAAAATGTGATTGAATCAAATTCGGAACTGAGTTGAAATTTTTACCTTAACCATCCAGAATCAGAGAGGAATAACCTCAACAGCAAAAGGAATGTTTCTCGTCCACTTGGTCGCCAGTGATGATCCTGTAAAAAACATCTAAGATTTCAAGATAATTAGAATTTAATCACTCAAAATTGAAGTAAAATCTAGTTGGAATTATTACCTTAAACATCAAGAATCATTGATGAAGAACTTGAACAGCCAAAAGAATAATTCACGTCCATTTGGTCGCCTGTGGTGATACTATGAAACATCTAATAGTCCAAGATAATTAGAAATTAATCAAATTCATAATTGAAGGAAAATCTTGTTGAAACTCATACCTTATTATCAAGAATCACATATGAAGAACTTCAACGGCCAAAAGAATGGTGGCGGGTGAAACTTGAAGCTCTAACCAACGAGACTTAGATGCGTGTAAGAACTAGGAGACTCAGATGCGTGTAAAAACTAGGAGACTCAAGGCATGTACTATCACATACATTGCAAAATTTTTAAACACTTGCAAATCCAAATTAGTGACGCATATGCCTAGGATTTGCTTAATTGCCGGCATATCCGTAGATACACGAAGTCGTATGCTATGAGCGTTTCATTATTATGATGCTTGTTAAACATTACAGTTAAATTGTACTTTCTTAGGTTTTGTTTTATGTTAGTTTAATTCCAGTGGAAAATAATCGAGTCCTCGGAAGTCTTATCAGAACATGAGAACAAAATGCGACTTCGACATTCACGTGTAATGTTTAAGTGACTTTATACACGAAAACCCAAAACCACGGAATCTCTAGGCATATGCCCTAAGACTTTCTGGCTTTCACGCTTTAGGCTCCCGGCTCTCTAGGCTTACGGCCCTAGGCTTTAGGCCTAAGACTTTAGGCTTTACGCTTAGGCCATAGGCTTTGATGCTTCAGACCATTGGCTCAAAGGCTTTATAGGCGTTAACGTTAGGCTCTATAGATCTTAGGCTTTGTGGGCAGGCTTTAGGGTTTCGGCTTAGGCTTTAGGTTTGAGACCTTAGGCGTTCCGCTTAGGCAATAGGCACTATGCTTAAGGTCATCGGCTCCTCAAAGCTTTATAGGCCACAGGCGTTTGGCTTTATCGGTCCTAGGCTAAAGCCTTGGGCTTTATTGGCCTTGGCTTTATAGGTCTTGGCCTTTATGGGCCTTGGGCTTTAAAAGCCTTAGGATTTTGGGCCTAGCGTTTTATAGAAATGCACATGAGCCGTGAAACGGTCTCATTGAATTAGTTCTCATGCATTCAAATTTTATGCCTAGTCTCCTGGCTTATTTTGACTAATATAGTGGCTAATGTCAGCCGCTCTTGTTCCGTTTTAGTACATTAAGGTGTAATATTTTCTTTGCAATACACAACCTTTTTCTGCATTGAGCAGTTTTATAATATATTCGAGTAACTAAAAGAATTGTCCTAGTGCTATTCATTTTCTTTGTTATTCAATATTTTCATACAGCTAGTCCATCAATTTAAAATGTGATTGAATCAAATTCGGAACTGAGTTGAAATTTTTACCTTAATCATCGAGAATCAGAGAGGAATGTTTCGCGTCCACTTGGTCGCCTGTGATGATCCTGTAAAACATCTAAGATTCCAAGAAAATTAGAATTTAATCAAGCCCAAAATTGAAGTAAAATCTAGTTGTAGTTGTTACCTTAATCATCAAGAATCATTGATGAAGAACTTGAACAGCCAAAAGAATAATTCACGTCCATTTGGTCGCCTGTGGTGATACTATGAAACATCTAATAGTCCAAGATAATTAGAATTTTATCAAATTCATCAAAGAGATCAAAGATATGGAACAAAAACAACTATTAAACCCTAAGAAAGATATTTAAGAACACAAAGAAGAAAAATAAAGGGTTAAAAAACGATAATAATATGCTTCTAAACAGATAACAGACAGACTAACCTGAACATGCAACTCAGCCAAAACATTACATAGCCATAAATTTTCATGTGCTACAGAACACATTGATCTATTCCAGTGATTCTAAAGAGAGTTCAAAAACATAAAGCTTTTGTAAATAAAAACTAATAATTCAGTATGCAAATTTTAAAGCCCTAGAACCATATCATAATCAATATGGTGAATCTTATAAAAAATTGAGAAATGTTCATAAAAATTAACAAGAACGAAAAACAAGGACACTTTTAGGCATAGATTGTCAAGGAGGTGATCTGTGATAGAGATTGACAACCATAAAGCAAGGTTGAAAAATTGGAATGAAACCCTTTATGACAAAGAAGCTTTATGGAACAACTTGAATTTTGCGAATCAGGAAACAAGAAAAAAATTGCACAATTTAATGTGATCATAAATACGAGTCATAAGACATACTACGTTCATGTAACATCTTAGAGCATAGAACCTTCACACATCTTCCAAGATTAACACAAAAATCAAGTATAAGACAAGAAAAACAATGTTTGAGAGGAAAAAAACAAATCTAAGTCAATGTATGACGAGAAAAACTAGTAAGAAACAACTTCAAAGCAATCAAAACTACAAACAATCTATTAAAAACTACCAACTTCAATAAATGAAGACCAATCAAGACACAATCATAGGCGAAAAATAATTTTTTAAATTATCCAAGAAAAGACATCGAATCGCATGACCCAGACAAAGATTTCTAGGTCAGTTGCAATATTAAAACTATAACTACTAGTCACTTTGATTAAAGAGAAAGTTCAAGACATTAAGAACATGCTACAAAAAACTGAACTTAATAGTAATGTAAAAAACATACATCACATAATCAAGCTCACATCAACGATAAGCTACAGACAAGACTAGCACCAAAAACACAGTTGTAACATAACCAAATTTTTTTTTATATAAAAGCTCATTGAACATAAGACAAACCCAACCGGCTGACTTTGAGTAGTTCCCAATGACATTCTTTGAGAAAAAAAAATCATCTACTAAATGAATTTTCAAACCTTTTTCACTCAATTCACAATATAGCAGAATGTGTTAAATTATTCACTTGTGAGAAAAGGCTGTATAAGTCGAAGTAAAATAGTTTACGCCTCATTTAGATGATAATGATGAAAAATGATTTTGTATCTAGTATAATCCTCAAATTACACAAATATTGCAATTTTTACAAATATTAACAGATGACTAGTGAACACAAAACTCAAACCAAGATATGAATCATCTTTCTTATAATCTGATTAAAGAACTCGACACAAGCTCTTACTTTAGTCAAATTTGAATGCTTGAAATATTGCCAAAAAAGACTAGACTATCACATGTTAAAACAAGCTTTGTTACATTAAAACTATCTTTTACACTCACAAATCCTCTTACAAATAAACCATTACTATAAGAGTAACTAATAGATAAGTACCAAATCTTCACACTAACACAATCTTGAAATATTTCAAAAAACATATTCCAAGACACATGTATCAAATATGATTAACAATCTTTGAGCAAGAAAATTAACTAAGACACAAAATTTGAAAGCCAGACACATATTTGAAATTGAAACAAATTCAGCCTTGATTAATTGAAACATATCATAAGATAGACGACAAAAAACAACAAATAGAACTCAAACATGGTGAACAACCACATGTATATGCAACAATAGAATAGATAAATTAGGCAACAAATTGGAACAAAACATTAAAAAAAAAAAACCAATTAATAAGTTTTTGAACCCCACTTGACTCGAATGGCATTCAATTTCCTAGATACAACAAACGAAGATACTAGCAAAAACTCACCACAAGATGAGTAAAATTAAGCAGTTAAACAAATGATGGTTTGGTCCATAGCCAAACAAATAGTTTCGATCAATTAGCACATATAAAAAAAAAAATTAAAGTCGATGTCTCCTTTTTTTTTTTTAAAAAAAAAAGAATCTAATAACAAGAGAAGCACCCTTTTTTGCAAAAACAAAACGATGAAGAACAAGCAATGTTTTCATAATTTTGAACACCGTTTCAATTTTACCAAAAAATAAAAAAAAATAAAAATAAAAATGGAAAGAATAGAACCTGCTAGTAGATGACGAGTGTGGCGGACAAAAAAATCTCCTGTCGACCATAAAACACCGAGGATTTCAATCTCAGAACCCTACCAGAATCTGAAACGACAATTTAAAAAGTAATCGACGTCAAATTCGGAACATGCTTCAATTTGAACCACTGATTTCAATTACGAACTCTAATGAAGACGACAATGGACTACAAACCCCCAAAAAAACCAAGATAAATTACAAGATAGCCATCACTAACCTTTGCAAGAAACATGAAAACATTGCAATGCAACTTCTATAACGTAATGCGGACCATATCAAGACGATCCTTTCGAATGAGGAGAGAAGTTGATTAGCCATGAATGAAGGCGAAAACCATCGGAGGAAGTGAGCCAGACGTATTCGAAGGCGAAGGCGAGAGTGTTTGATGGGATAGGGTAAAAAAATCCCGTCGACGCCGTAGATCACCATGTACGACACCATCCTCCTTCCCTCTGTCTCTCTCTTCTCACAAACACTAGTACTCCAAGGGGATGCCCTAAACGGGGTATTCCAAAGCAGGCTCAGACTTGCAATCTTCTAGGATTACAGAGTCATGTACGGAAGACAGATACCGGATCACGAACATGAAGAGGTTCCAACATAGAAACCCTAGAGCATTCGGTGAACCAGAGAACCGGTAGAGGTCACCAAAGAACATGAATAGTTGCAAGAACATGAGACCATTCGAGAGAACCAACGAGGATTTTGAATCAAAAACCCGATACTCAGTAGACGGTTTGAGAAACGGAAGCGAACCAAGAATCAATACTCGTGAAATCTGGGGTTTTCTTGTGTGAAGAACCCTAATTACCACAAGAGACATTAATCAAAGCCTTCGTGGCTGTGATACCAAGTAAATGCATACTTATGAGGGCTGTTCGAAAGGCGATTTCGAAAGGTGGAGAGCGACAGAAATGGGTACTTGTAAGGGCCGGTGGTAAACTAACGGTCGCTGTTTTGCTGTGCCACAGGTCGCCGGCGATTTCGAAAGGCGGAGGGCGATCTCTAAAGGCGGAGGGCGATCGAAATGGTTACTTGTGAAGACTGTTCGAATTTCGTTTCTTTTTGTACGTTGGTTGGTTGATAAGAAATGAAAATTTGAAATAATAAATATTGTTTAATTAAAAAATTGTTTAAAAATATCGAAAACCTCATCAAAACCTAAAAACACCAGATATATAATAAAGGTGTATTTAGATAAAAATATAGTTTATGAATGGTGTAAATGAATGTTTGTTATATCTTTTTTCTTATAATAAATAAATATTTATAAAGGACATGTGTTACGTTTAAGGTGAATTTTAGTATTTATTTTATGTTCTTTCTCCTATAAAACACCAATTTTATTTTTATTTAATACAAATGTTCTTAAATAACTAACTGCATACAAAAATATAAAACATATGGTTTTTTACTTTAATATTTAACAAAAACTTAAATCATAAAAAAAAGATTACTATTATATTTTATCTTAAAATATAATTTTATAATTCTTAGACCTATATTAATTAATTTTAAAAAACAATATTTCATTTTTTATCAATATATAATGGCATTTAACATATGAATCTTTATATAAATTGCTTTTAAATTGATTTTTTTTCAATTTATGTAATACATATGTTCTAATCTAATAATTATCATTATTTACTTTTGTTTTCTAACTACCAAAACCTTTTATTTTGATAAAATGTATAAAAAAATAATTTAATTATTTATAAAAGTTAATATATATTTAATTTAATAGTATTATAAAGCTTACAGAAAAGCTTTAAAGAAAATTGTTTTTTTTATAACGATGTATAAATGATAGCCTTTTTTATTATTAACACACAACAAATGTTATCTCCACTCATGGCCGTATCTGAGAGATTAGGTGTTATGTGCGAATGTTAAAAATGGGCTCCTATGTGTGTGTATGTGATAATTAGTTTGTAACTAAACATGAAGTGAGTTAATTTGTTTTTTTGACCTAAATTTAAATTGTACGTAATGAGTTATTGGGTCAAATGTTTAAGGAAAAAAGTTTTTTACTTTAATATTTAACAAAAACTTAAATAATAAAAAAAAGATTACAATTATATCTTATCTTAAAATGTAATTTTATAATTCTTAGATCTATATTAATTAATATTTATAATTTTATATAAAAAACAATATTTCATTTTTTTATCAATATATAATGGCATTTAACATATGAATCTTTATATAAATTGCTTTTAAATTGATTTTTTTTTTCAATTTATGTAATACATAGGTTCTAATCTAATCATTATCATAAGTTACTTTTGTTTTTCTAACTACCAAAACTTTTTATTTTGATAAAATGTAAAAAAAATAATTTAATTATTTATAAAATTTAATATATATTTAATTTAATAGTATTATAAAGCTTACAAAAAGCTTTAAAGAAAATTGTTTTTACAACGATGTATAAATGAAAGCCTTTTTTTATTATTAACACGCAACAAATGCTATCTCCACTTTGTATACGTCATTACAATTTACTCATTTTAGCCATAAATGATGGCATAACATTAAAATGACCATCACAATGGTGGGAAAGCTCAAAATTGGCCATTGTGGCCTTTGATAACACCAAAAAACCAAATACTTGTGGTGTTTTTATAATGTTGGTTTTTTAGTACGAGAAAATGCAACTTTAGTCTCATGGACATTGAGTGATGATACAAAATGTTGGTTTCTTATAAACTACTGTTTGAATTTTCTTATAAAAATTTTCAAAGTTAGAAAGTAGTAAAAATGACTCAAATTGAACAAATACCCGGTTTCGTGTTTGTTCTTGAGTTGAATCCGAAGAAATAAATTGATTTTGTTGGGAATTTTGCTAGTATTAGAGACTCAGGGAGATTTCGAATATTCATGTTAGTCTAATTTGAATTCTGAAGCGGTTTACCTTGCTTTTGAGCTACGAATTGAGCATTAACCTTGCAATTAGTTGTTCAAGTTGTTGGAAATTTCAGTTTAGTCTCGTTAACGTGTAAGGTTAATCGAGACATTAATGGAGCGGATAATTATAGACAATTAAAGGTGTTTAGGTTTAATTGTTAGTGATAATTATCATGTCCACTTTTAAAGGGGTTTGTTAGCAATTTGTGATATACTCTAATTGTGTCAAGAATTATATTATATATACTGAGATAGGGTGAATCAGATTGTATAGTTGAAGTTTTGTGAGAGTTTCTTCAACGTGATAATAAATCGTGATTTGGATTACTTGTTCTTCTAATTTTCGTTTTTGTTTGTTGCGATACATCTGATCACTTTACATGGTATCAGAGCCGGAAAAACAGAAGCCATCATCGATCAATATTCAGGTAGGTTGGAGGTAGGTTAAACCACTGATTGTCCTACGTGAGGTCTCCAGGGTCGATCGCCAAGTCGGTTGGAAACAGTTCGAAAGAGTTGTTGATTGTCCGCTGGTTCGACTCAAGCAAACCACGTTGATTGATCACTTCGGCTTTGAAATTCGGACGATCGTTTCGTACCTTAAGGAAACCTAAGTCTGGGTCGACGCAAGAAGAACAAGAACATGGGTGATACAGTGGCCAATACTGATAAGAACTTCGGATCAACCTCTATTTAATGTCCGATGCTTACGTCCGTGAATTACACCGTTTGGGCCTTGAGGATGAAGATGATTTTTAACGTGCATGGCGTTTGGGATGCGATTGATCCCAGAACGGGTGCAAACCTGAAGAAGACGCATCTAGCAGACTTAGCTCTGCAGGTTGGTAACATGGCTACAGCAAAGGAGGTCTGGGACGTGATAAAGGTCCGAAACCTCTGAGCTGATCATGTGCGAGAGGCACGACTCCAAACCCTTATGAATGAATTCGAAGGCATGAAGATGAAGGAAGAAAGCTCCATTGACAAATTCTCGAGTAAACTGTCGGGATTATCGGCAAAGGCAGCCTCACTTGGAAAGCCAATCGAACAAGAAACGGTTGTCAAGAAGTTTCTTAATGGACTACCTAGACGTTTCATACACATGGTGGCATCTATCGAACAATTGATCAAGCTTAAAATCACACCGTTTGATGATATCGTAGGACGTTAAAAGCGTATGAGGAAAGAATAAGGGATGAAGATTCGAATGCGAGCCAAGGAAAATTGATGTTTCTTAACGCAACTAGTTATCATAAGGACTCTAGTGGATCGAAACCTACCTACCAAAAGCAGGGAAGAGGACGCGGGAAAGGTTCTAGTCGTGGGGGTGGTAGAGGAAGTCAAGGCAATCAAGGACGTGGAACACGAGATGAGTTGTAACACCCCGACCGACGGCGGAATCATCGGGATGCCACGAGGGATGTGTAGATTGTTCAAAAGCTCGTGGGCATCTAAATCAAATCATCACATAACATTCCATTCATCAAATTAATTACACAAAAACCATGTTCATCATGAATCAATTACATCAAATACACAAAAGATTTAGTTAAACTAACTAAACTCTAATCGCCAGAAATTTAGTTAATTAACTAAGTCCAAGAATCCTATATGATGATGATGTCCAAAATAGAAGAGATCATCCTCTTCATCCTACTTGTCTCCATCACCTGAAACATGTAAGAAAATCAAGTGTCAACTACAAAAGTAGTTGGTGAGTAATCATAAGTTTTTATATTTAAAAATGTTTTAGTAAAAATGAGTTTGAAAGTTTATGCTTAAAAGGGTTTTATAAAATGCTTTGTTTAAAACGAGTATAAAACTTATGATCTTCTTGAGAAAATCCATATGAATACCTGTATGAGATAATCCAACACACAATCCATCAATTCAACAACCAAACACATACACAATCACATAATCACATAACCAAATCAATCATAGTCAATCACAAATAATCATAATCAAATATAGATAATCAATCCACAAACTAATCAACCAATCTCATCAACCATATTCTCAAATAATGTTCGTGACTATACATGATCATTATGTAATTAACATAAGTTAAATACATGATTCATGGAGTGGTCGCTAACCACGTGACAATACATGAAGCCAAAGCAGATAACCGAAGTCACAGGCAATGCTTCACAGATGTGGAAACCATCCACGTGACAATACACGATGTCAAAGCAATTAACCGAAGTTAAGAGCGATGATTCTCGGGATTTGTGACAATACTTGTAATCTTTGTTATTGACCTAGGTCAATAACAATGTTTACATGGATATAAAATAATAAGAGATAATCCCATAATAATGATAATTTCAAATGTGAATATCATATTGATAAACAGGTATTAACCTTGTGTTATCAAAATAATATTTAATTTGGTATACATGTTTCACCTCCGGGTTTTAAAACCAAAAACAGTTTAAAGAAAGGGAGGTTATGAGAACTCACCTGAAGTCCTTAGTATCTGTGTTCTCGTATTATGCGCGCTCACCGTTTTCGTACTGATGTTGTATTCACAGTCCTGTGTTTGATTAACTGTTATCTAGAGTTATGATCCCTTATTTGATTGTTCTTTTTGAAATCTAAGTTGTTAATTGAGTTGGTGTAGTGAAAATGACTCATTCTTGTGATTTTCATAAGAATGGCTCATGCTAATGAGTTTTCACCCGAATGAGTCATTCTCCCGAATGAGTCCCGAATGAGAGTCATTCTCCGAATGAGTCCCGAATGAGAGTCATTCTCCGAATGAGTCCCGAATGAGAGTCATTCTCCGAATGAGCTCATACTCCACTCATTCTCCCGAATGAGCTCATACTCCACTCATTCTCCCGAATGAGCTCATACTCCACTCATTCTCCCGAATGAGCTCATACTCCACTCATTCTCCCGAATGAGCTCATACTCCACTCATTCTCCCGAATGAGCTCATACTCCACTCATTCTCCACTCATTCGCCGAATGGCTCATACTCATGGGCCATTCGCCCGAACGGGTTTTCAGCCATGGGAGAAGATGATTTCGAGGTATAGTCGTATATATAGTCGTTTTGAGTGGGTTTAGGTGAGTAAACTCATTTAGAAGGTGTATGGGTCGAAAAAGTGATGTTTTGAACCGGTTAAAGTTCGGTTTTTGTCGGGTTGTAGAAAACCCTAAAAAAACGTACCTTCTCACTAAGATTTCGAGAGTTTGAGGTGGAGATAGGACCGATCCTTTGTACTTTCGTGTAGAGGATGTCGAGATCTTCGATTTGGCGCAAGAATGAGGTGATTTGGTTGAGTTTTGAGTGAGTTATGGTAGAGAGAAGGTAGAGAGAGAAAGTGGTGACGGGTTTAGGGTTTTAGTGAGAGAGTGTGTGTGTAAAAATGAGGAAGAAGATGGTGATCTTCTTCCTTATAACGCGTATTATTGCCCCGTGACCGGTCTCGTTTTTATCGCGATAAAATATAAAAAAAATATAATAAATGATCGGTTATGCTCGGTTTTTAACGAAAACATATTTAAACATAACATGAATAAATAATTGAATTTCATTAATTAAAATGATTTAAATAATTTCATTTCGTAAAACGATTTCATTTTATTTTTACAAAATTAATTATTTTAAATAACTGATTTACTCGGTTTTGCTTTACGTTGTGATTCCTAATAAACGTTTTCAGTTTTAATTTATTAATTTTAATATCATTTGATATTATTTAATTATTTCGTCGAAACGCGTCACTCGCGTACGTATTCGTAAAGATCGTCACCTTTGCGAATTCGTCGCTCGTATCGTGTTTCGATTCGATTTACGATTTATTGAATATCGTTTCAGAATATTATTCCTAATAATTATATTCGTGTGAATCGTCACTCACGCGAATACATTTATTAAGTTAATATTTCTGAATTAATATTCGTGTTTAGATAACGTTCGTAACCTCACCATCGCGTAATCAGTTCCATTATTTTATAAATTTTAATATTAAAATTCCCAAACCAAAACCCATATTCATTTTTATTCCGAACCAACAATCATCATTTCCAATAATATTACTGCGATAAACTCTCTGGTTCTGTTTAGTTGGGTTACAACTAAACTTCCCATGGTTTACGCGTATAATATGTGTTATAATCATGCATACCAGTAACAGTGACAATATCAGCAAGGTCAAACAATAATATCATAATCAATAATATTCATAAATCTCCGGTCGTACAGTACAATCGTACGGATGTACGGATGTACGGACAACCGAAAATACAGTGATGTTACAGTCTCCCCTAGTTAAAGGAATTTCGTCCCGAAATTCAACTTGGAGTGACCGTGGTAAATAAATGTGGGTACTTAAGCTTCATCTGATCTTCTCGCTCCCATGTGAATTCTGGACCCCGCTTCGATTCCCAACGTACTTTGACAATTGGAATTCTACTGCGTTTGAGCTTTTTAACCTCACGATCCATTATCTCCACTGGTTTTTCAACAAAATGCATGGTATCATCGATGCGAATATCATCGAGTGGTACCTGAAGATCCTGATCAGCTAAGCACTTTCTTAGATTGGACACGTGAAACGTTGGGTGCACATTACTAAGTTCAGGAGGAAGTTCTAACTTGTAGGCAACCTTCCCGATCCGTTTAAGGATCTTAAAAGGGCCAACATAACGTGGAGCAAGCTTTCCTTTCTTCCCAAATCGCACAACGCCTTTCCAAGGCGGCACTTTAAGCAAAACCATATCTCCCACTTCAAACTCCAAAGGTTTTCTTCGTTTATCCGCGTAGCTTTTCTGTCGACTGCGAGCAACTAACAGATTGTCACGGATCTGGCGGATCTTGTCAGTCGTTTCCTGAATAATCTCAGGACCAATGATCTGCGAATCGCCGACTTCGGTCCAACAAATAGGTGACCGACATTTCCTGCCATAAAGAGCTTCGAACGGCGCCATACCAATGCTCGCGTGATAACTGTTGTTATACGAGAACTCAACCAATGGTAGATGGCTATCCCAATTGCCACCAAAATCGATGACACAAGCTCTTAACATATCTTCCAATGTCTGAATCGTTCGCTCCGTTTGACCATCCGTTTGAGGATGATAAGCAGTGCTAAGATCCAGTCTTGTTCCAAATGCTTCATGAAGTGATTCCCAAAATCGTGCCGTGAAACGAGCATCACGGTCCGATATTATGCTTAAGGGAATACCATGTCGGCTAATGATCTCATCAATGTAGATACGAGCTAACTTCCGCACAGGGTAAGTTTCGCGTATCGGTAAGAAATGAGCCGACTTGGTCAATCTGTCAACAATTACCCAGATACTATCTTTACCGTTCGCGGTCCGTGGGAGTTTAGTAATGAAATCCATGGAGATATTCTCCCACTTCCACATCGGTATTTCTGGTTGTAGTAACAATCCCGAAGGTCGCTGATGTTCTGCCTTGACTTTGGCACAGTTAAGGCACTTTGACACATATTCAGCAATATCCTTCTTCATTCCAGGCCACCAGTACAAGCCCCTAAGGTCTTGATACATCTTATCAGAGCCCGGATGGATTGAGTAACGAGATTTATGAGCTTCATTCATAATCACCATCCTGAGATCACCCCTGTTCGGTATCCACAACCGATTCAAATAATACATCAAACCATCATCCTTAGTTTCCAATAAAATTTCAGCCCCGTAGGACATCTCATTTTTCAAGTCATCTTGAGCTAATGAGTGTTGTTGGGCCGTGAGAACATCATTTCGGAGATTATTGTGCACTCGGACACTATGGATTTGAACTTGACTCTTGCGACTAAGCGCGTCTGCTACTACATTCGCCTTACCAGGATGGTAGCGAATTTCACAGTCATAATCATTCAACAGTTCAACCCATCTCCGTTGTCTCATATTGAGCTCTTTCTGATTCAGAATATGTTGCAAACTCTTATGATCAGTAAAGACTACACATTTTGTGCCATAAAGATAATGTCTCCATATCTTCAAAGCAAACACGACTGCACCTAGTTCCAAGTCGTGTGTAGTGTAGTTCTTCTCATGAATCTTTAATTGTCTTGATGCATAGGCCACAACCTTTCCCCGTTGCATGAGAACACAACCGAGACCTAGTTTGGATGCATCGCAGTAAACCACAAAATCATCATTTCCATCAGGCAATGTCAAGACAGGAGCATCACAAAGTTTCTGCTTCAAGGTCTGAAATGCCTCTTCTTGCTTTGGTCCCCACTCGTATGGCCTATTCTTCTGAGTCAAAGCAGTGAGAGGGACAGCAATCCTGGAGAAATTCGAGATGAACCGCCGATAGTAACCGGCAAGTCCGAGAAATGATCGAATCTCCGTGGGTGTCTTCGGTGTACTCCAATTCTTCACAGCATCAATCTTCGCAGGATCCACGTGAACACCGTATTCGTTGACTATGTGCCCCAAGAATTGAACTTCTTTAAGCCAAAATTCACATTTAGAGAATTTGGCATACAGTCGCTCCTCTCTTAGGATCTCCAAAACCAACTTAAGGTGTTTCTCGTGTTCTTCCTTTGTCTTTGAGTAAATCAGGATATCATCAATGAATACGATCACAAATTTATCTAAGTATGGCCTGCAAACACGGTTCATGAGGTCCATGAAAACCGCAGGTGCATTGGTAAGGCCGAAGGCATTACCAGGAATTCATAATGGCCATATCTTGTTCTGAAAGCAGTCTTGGGAATATCATCATCATGTACGCGAAGCTGATGATACCCAGACCTAAGATCGATTTTTGAAAACCATGCCGAGCCTTGAAGCTGATCGAAGAGATCATCGATACGCGGCAGTGGATATCGATTCTTGATTGTAAGTTTGTTCAATTCGCGGTAATCGATGCACATTCGGAATGACCCGTCCTTCTTCTTGACAAACAGGACCGGTGCACCCCATGGCGAATGGCTCGGACGAATGAATCCTTTATCGGTAAGTTCTTGCAGTTGGCTCGCCAATTCTTGTAACTCCGAAGGCGCAAGTCTATAAGGAGCTTTGGCGACTGGGTTCGCACCAGGTACTAAGTCGATCCGAAACTCAACTTGACGTTCTGGTGGAAGACCCGGTAAATCGTCTGGAAAGACTTCTGGAAAATCTCGTATCACCGAAACATCTTCAATTCTCTTTTCTTTCTCTTTCTTCTCCACAATGTGTGCTAAGAAGGCTATACATTTCTTCCTAAGGTACTTATGTGCTTTTGTGCAAGACATCAGCTTAAGACCTCTACTAGCAGTTTCTCCAAATATTCTCAAAGTTTCACCCGAAGCTAAAGGAATACGAATATATTTCTCATGACAAACAATCTCCGCTCTGTGGGTGGCCAACCAATCCATTCCTATGATAACATCGAAGCTACCAAGATGCATAGGTATGAGATCAATTGGGAAAACGTGATCATTTAAGTTCACCGTACATCCAACGATAATAGTGTCAATATCAACAGTGTTTCCGTCAGCCACCTCCACATTGAACGGTTTATCTAAGTATGTACGTGTTCTACCAAGCAAGCATTCAAAATCATATGAAACAAAACTCCTATCGGCACCAGAATCAAATAAGACAGATGCATAAGAGTTGTTGATCAGAAATGTACCGTTGACCACATCCTGGTTGGCTTGAGCAGCTGGAGCATTCAGTTGAAAAGCCCGGCCTCTTGCCACCCTTTGATTATTCCCGGTCAACTTTGGGCATTGATTCCTGAAGTGACCCACTTCACCACATTCATAACAAGCCCTTGCCTGTGCTTGAGGTACCTGGCGAATGGGTACAGCCGGAATAGGTTGAGCATGAGGAGCTAGCAGTGCAAGCGGTGCATGTTGCATCCTTTGTGCTTGCAATGCACTCCTACAAACATTAGCATAGTGCCCAAACTTGCCACAGTTGTTGCAGACACGACATGGCAAGTTAGGTGCGTGATGATACCTGCAAGTATTACATTGGGGAGTGTTCCCAGTGTAATTTCTTGCAGTAGAGTTATTGGATGATTGCTGCGCAGACTTCGCAGCAGGTACAGTTACCATGAAGTTCCTATTCTTCCTCTTCTTGTTGCTGCTTTTGGACGAGCTAGCAGCTTCAGACTTGACTTCAGTTTTGACTTCCTTTGCAGCAGTCTTGGTGTCAGTCTTCTTATACCCCTTCCGGGTAAGAGTTCCATTCCTCACGTGATTATCAGTAAGAGTTGCAGATAATCGGATTGCAGCCTCAAGTGTTTTGGGATTGCTCCCATAGACTGTATCCTGAATCTGCACCGGCAGCCCGCCGATATACTTCTCAATCGCCCTTTCCAAGGGTGTCACCATATGAGGCACCAGTAAACTATACTCATGAAACTGAGTATTGTAGATGACATTCTCTCCGCTATCTTGCTTGAGTTCCCAGAACTCAGTCTCAAGCTTCCTCATTTCGCTTCTAGGACAGAATTCAGAGGTCATCAGAGTCTTGACCTCTGTCCATGTCAGTGCTAAGGCAGCATCTACTCCCCTAGTTCACTTTTCCCCATTCCACCAAGTCAGTGCTCTCTTTTGGAAAACACTGGTGGCATAGCGAACTTTCAGATTCTCAGGGCATTCGCTGTTGATGAAGGTGTTCTCCATACTCTCAAACCACTGCAGCAGACCAGTGGATGATTCAGCACCCGTAAATTTCAGAGGATTGCAGGAATTGAAGTGTTTGAATGTGCAAGTTGGAGGGTTTGCACCACCTCTGTTCTGGTTGATATTCTGGTTAGCCTGAGTCAATTGGCTCACCAATCCAGAAATAAGTGTGGCTAACTCTTGTATGCCGGAGTTGGCATTACCGTTGTTAGCATCCCCACTGTTTGAGTCATCTTCGTTGTGACGGCGAGGCGGCATGTTTCTGAGAAATTAGAAACATGTTACTACCGTTTACAACGTAAATCATACAAACAATGGTCAATTGAGTTTATTTTAAACAGTTAGGATTACATATAGGAACTATATTTATTTCCTATCTGTTATTTAAACTCATAATGTTTATAGATTTGCCTAGTATTATTCTAAGTGTCCTAGTTGGTCATAACTAGTGTTAGCTAACTATTCCTAGGTCCTATACATTCCTCACTCTATACTAACACTGACAACCTCCCAATGCAATGCAACAAGCTTATATATAGGGCATATGCAGAGGTAGATCGCAATCTCCCCTACACCGTCCCACCACCGTTCCATTGCACCACGATTATGCCATTGCTAGTGTGTAGAGTGTGTCATGTATTTCACCATAATTCTCACTTCACAAACCTTATCCTTAGTAGGATAATTTTGAGTGAAGTGATCTCTAGTTCCCTTGGACAATTAGGTTTACCTAATGTCTAAGTTCACCTGACATGTAGGCTTGCCTATTTCTAAGTTCACCTAATGTCTAAGTTCACCTGACATTAAGTTTCCCCCAACTGTCTAAGTTCACTAAAATCCATATCAATTCCAATAATCATCATTAAGGGTTCATATCATCACGAAGTGCTCTTATTGTCACTAGGTGTTCATATCTTCCCTATAGTTTCATCTCATCCAGTGTCAATACCATCACTAAGTGTTAGTATCATAACTATGCGTTTATATTATCATCAAGTGTCTATATCATCTCCCAAGTCCATATCGCATCACTAATCGCTCATTATCGTTCGTTAATCCTATGCACCCTACGTGTCCAATCTGTGTGTTTCATAAGTGAGTTTATAAATATTTATCAAGTATAATCATCCATGAACCATTCCCAGTCAATCCATCAAACATATCATCAACAGTCCACAATCATATCCTCTCAACCACTCCTAGTAAGGTCCTAATAATATCCTATGTTCCTGACACTGACAGACCCCCAATATACTACAAATGGTATATGTATAGGGCATATGTAGGGGTCAGTCGCAACTGCCCCAGCCACCGTCCCACCACCTTTGTAGTATACCACGAGTGTGTCCTTGTCTGGAGTTTATAGATCAAACAGATAATTTTCCTAAAACAGAAAATTCCTAAGCAGTTAATTTCCTAAACAGATAATTTCCCAAACGGGTAGTTCCCACATTCTTCAATACTGACATCCACCCAATGTACCGTAAATGGTATATATATAGGGCATATGTAAGGGTCAGTCGCAACTGCCCTAGCCAACGTCCCACCACCTTTACGATACACCACGTGCATGTCCTTATCGAATCATTAGGGCACACGTAAGCAAGAAATTAATAAGCAGCATATATATATCAGATGTATAACAGGAGTTCATATAACATGTAATAAACACATAAGCATGAAATCCTGAATATACTAACTAGTGTATGAATTTATTCATACTAGGGTATCCTACGGTTATAGACTAGGTCAACCATTTCTAGTAACCTAATTCCCTATAACCCGGGCTCTGATACCAATCTGTAACACCCCGACCGACGGCGGAATCATCGGGATGCCACGAGGGATGTGTAGATTGTTCAAAAGCTCGTGGGCATCTAAATCAAATCATCACATAACATTCCATTCATCAAATTAATTACACAAAAACCATGTTCATCATGAATCAATTACATCAAATACACAAAAGATTTAGTTAAACTAACTAAACTCTAATCGCCAGAAATTTAGTTAATTAACTAAGTCCAAGATCCTATATGATGATGATGTCCAAAATAGAAGAGATCATCCTCTTCATCCTACTTGTCTCCATCACCTGAAACATGTAAGAAAATCAAGTGTCAACTACAAAAGTAGTTGGTGAGTAATCATAAGTTTTTATATTTAAAAATGTTTTAGTAAAATGAGTTTGAAAGTTTATGCTTAAAAGGGTTTTATAAAATGCTTTGTTTAAAACGAGTATAAAACTTATGATCTTCTTGAGAAAATCCATATGAATACCTGTATGAGATAATCCAACACACAATCCATCAATTCAACAACCAAACACATACACAATCACATAATCACATAACCAAATCAATCATAGTCAATCACAAATAATCATAATCAAATATAGATAATCAATCCACAAACTAATCAACCAATCTCATCAACCATATTCTCAAATAATGTTCGTGACTATACATGATCATTATGTAATTAACATAAGTTAAATACATGATTCATGGAGTGGTCGCTAACCACGTGACAATACATGAAGCCAAAGCAGATAACCGAAGTCAAAGGCAATGCTTCACAGATGTGGAAACCATCCACGTGACAATACACGATGTCAAAGCAATTAACCGAAGTTAAGAGCGATGATTCTCGGGATTTGTGACAATACTTGTAATCTTTGTTATTGACCTAGGTCAATAACAATGTTTACATGGATATAAAATAATAAGAGATAATCCCATAATAATGATAATTTCAAATGTGAATATCATATTGATAAACAGGTATTAACCTTGTGTTATCAAAATAATATTTAATTTGGTATACATGTTTCACCTCCGGGTTTTAAAACCAAAAACAGTTTAAAGAAAGGGAGGTTATGAGAACTCACCTGAAGTCCTTAGTATCTGTGTTCTCGTATTATGCGCGCTCACCGTTTTCGTACTGATGTTGTATTCACAGTCCTGTGTTTGATTAACTGTTATCTAGAGTTATGATCCCTTATTTGATTGTTCTTTTTGAAATCTAAGTTGTTAATTGAGTTGGTGTAGTGAAAATGACTCATTCTTGTGATTTTCATAAGAATGGCTCATGCTAATGAGTTTTCACCCGAATGAGTCCCGAATGAGAGTCATTCTCCGAATGAGTCCCGAATGAGAGTCATTCTCCGAATGAGTCCCGAATGAGAGTCATTCTCCGAATGAGCTCATACTCCACTCATTCTCCGAATGAGCTCATACTCCACTCATTCTCCCGAATGAGCTCATACTCCACTCATTCTCCCGAATGAGCTCATACTCCACTCATTCTCCCGAATGAGCTCATACTCCACTCATTCTCCCGAATGAGCTCATACTCCACTCATTCTCCCGAATGAGCTCATACTCCACTCATTCTCCACTCATTCGCCGAATGGCTCATACTCATGGGCCATTCGCCCGAACGGGTTTTCAGCCATGGGAGAAGATGATTTCGAGGTATAGTCGTATATATAGTCGTTTTGAGTGGGTTTAGGTGAGTAAACTCATTTAGAAGGTGTATGGGTCGAAAAAGTGATGTTTTGAACCGGTTAAAGTTCGGTTTTTGTCGGGTTGTAGAAAACCCTAAAAAAACGTACCTTCTCACTAAGATTTCGAGAGTTTGAGGTGGAGATAGGACCGATCCTTTGTACTTTCGTGTAGAGGATGTCGAGATCTTCGATTTGGCGCAAGAATGAGGTGATTTGGTTGAGTTTTGAGTGAGTTATGGTAGAGAGAAGGTAGAGAGAGAAAGTGGTGACGGGTTTAGGGTTTTAGTGAGAGAGTGTGTGTGTAAAAATGAGGAAGAAGATGGTGATCTTCTTCCTTATAACGCGTATTATTGCCCCGTGACCGGTCTCGTTTTTATCGCGATAAAATATAAAAAAAATATAATAAATGATCGGTTATGCTCGGTTTTTAACGAAAACATATTTAAACATAACATGAATAAATAATTGAATTTCATTAATTAAAATGATTTAAATAATTTCATTTCGTAAAACGATTTCATTTTATTTTTACAAAATTAATTATTTTAAATAACTGATTTACTCGGTTTTGCTTTACGTTGTGATTCCTAATAAACGTTTTCAGTTTTAATTTATTAATTTTAATATCATTTGATATTATTTAATTATTTCGTCGAAACGCGTCACTCGCGTACGTATTCGTAAAGATCGTCACCTTTGCGAATTCGTCGCTCGTATCGTGTTTCGATTCGATTTACGATTTATTGAATATCGTTTCAGAATATTATTCCTAATAATTATATTCGTGTGAATCGTCACTCACGCGAATACATTTATTAAGTTAATATTTCTGAATTAATATTCGTGTTTAGATAACGTTCGTAACCTCACCATCGCGTAATCAGTTCCATTATTTTATAAATTTTAATATTAAAATTCCCAAACCAAAACCCATATTCATTTTTATTCCGAACCAACAATCATCATTTCCAATAATATTACTGCGATAAACTCTCTGGTTCTGTTTAGTTGGGTTACAACTAAACTTCCCATGGTTTACGCGTATAATATGTGTTATAATCATGCATACCAGTAACAGTGACAATATCAGCAAGGTCAAACAATAATATCATAATCAATAATATTCATAAATCTCCGGTCGTACAGTACAATCGTACGGATGTACGGATGTACGGACAACCGAAAGTACAGTGATGTTACAGTCTCCCCTAGTTAAAGGAATTTCGTCCCGAAATTCAACTTGGAGTGACCGTGGTAAATAAATGTGGGTACTTAAGCTTCATCTGATCTTCTCGCTCCCATGTGAATTCTGGACCCCGCTTCGATTCCCAACGTACTTTGACAATTGGAATTCTACTGCGTTTGAGCTTTTTAACCTCACGATCCATTATCTCCACTGGTTTTTCAACAAAATGCATGGTATCATCGATGCGAATATCATCGAGTGGTACCTGAAGATCCTGATCAGCTAAGCACTTTCTTAGATTGGACACGTGAAACGTTGGGTGCACATTACTAAGTTCAGGAGGAAGTTCTAACTTGTAGGCAACCTTCCCGATCCGTTTAAGGATCTTAAAAGGGCCAACATAACGTGGAGCAAGCTTTCCTTTCTTCCCAAATCGCACAACGCCTTTCCAAGGCGGCACTTTAAGCAAAACCATATCTCCCACTTCAAACTCCAAAGGTTTTCTTCGTTTATCCGCGTAGCTTTTCTGTCGACTGCGAGCAACTAACAGATTGTCACGGATCTGGCGGATCTTGTCAGTCGTTTCCTGAATAATCTCAGGACCAATGATCTGCGAATCGCCGACTTCGGTCCAACAAATAGGTGACCGACATTTCCTGCCATAAAGAGCTTCGAACGGCGCCATACCAATGCTCGCGTGATAACTGTTGTTATACGAGAACTCAACCAATGGTAGATGGCTATCCCAATTGCCACCAAAATCGATGACACAAGCTCTTAACATATCTTCCAATGTCTGAATCGTTCGCTCCGTTTGACCATCCGTTTGAGGATGATAAGCAGTGCTAAGATCCAGTCTTGTTCCAAATGCTTCATGAAGTGATTCCCAAAATCGTGCCGTGAAACGAGCATCACGGTCCGATATTATGCTTAAGGGAATACCATGTCGGCTAATGATCTCATCAATGTAGATACGAGCTAACTTCCGCACAGGGTAAGTTTCGCGTATCGGTAAGAAATGAGCCGACTTGGTCAATCTGTCAACAATTACCCAGATACTATCTTTACCGTTCGCGGTCCGTGGGAGTTTAGTAATGAAATCCATGGAGATATTCTCCCACTTCCACATCGGTATTTCTGGTTGTAGTAACAATCCCGAAGGTCGCTGATGTTCTGCCTTGACTTTGGCACAGTTAAGGCACTTTGACACATATTCAGCAATATCCTTCTTCATTCCAGGCCACCAGTACAAGCCCCTAAGGTCTTGATACATCTTATCAGAGCCCGGATGGATTGAGTAACGAGATTTATGAGCTTCATTCATAATCACCATCCTGAGATCACCCCTGTTCGGTATCCACAACCGATTCAAATAATACATCAAACCATCATCCTTAGTTTCCAATAAAATTTCAGCCCCGTAGGACATCTCATTTTTCAAGTCATCTTGAGCTAATGAGTGTTGTTGGGCCGTGAGAACATCATTTCGGAGATTATTGTGCACTCGGACACTATGGATTTGAACTTGACTCTTGCGACTAAGCGCGTCTGCTACTACATTCGCCTTACCAGGATGGTAGCGAATTTCACAGTCATAATCATTCAACAGTTCAACCCATCTCCGTTGTCTCATATTGAGCTCTTTCTGATTCAGAATATGTTGCAAACTCTTATGATCAGTAAAGACTACACACTTTGTGCCATAAAGATAATGTCTCCATATCTTCAAAGCAAACACGACTGCACCTAGTTCCAAGTCGTGTGTAGTGTAGTTCTTCTCATGAATCTTTAATTGTCTTGATGCATAAGCCACAACCTTTCCCCGTTGCATGAGAACACAACCGAGACCTAGTTTGGATGCATCACAATAAACCACAAAATCATCATTTCCATCAGGCAATGTCAAGACAGGAGCATCACAAAGTTTCTGCTTCAAGGTCTGAAATGCCTCTTCTTGCTTTGGTCCCCACTCGTATGGCCTATTCTTCTGAGTCAAAGCAGTGAGAGGGACAGCAATCCTGGAGAAATTCGAGATGAACCGCCGATAGTAACCGGCAAGTCCGAGAAATGATCGAATCTCCGTGGGTGTCTTCGGTGTACTCCAATTCTTCACAGCATCAATCTTTGCAGGATCCACGTGAACACCGTATTCGTTGACTATGTGCCCCAAGAATTGAACTTCTTTAAGCCAAAATTCACATTTAGAGAATTTGGCATACAGTCGCTCCTCTCTTAGGATCTCCAAAACCAACTTAAGGTGTTTCTCGTGTTCTTCCTTTGTCTTTGAGTAAATCAGGATATCATCAATGAATACGATCACAAATTTATCTAAGTATGGCCTGCAAACACGGTTCATGAGGTCCATGAAAACCGCAGGTGCATTGGTAAGGCCGAAGGGCATTACCAGGAATTCATAATGGCCATATCTTGTTCTGAAAGCAGTCTTGGGAATATCATCATCATGTACGCGAAGCTGATGATACCCAGACCTAAGATCGATTTTTGAAAACCATGCCGAGCCTTGAAGCTGATCGAAGAGATCATCGATACGCGGCAGTGGATATCGATTCTTGATTGTAAGTTTGTTCAATTCGCGGTAATCGATGCACATTCGGAATGACCCGTCCTTCTTCTTGACAAACAGGACCGGTGCACCCCATGGCGAATGGCTCGGACGAATGAATCCTTTATCGGTAAGTTCTTGCAGTTGGCTCGCCAATTCTTGTAACTCCGAAGGCGCAAGTCTATAAGGAGCTTTGGCGACTGGGTTCGCACCAGGTACTAAGTCGATCCGAAACTCAACTTGACGTTCTGGTGGAAGACCCGGTAAATCGTCTGGAAAGACTTCTGGAAAATCTCGTATCACCGAAACATCTTCAATTCTCTTTTCTTTCTCTTTCTTCTCCACAATGTGTGCTAAGAAGGCTATACATTTCTTCCTAAGGTACTTATGTGCTTTTGTGCAAGACATCAGCTTAAGACCTCTACTAGCAGTTTCTCCAAATATTCTCAAAGTTTCACCCGAAGCTAAAGGAATACGAATATATTTCTCATGACAAACAATCTCCGCTCTGTGGGTGGCCAACCAATCCATTCCTATGATAACATCGAAGCTACCAAGATGCATAGGTATGAGATCAATTGGGAAAACGTGATCATTTAAGTTCACCGTACATCCAACGATAATAGTGTCAATATCAACAGTGTTTCCGTCAGCCACCTCCACATTGAACGGTTTATCTAAGTATGTACGTGTTCTACCAAGCAAGCATTCAAAATCATATGAAACAAAACTCCTATCGGCACCAGAATCAAATAAGACAGATGCATAAGAGTTGTTGATCAGAAATGTACCGTTGACCACATCCTGGTTGGCTTGAGCAGCTGGAGCATTCAGTTGAAAAGCCCGGCCTCTTGCCACCCTTTGATTATTCCCGGTCAACTTTGGGCATTGATTCCTGAAGTGACCCACTTCACCACATTCATAACAAGCCCTTGCCTGTGCTTGAGGTACCTGGCGAATGGGTACAGCCGGAATAGGTTGAGCATGAGGAGCTAGCAGTGCAAGCGGTGCATGTTGCATCCTTTGTGCTTGCAATGCACTCCTACAAACATTAGCATAGTGCCCAAACTTGCCACAGTTGTTGCAGACACGACATGGCAAGTTAGGTGCGTGATGATACCTGCAAGTATTACATTGGGGAGTGTTCCCAGTGTAATTTCTTGCAGTAGAGTTATTGGATGATTGCTGCGCAGACTTCGCAGCAGGTACAGTTACCATGAAGTTCCTATTCTTCCTCTTCTTGTTGCTGCTTTTGGACGAGCTAGCAGCTTCAGACTTGACTTCAGTTTTGACTTCCTTTGCAGCAGTCTTGGTGTCAGTCTTCTTATACCCCTTCCGGGTAAGAGTTCCATTCCTCACGTGATTATCAGTAAGAGTTGCAGATAATCGGATTGCAGCCTCAAGTGTTTTGGGATTGCTCCCATAGACTGTATCCTGAATCTGCACCGGCAGCCCGCCGATATACTTCTCAATCGCCCTTTCCAAGGGTGTCACCATATGAGGCACCAGTAAACTATACTCATGAAACTGAGTATTGTAGATGACATTCTCTCCGCTATCTTGCTTGAGTTCCCAGAACTCAGTCTCAAGCTTCCTCATTTCGCTTCTAGGACAGAATTCAGAGGTCATCAGAGTCTTGACCTCTGTCCATGTCAGTGCTAAGGCAGCATCTACTCCCCTAGTTCACTTTTCCCCATTCCACCAAGTCAGTGCTCTCTTTTGGAAAACACTGGTGGCATAGCGAACTTTCAGATTCTCAGGGCATTCGCTGTTGATGAAGGTGTTCTCCATACTCTCAAACCACTGCAGCAGACCAGTGGATGATTCAGCACCCGTAAATTTCAGAGGATTGCAGGAATTGAAGTGTTTGAATGTGCAAGTTGGAGGGTTTGCACCACCTCTGTTCTGGTTGATATTCTGGTTAGCCTGAGTCAATTGGCTCACCAATCCAGAAATAAGTGTGGCTAACTCTTGTATGCCGGAGTTGGCATTACCGTTGTTAGCATCCCCACTGTTTGAGTCATCTTCGTTGTGACGGCGAGGCGGCATGTTTCTGAGAAATTAGAAACATGTTACTACCGTTTACAACGTAAATCATACAAACAATGGTCAATTGAGTTTATTTTAAACAGTTAGGATTACATATAGGAACTATATTTATTTCCTATCTGTTATTTAAACTCATAATGTTTATAGATTTGCCTAGTATTATTCTAAGTGTCCTAGTTGGTCATAACTAGTGTTAGCTAACTATTCCTAGGTCCTATACATTCCTCACTCTATACTAACACTGACAACCTCCCAATGCAATGCAACAAGCTTATATATAGGGCATATGCAGAGGTAGATCGCAATCTCCCCTACACCGTCCCACCACCGTTCCATTGCACCACGATTATGCCATTGCTAGTGTGTAGAGTGTGTCATGTATTTCACCATAATTCTCACTTCACAAACCTTATCCTTAGTAGGATAATTTTGAGTGAAGTGATCTCTAGTTCCCTTGGACAATTAGGTTTACCTAATGTCTAAGTTCACCTGACATGTAGGCTTGCCTATTTCTAAGTTCACCTAATGTCTAAGTTCACCTGACATTAAGTTTCCCCCAACTGTCTAAGTTCACTAAAATCCATATCAATTCCAATAATCATCATTAAGGGTTCATATCATCACGAAGTGCTCTTATTGTCACTAGGTGTTCATATCTTCCCTATAGTTTCATCTCATCCAGTGTCAATACCATCACTAAGTGTTAGTATCATAACTATGCGTTTATATTATCATCAAGTGTCTATATCATCTCCCAAGTCCATATCGCATCACTAATCGCTCATTATCGTTCGTTAATCCTATGCACCCTACGTGTCCAATCTGTGTGTTTCATAAGTGAGTTTATAAATATTTATCAAGTATAATCATCCATGAACCATTCCCAGTCAATCCATCAAACATATCATCAACAGTCCACAATCATATCCTCTCAACCACTCCTAGTAAGGTCCTAATAATATCCTATGTTCCTGACACTGACAGACCCCCAATATACTACAAATGGTATATGTATAGGGCATATGTAGGGGTCAGTCGCAACTGCCCCAGCCACCGTCCCACCACCTTTGTAGTATACCACGAGTGTGTCCTTGTCTGGAGTTTATAGATCAAACAGATAATTTTCCTAAAACAGAAAATTCCTAAGCAGTTAATTTCCTAAACAGATAATTTCCCAAACGGGTAGTTCCCACATTCTTCAATACTGACATCCACCCAATGTACCGTAAATGGTATATATATAGGGCATATGTAAGGGTCAGTCGCAACTGCCCTAGCCAACGTCCCACCACCTTTACGATACACCACGTGCATGTCCTTATCGAATCATTAGGGCACACGTAAGCAAGAAATTAATAAGCAGCATATATATATCAGATGTATAACAGGAGTTCATATAACATGTAATAAACACATAAGCATGAAATCCTGAATATACTAACTAGTGTATGAATTTATTCATACTAGGGTATCCTACGGTTATAGACTAGGTCAACCATTTCTAGTAACCTAATTCCCTATAACCCGGGCTCTGATACCAATCTGTAACACCCCGACCGACGGCGGAATCATCGGGATGCCACGAGGGATGTGTAGATTGTTCAAAAGCTCGTGGGCATCTAAATCAAATCATCACATAACATTCCATTCATCAAATTAATTACACAAAAACCATGTTCATCATGAATCAATTACATCAAATACACAAAAGATTTAGTTAAACTAACTAAACTCTAATCGCCAGAAATTTAGTTAATTAACTAAGTCCAAGAATCCTATATGATGATGATGTCCAAAATAGAAGAGATCATCCTCTTCATCCTACTTGTCTCCATCACCTGAAACATGTAAGAAAATCAAGTGTCAACTACAAAAGTAGTTGGTGAGTAATCATAAGTTTTTATATTTAAAAATGTTTTAGTAAAAATGAGTTTGAAAGTTTATGCTTAAAAGGGTTTTATAAAATGCTTTGTTTAAAACGAGTATAAAACTTATGATCTTCTTGAGAAAATCCATATGAATACCTGTATGAGATAATCCAACACACAATCCATCAATTCAACAACCAAACACATACACAATCACATAATCACATAACCAAATCAATCATAGTCAATCACAAATAATCATAATCAAATATAGATAATCAATCCACAAACTAATCAACCAATCTCATCAACCATATTCTCAAATAATGTTCGTGACTATACATGATCATTATGTAATTAACATAAGTTAAATACATGATTCATGGAGTGGTCGCTAACCACGTGACAATACATGAAGCCAAAGCAGATAACCGAAGTCACAGGCAATGCTTCACAGATGTGGAAACCATCCACGTGACAATACACGATGTCAAAGCAATTAACCGAAGTTAAGAGCGATGATTCTCGGGATTTGTGACAATACTTGTAATCTTTGTTATTGACCTAGGTCAATAACAATGTTTACATGGATATAAAATAATAAGAGATAATCCCATAATAATGATAATTTCAAATGTGAATATCATATTGATAAACAGGTATTAACCTTGTGTTATCAAAATAATATTTAATTTGGTATACATGTTTCACCTCCGGGTTTTAAAACCAAAAACAGTTTAAAGAAAGGGAGGTTATGAGAACTCACCTGAAGTCCTTAGTATCTGTGTTCTCGTATTATGCGCGCTCACCGTTTTCGTACTGATGTTGTATTCACAGTCCTGTGTTTGATTAACTGTTATCTAGAGTTATGATCCCTTATTTGATTGTTCTTTTTGAAATCTAAGTTGTTAATTGAGTTGGTGTAGTGAAAATGACTCATTCTTGTGATTTTCATAAGAATGGCTCATGCTAATGAGTTTTCACCCGAATGAGTCATTCTCCCGAATGAGTCCCGAATGAGAGTCATTCTCCGAATGAGTCCCGAATGAGAGTCATTCTCCGAATGAGTCCCGAATGAGAGTCATTCTCCGAATGAGCTCATACTCCACTCATTCTCCCGAATGAGCTCATACTCCACTCATTCTCCCGAATGAGCTCATACTCCACTCATTCTCCCGAATGAGCTCATACTCCACTCATTCTCCCGAATGAGCTCATACTCCACTCATTCTCCCGAATGAGCTCATACTCCACTCATTCTCGAATGAGCTCATACTCCACTCATTCTCCACTCCGAATGGCTCATACTCATGGGCCATTCGCCCGAACGGGTTTTCAGCCATGGGAGAAGATGATTTCGAGGTATAGTCGTATATATAGTCGTTTTGAGTGGGTTTAGGTGAGTAAACTCATTTAGAAGGTGTATGGGTCGAAAAAGTGATGTTTTGAACCGGTTAAAGTTCGGTTTTTGTCGGGTTGTAGAAAACCCTAAAAAAACGTACCTTCTCACTAAGATTTCGAGAGTTTGAGGTGGAGATAGGACCGATCCTTTGTACTTTCGTGTAGAGGATGTCGAGATCTTCGATTTGGCGCAAGAATGAGGTGATTTGGTTGAGTTTTGAGTGAGTTATGGTAGAGAGAAGGTAGAGAGAGAAAGTGGTGACGGGTTTAGGGTTTTAGTGAGAGAGTGTGTGTGTAAAAATGAGGAAGAAGATGGTGATCTTCTTCCTTATAACGCGTATTATTGCCCCGTGACCGGTCTCGTTTTTATCGCGATAAAATATAAAAAAAAATATAATAAATGATCGGTTATGCTCGGTTTTTAACGAAAACATATTTAAACATAACATGAATAAATAATTGAATTTCATTAATTAAAATGATTTAAATAATTTCATTTCGTAAAACGATTTCATTTTATTTTTACAAAATTAATTATTTTAAATAACTGATTTACTCGGTTTTGCTTTACGTTGTGATTCCTAATAAACGTTTTCAGTTTTAATTTATTAATTTTAATATCATTTGATATTATTTAATTATTTCGTCGAAACGCGTCACTCGCGTACGTATTCGTAAAGATCGTCACCTTTGCGAATTCGTCGCTCGTATCGTGTTTCGATTCGATTTACGATTTATTGAATATCGTTTCAGAATATTATTCCTAATAATTATATTCGTGTGAATTGTCACTCACGCGAATACATTTATTAAGTTAATATTTCTGAATTAATATTCGTGTTTAGATAACGTTCGTAACCTCACCATCGCGTAATCAGTTCCATTATTTTATAAATTTTAATATTAAAATTCCCAAACCAAAACCCATATTCATTTTTATTCAGAACCAACAATCATCATTTCCAATAATATTACTGCGATAAACTCTCTGGTTCTGTTTAGTTGGGTTACAACTAAACTTCCCATGGTTTACGCGTATAATATGTGTTATAATCATGCATACCAGTAACAGTGACAATATCAGCAAGGTCAAACAATAATATCATAATCAATAATATTCATAAATCTCCGGTCGTACAGTACAATCGTACGGATGTACGGATGTACGGACAAACGAAAATACAGTGATGTTACGTGAGTCAAGCATTAACGGTAATGGGGAGAAACACAAAGGCAAAGAGTGGGATTATTCAAAAATACAATGTTACACGTGTGACAAGTTTGGTCATTTTGTCGCAAGGTGCCTGGAACGCAAAAGAGATAATAGAGCTAACTTTTTCGATGCAAGTGAAGAAGACCCACCTCTATTCATGGTTCGAGCTATCCATGAAACGGTGAACTTGAATGATGAACAGGTCAACCCTAAGAAGTAAAAAAACCAACTCGGAAGACAATGGTTTGTGGTACTTGGATAACGGAGCTAGTGATCACATTGCAGGTAATATATATCTTTATTTTCAGAGTTGGACAAACAAATCAGTGGGAGAGTGAGATTTGGTGATGATTATAGGGTTGAGATATGTGGTAAGGGATCGATTTGGTGAAGAGGGTATATTAAGACATTTAACCGCTCCACATACACCACAACAAAATGGCGTAGTGGAGAGGCGTAATAGAAACCTTATGGAGATGACGAGGAGTTTTTTAAAATAAAGAAAGGTCCCAAATTATTTACGGGGAGAAGCGGTGAGGCATTCTACCTATGTTTTGAATAAAGTTCCAACACGTGCTTTGAAAGAAAAACTCCATACGAGACGTTTTATGATAAAAAAACCCAACTTAAAATTTCTAAGAGTTTTTGGATGCATTGCATACGCAAAGATTGTTGATGGGGATCTAAAAAAATTAGATGACCGATCAAATCGGTTAATTTATTTGGGAAGTGAAAAAGGTTCTGCGGCATTCCGTTTAAACAATCCAAAGACTCGTAGAATTGTGGTAAGTTGGGACACGGGGTTTGATGAAGAAAAGGGTTGGAATTGAGAAAAAGATAATGAAACTCAAGAACATAAACCTGGACATTTTTGGGTAAAGTACAATGGTGCAATAGATATTGGTGTGGGATCAGTTGCATTAGAACCTGGTCCAAATGAAAACACCGAAGAAACAGTGGGCTCAAATTTTGAAGACCATAGTAGTGGGCCAACGAGTGTGGAACAAGTTCTGTCAAGTGGGCCATCTAATACTCAAAGTGTGGACAACACTAATCACGTACAAAATGGGGACCAAATTCATGGAGAAGGCTCACATGAAGTTGTAACAAGTGGACACGTGATTAGAAGGTCAGAACTATGGCTGTCCACAAAGCTCGAAACTCTGATTCGGCCCGTAGCTCGTTCGGAAAAAAGCTCGGATAAAGCTCGGCTCGAATAAAGCTCGTTTGTAACCGAGCCGAACCGAGCCAACTCGTTTTGCAACTGAGCCGATTCCGAGCCAGGGCTGGCTCGGCTCGTAGCTCGCTCGTTGCTCGGCTCGTTTGTACAACATTTTATACTAAAATATAAAACTATAGTGTTACTTTCAATGATAAATATACTTTGATGTAATATTGTAATTATGTTAAAAAAATAAAAATAATGAAATAATAAAAGAAAAGAGGATGGAAATACGAAATAAATCTCAATTATCACGTGCTTCACTAATTCCTAATTCCTAAGTCATATTCTTAATTCCTAGTTTCACATATTCACGCCTATTCTCTTATGTAAAACCGAACCGAGTTGAGGTGATTGCAATTCAAATATTAAATCTCTTATGTAAAAACGGAGTCAAAAACGAACCGATCCGAGTTGAGGTGAACGCAATTCAAATGTTAAATTTTTACGTAAAAACCGAGCCAAAAACGAGCCAAGCCAAGCCAGCTCGGTTAAAAACGAGCCGAGTCCGAGCCAATATTTCAGGCTCAGTTTACAATCTGAGCCGATCCAGACTCGGTTTATTTCCAAGCCGAGTCCGAGCTGACCCTTGGCTCGGCTCGGTTTGGCTCGTGAACACCCCAAGCCAGAACAAAAGACAAAACCACCGGATCATTTGAAGGATTATTTCTTAAATTCAATATCAATTGATGATGACTTGCTGAGTGAAGAAGAACCGGTTTCATTTAATGATGCGAAGAATAAACCGGAATGGATGAAATCAATGCAGGCAGAGATTGATTCGATTAATAAGAATGATACTTGAGGTTGACCGAGTTACCTCGTGGTGCCAAGGTGATTGGACTTAAGTGGGTCTTTAAAATAAAGAAGAATGTGGATGGCTCGCTTAATAAATATAAAGCAAGACTCGTGGCGAAGGGTTATCTACAACAACTCGGAGTCGACTTTGACGAGGTCTTTGCACCGGTAGCTCGATTGTAGACGGTTCGGTTATTATTGGCTCTCGCGGCTAGTAAAGGATGGGAGTTGCACCACTTAGATGTTAAATCTGCGTTCCTACATGGAGAGTTAAAAGAAGAAGTGTTCGTTTCTCAACCGGACGGTTTCATGTGTAACATTTGTGCCGAAATCGTTACCGGAATAGTAATCTGTACAGTAACTTGTACAGTAACTCAGGTACAAACTAGGAGAAATACTTAGAAGCTATTAACATTCGATGCTAAACACAAACTATTAAACTATGTTTCTGAAATCCTGATTTAAATCTTATGGTTTGAACAGTCAGAAACACATCAGAAAACAATGAACAGATACAGACATGCTTGATTTGAAACTATTAGGTTTAAACGTATGTGAGGATAAACAGAATAAAACCACAACGGTTGTTGTTACAGAATGCTAAACCGACGAATTATTCGTATAGGTGACGATCTGTACGAATAGATCTGAAAGTTTAGCGATCTGAAATGATGACTGAACAGTAGAAAACAAAATCAGAAAGTGAAATGTACAATCGTGTTCGTACGGTTAGCGCGCTGTACGAAAACGCGCGTAAGTGACGCGTTCTGACGAAACGAAAACGAAAACGATACGAACGATAATAAATTTAAGGAAATATAATATTTCCTATTTTACAATTTTGAAACTCATCATAGATAAATAAAAACGAAACTATTTTAATTAAAACGCGTAAAGCATACAATACGCGAAAGAATTAACGAAAAGCGTAAAAATAATAAAAACCACGATAAATAATTCAAGAAAATAATATTTAAACTGTTTACTAGAAATAACCACTTTCCAAACATTTAAAACAAAGTCTTTTATTTTATTTTATTAAAAACGCGCGTTACGAACCGGAAACGCGACCAAAACGTGAACCGAGCAACCGAAACGAACCCGATTACCCTCGGGGTATTTAAACACCAAATGATGGCATATATTCCTTTCATTTTTCATGAACTCTCTCTCTCTCTAAAACTCTCACCCGTCACTTTCTCTCTCTAGAATAACCAACCTTCAATCCACCATAACTCACTCGTTTGTGGATGAAATCGTGTGTTCTTGGTGTCCACGCAAAGCTCTCGTCTTCCTCTACACGGAAGTACAACTAATCTGGAGTTTTACCCAACCGAATTCGAGGTATGATCAAAAGAATATCTTTAAAAGTAGGGGTTTCTATGTGATGTTCGAACCGCCATGTAAACCGATTATCAGGCCTCATCTTCGAACCCCCACACCCTCGAGAACCTGTGAACCAGTAGCAGCACCATGGCAATGACCAGATCAATGGTTCGATTGGGGTAGTGGTGATGAACACACAGAGTTCATTTCATGTGGTGCTGGCCGAACCTATTACTGCTGTGGCATGGATCACGAACCTCACACACACATGGCTGGCGAACCTGCTAAGCATTTTAGCCGAACCCTGCTGGACACACCTACCACCGAACCTGTGCATTGCATGCCATCAGCCGAACCTTTGGAACCCATTTGTGGCGAACCCTAGCGAACCCATGCGATCCATGACCGAACCTTACTTGTCACACCCCGACCGACGGCGGAACACGTCGAGGCGCGAGTTTGATTGTTCATAACTCATGGTGTTACTTGTAAGTTTCATATTTAAACATTCTCATTTAAAACCAAAGCATTCATTACATTCAAACACAATCATCCAAACATTACAATATGAATTCAAATACAAGAACTTCGATTAATGTTTAAACTAGGTCTCAATTCCTATATGATCTTCATCCAAAGCTTTAAACCTGTTACACATGTAAAATAGAGTTTTGATCAACTATTTGCATAGTTGGTGAGATTCTCATACAATTTGATATATATATATATATATATAAGAAATAAGATGCAACAATAGTCTAATAAGAATTGATCTAAATATGTATATGTTCCACAATGTATGATATATGATTTTGGCAATTTCACCTTTCTAACATAATGACACAAAGTCATTAAAGAAAGGTTACTAGTAATACTCATAGTTTTTGGCAATTTTACCTTTAATATAAAACATGAACATAAGTCATGTTATTTAAAGGCTACTAGTACTAATGTATTGTATATGATAATCCAATAATAATAACACATAGATATACAAACAAATAGGTAACACATAACCTTCAAATCTAATTCTAACTTAAACTATAGAATTGCATCATAGTATTTGTGTATGACTCTAGAATAACATTTTTTGATATGACATGTGCAACATCCCAAAGATTACAAAAATGTAAAAAGGGAGTATAAGAAAAACTCACATGTCTTAGATATTCCAAAGTTGTTCTTGAATGAAGATATAAGTTTTGAGACGTACAAATCACCCTATGTTATGGATGGATTGTATAAGTATTTGAATTTATCTAATAAGTTCTAAAGTTCAAGCATAATCTTAAAAATCTAAATATTGATTAATAATGTTTTATTTGAATAAAACAATATAATATTAATTGAAGTTTCTATAAATAAATTCTTTGAATTTTATGAATTTCAATAAGTTTTAACACCTTAAAAGTAATCTTAATAATATTTTATTTAAAATAATCAACAAAATATTATTCCATAGAATTATAAATAATTTTAGAATATTTAATTAAAAATATTCAAAGATACATGTTTATGTATTTTCTTAACTTTTTAAAAGTTTAAAAAGAAAATTAAATTGAGTTTTATTTTAAATAATAATTTATTTAAATAAAACTGATTATATGTTCATAAAATAATTTCAGAATACTAAAAGTTATTTTTCTGAATTTTTATGATATTTTATAAACAAATTATATATTTTAAGGTTTTATTTAAGCAATTAATTTATGAAAATAGTATTTCAAAAAAAAATTCTTTTAAAAATTCCAGAATGTATATAAATACGATTTATAATTTCTGTAAATTTTTCAGAATTTTTAAAAATGTTTTAGTAATTTTAATATATTTAAAACTATTTAAAATACAATTTAAATAGCAAAATAGTAAAAATAAAATCTGAAAAATTCTAAAATTTTAACAGAATGTTATAATATTATTTTTTTATTTTTACGAATTTTTACGAATTTTTAGAATTAGTTTGAATATCGAAATTAAAGAATTAAAAAAAATAAATAAAAAAATAAAGTTTAGCATGACAAAACCATTCATAACCAGATTCTAACCCAATGCATCCTCCTAGCTTTGCATGGTGTTAACCACTTGGTTGGAAGAAATTTTGTTAGCAATCTTCCACCAAAATAAATATATTCTAATTTCTAATAACTCCCAATTTCAATATGTGCCCTAGAATCTCAATCTTTCAAATTTGCCATTTCTGTTGTTTCAAAGTTCGAACAACCATAGGGCTTTTGATCTATGACCAAAACCAAGTTGAATCATATCAAGAATTACCTGGATTGATTAAGATTCGAGCGAGTTCTAGCAACCCTCGTTCTCGCTCGTTCTTGAGATAACTCCGAAGGTTTGAGCTGATTAGAGAGAAAGTTATGGGTATAGTTTGGTTCGTAATGTTGAAAGGAGTGAATACCCTGTGATTTGTTGTTTATTTCACACGAAACGTTCGAGTTCAACTTATGAGTTAATGTTACGGTTTGAGGACATCAAACGCGAATTTAACATCGTTTTTATTATGTATTAATGGGCTAGGAACGTTAAAAATTGATTTTGGGTCATGGGGCCTCGAAAACCCGGTCGATTGGAGTTCGAAATAGGTCGGTTCGGGTGTGAAAGGGGGTCGCCGGATTCCGGCGATATTTGGCCGGAAATAAGTGAGTTGGGGGGAAAAAGAAGATATCAGCTTTTAGTATTATTTTTTTCAATTATTCCCCTTCCAATTTGAATTATTTTCATTTAAAAAAAACCTTTATAACAAATATTTCTTTTATAAAGTATGCTACCATAAAAAAAATTACATTTTGTTTATAAAACTTTAAGTATATAACCTCAAATAAATTGTTTTTAAAATTTTAAATATTTATAAAATTTAATTCATTATTAGTAACATATATAGAGTTTATAATTATTTAAATACTTTTGTTTATCTATGTTTTATTTTGTTTATATAACAAAGGTTTATACCGAATATAATTTTGTTATGCGCATATGTAATTATAAACATATATACAACTTTTATATTAACGAGTGATGTAATTATCTATATACATTCATTAGTTTGTTTTGTTTTATAAATCCTCAAATTTCGTTATGTTTTATGGTTTATATAAATATATAAGTAAAATAAATTAAATAATACGTAACGAACTTGTGTTTATTACATCGTGACACGATTACATTTTGAAAAGCATAAATGTCATGGTTTATAATTTATTTAAGTACATAATTATTCATAGTTATCTAAACATATGTTTTTGAAAAAAAATCCCTTGAACTTTCATTCATTTGAGTTTTAACACTTCAAAGTTTTTAGAAAACCCTAAATGTCACATTACTGCCCCGAACTAGAAGCCGACGAACCCACACTATCGACGAACCTACTAGCCCGAACCCTAGGAGCTAACTCCCACGAACATGAAGCGAACCTGTGGAGCATGTAAGGGCCGAACCTTAACTTAGGCCTCGTGGCCGAACCTAGTCTCAGACAACCCAAGAAGGTTCGCTGGTCCGATTGATTTCAGCGCATGGGGTAGATTAAAGCATGCACGATTGGGCCCATGTGTTTTACAAAGACCATAACTAGCCCACATTACACATTAGCCCATTGTTTAGGCCCACCATCCTTTTGATACATGAATATCCCATTCGGCCCATATATGTTGTTAGTTTGGGCCATAATCATTTGATCCGACCATAGTTTCGGCCCATGATATTGTTTTAGCTCAAGATGGTGTAGTTAGGCCCAACCTTAGCTAGATTGGCCCATATGCTAAAATTCGATCTATATGAAATATAAGGATCACCAAATGAAACTATAAGCTATGGGAATTGGATTAAAACAATTAATGTTAAATAAGACATTAAATCTTTACAATGGCGGTTCATTGACATCTAACAATCGTGTAAACCTAACCTAAGCCTTACAAGAACAGAATAAAATGCTTAAACTATAATTTAAGCGTTGGAATAGAATAAAATGATAGATTTCAAGTTTGCTAACATAACAAAGCCAAATAAGAGCTAGAGGATGTTAGTGCATGGATTATGGCTTTTGGACCTAACACATTTCATAAACTCAACACGTTGAGGCCCGAATAAAGACCGAGACTCACAGTGTTAGCCAACTTTAGGGCTAACTCTAACACTTATACGCGCACAAATCACTACAACATATACTTATAAGCTACAAACACTATGAAATCAATACATGATTGTGATCATCAAAACAAGTACAAACACGAGCGCGTGCATTCTTGATTTTCTAAGCAACCACTTCAAACATAAGGTGAGTTCATTTGTCCCTTTTCAAACCTTTTGTTTTACTTCGGGACTGAGAAGCATGTTAAACAATTATTGAAATGTTTATTAAATGCTTTTACTCTTATTTACAATGCTTATACAAATGCTTAACCAGTAACGATTGTTTTAGAAACTAAATACTAAAACTGTGGTGTAAATAGCTAATACTATTACACTATACTTAATTACATTACACTTAAACTCTATGCTTAGACTATATGCTAGAACTTAAGTTATAGATTCAATGCAAATGCTATTATCACTATACTTAAGTGATTAAAATTTTTGGAACGTTTAAATGCATTAAGGAAAACTAATGCTAAGACTAGTAAGGTTTATGAAACCCATGCCTATGTAAACTTAGAACTTGAACTTATAAAGACTTATCTGTTCAAATTTGCTATAAAGACTTAGGTGTTTGTGAAACTTGATACACTTAAAGGCTTTATATACGTGGAATACTTGAACACTTGAATACTTGATATACTTAGAACACTTGAAACAAGTGAATACTTGTTATACTTAGAATACTTGAAACACGTGAATGCTTGATACACTTGGGATACTTGAATACTTGAATGCTTGATTACTTGGGATACTTGAAAACTTGAATGCTTGATACACTTGGAATGCTCAGACTACAGACTGATTGACCGCCGCGTGTTGACCTGTGTGTCAACCCCTACTAGTCATCAGTAAATCTATTTGAATGCTATAAACTTGTATGCTTAAACTTTCGGACATCGTAAGACAGACTGATTGACCGTCGCGTGTTGACCTGTGTGTCAACCCCTACTAGTCATACCTAGTAAGACAGACTGAATGGCCATCGCGTGTTGACCTGTGGAGTCAACCCCTTCTAGTCATTTAGTGTTCTTCTTTGTCCATTCATTTTGATGTTTATTGAGGATTAATTCATTTAGTTGTCCTTGATAATGAACTCAAAACTACTCACGAAAAGATCAAATGCTTAGTTGTTGGGAGGTGAAACGCTTAATTATCATTAACGTGGTGGGACGGTGGCTGGGGCTTGTCCCCTACATATGCCCTATATATAAGCATACTTGGTTGGATAGCATAGGTGGTTGTTAGTGAGGTTAAGGTTGTCATTTCGGGGAAATCAAAGTAAACATTGTTAGGGAAATCAAATGCTAAGAATCATATGTTATGGAATCAAGGTAGTGGAATGAAATGCTTAATTATCATTAACAACAATATGTTAAGCAGCCCGGTATGTGGTGGGACGGTGGCTGGGGCTTGTCCCCTACATATGCCCTATATATAAGCATACTTGGTTGGATAGCATAGGTGGTTGTTAGTGAGGTTAAGGATGTCATAACAGAGGAATCATGGTAAACATAATCAGGATAAGCGAACGTTAAGGACCAATAATGGGGAATGAGACACTTAATTATCATTAACAAAAATATGTTAGGCAACCCGGTATGTGGTGGGATGGTGGCTGGGGCTTGTCCCCTACATATGCCCTATATATAAGCATACTCGGTTGGTTAGCATAGGTGGTCGTTGATGAGGTTAAGGTTGTCATTCAGAGAATCAAAGTAAACAATTACAGGGTAATCAAATTCTATAAACCAAAAGTTATGAAATCAAAGATGCAGGATGAAACTCTTAATTATCATCAGGAACAATATATCATGTGGTTTAGTATGTGGTGGGACGGTGGCTGGGCGAACAGTAAGTTCGACCCTACATATGCCCTATATATAAGCATACTGAAACAGATGGTATATGTGGTTAATGGTGAGGTTAAGGTTGTCATTCAAGAGGTTTTTCAAACTATTTTCAACTACTAAACTATATGAACTCACTAACCATTGTGTTGACTTTGTTTTCTCACATGCTTTCTCAGGTGATGCACAGGATTAAGCTAAGATACAGGATTGCATACTAGGATGCCCAAATATAGATCCTAGTTGACTTTTGGAGAAGCACATCTTTTGATATCAATACGAATCTTTTTTGATATCTTGTACAGATACAATATAGATGTAATTGATTCTTTTGATAGGTTTACTTAGTTAAATTACTAAACATTGACATTTGTAATTTAACTTTGTAATCCTAGTTTAATGTTTTATCGTGCTTTAATTATTCTTAACATTGATGCTATGTAAACAATCTGATCATCACGATTATCACTCACGATATCGCGTCCCGAGAACCTTCCGCTCGACGGGGACTTCGATCCAACCCCGCCGGCTCGGGGTGTGACGTCATGAAAAGAGGTGAAGAAGACAAGGTATATAAATTGTCAAAAGCTTTGTATGGGTTGAGACAAGCTACGCGTGCGTGGAATACAAAGTTGAATAGCATTTTATTAAACTTAAAATTCATAAGGTGCTCTCAAGAACAAGCGGTCTACCGAAGGGTGATAAATTCCGAGTTGCTACTAGTTGGAGTATATGTTGATGACTTGATAGTGGCCGGCTCCAATTTGAATTTAATAAAGGAGTTTAAGCGTGCAATGGCAATTAAATTCCAGATGTCAAATTTGGGTCTACGATATTGTTGGATCGAGTTATGTAATATGCACAACACTTACACAAGTTATCTTCTACAAAGTTGATAGATGCGGAAATTCTATCAACCAGATTTGTAAAACAGTTTGAAACAAAATACTGAAAGCAATTGTAGAATCAAGGTCAAAGTATATTGCATTCAACTGTTAAGTTTACAACACTTAGCTCAAGCACTCACTCGTGCATTGCTAACTAACAAGTGAACGTATTTATACTAAGACCTACAGGTGTATCCTAGTAGGATACAAAGCTGGACAAAATACTAGAAACAAACTAATGATAAAACTTGTATGTGGTATGGACTTGACAGGCCAAGCCATATTAATTACAATTAATACAATAGACTCCATTGACTTTTACAATAAATACCTATACTACAAAATGAATTAATGTAAAGGCATCTCTGTATTTATGACAAAACTCCTGTGTTGCTAAATGTCATAAGAATGTATTCTGTGTTGGTCTTCAAGGTAGAAAGCAGCTCTGGTTATTTCTACAAGTATATGGAATCTTTGTCAGAAGAAAGTCTTCGGAAGTCTATGTACATGGAAGTTGCTAAGCATGTTATCGGAAGCTTTTGTCTTCAGAAGCTTTTGTCTTCGGAAGATCTTGTCATCGGATCTCCGATGTTGTAGTTCTTTAAGTGCTGAGGAGGGCATCAGAAGCTTCACTCTTGTGTAAGCCTTCGGTAGGAAAGGGTTAACCTTCGGAAGCAATGTTTCTTCCGAAGGTTAATTCCTTCCTTCCGAAGGCTGTTAGGCATTGCAGGGTTCAAGACTTAGTCAAGAGTCTTTGGTGAGCATCAACCTTTATTATACTTTACATATATATTATCTTGGCATAGAAGTTCAAAAAAGTAATGATGGGATTCGAATTAAACAAGAGGCTTATGCGAAGAGGATTCTAGCCAATGCGGGAATGACGGATTGCAACATGACACACCTTCCTATTGATCCGAATGTGAAAATAAGTAAGTTCGAAGACGAAAAAGATGTGGACGCTACCAAGTACCGCAAGCTCGTTGGGTGTTTGAGATACTTGTTGCAAACTCGACCCGACTTGGCATATTCGGTTGGGGTGGCGAGTAGGTATATGCAAAATCCAAAACATTCACATGCAGTTTTGATTAAACAGATTCTTCGCTACTTGAAAGGTACGTGTGGATAAGGTTTGTTATATGCTTGTGAAAAGGGGGTGTTGTTAGGCTATAGCGATAGTAGCCATAACATTGACCTAGATGATGGTAGAAGCACAACGGGACATGTGTTTTATTTTGGATCCTCACCAATCACTTGGTGTTCCCAAAAGCAAAGCACCGTGGCGTTATCATCGTGTGAAGCGAAGTATATGGCGGCTAGTGCGGCCGCATGTCAAGCGGTGTGGCTAAAGGAACTGATCGGTGAATTATTGGGTGAGAAATTTCAAGCAACAGTGTTACGCGTAGATAACACATCGGCCATAACACTCGTTAAGAACCCGGTCTTTCATGGGAGGAGCAAGCATATCAAGTCTCGGTTTCATTACATTCTAGAATGTGTTGCTAATGAAGATATTGAAGTGGAACACATTAGTGGGGATGAACAACGAGCGGATATTTTGACTAAGGCACTTGGAAGACAAAAGTTCAAAGAGATGGTTGGCAAGCTTGGAGTAAAAGACCTTTCGGATGCGAGTCCGAAATTCCGAGGGTGATTGTTGGAAATTTCATATTAGTCTCGTTAACGTGTAAGGTTAATCGAGACATTAATGGAGCGGATAATTATAGACAATTAAATGTGTTTAGGTTTAATTGTTAGTGATAATTATCATGTCCACTTTTAAAGGGGTTTGTTAGCAATTTGTGATATACTCTAATTGTGTCAAGAATTAGATTATATATACCGAGATAGGGTGAACCAGATTGTATGGTTGAAGTTTTGTGAGAGTTTCTTCAACATGATAATAAATCGTGATTTGGATTCTTCTAATTTTCGTTTTTGTTTGTTGCGATACATCTGACCACTTTACAAGTCTATTCAAGAATATGTTCAAAACATGTATACATTAAAACTTTGATTATAAATCTCGTTCTAGTTGGATTTTGATTCAAAACCGGGATTGTAGGGTTTGAACACTGTAACTATTATATTCAAGGCTCAGTTATATTCAAGGTTCTTCCAGTTATTGACATATTTGACTCTTGTACTTTTGTTTGCTAGATATTTGGCTGTAGAAGACATTTAAACCAGGTCACAAAAAAGGAAGAGATGTTGCCGGAGTGCGGAGGAGACGATGCTGCCGGAGGAGACAACGGATGGCAAGAGTATCGGAGCAAACACAGCCGGAGGCATCAAGGAAGAAGCAACTACAGCGGTCCATCAACTGGGAATTCCATCACCTTTTACGTCTCTAGTCTTCCTGAAGATTGTACTACAAAGGACATGGAAATGGTATTTGGGAAGTTTGGGGAGGTCTCTGATGTGTACATCCCAGCAAGGAAGGACAAATCAGGAGTTTTCTTTGGTTTTGTTCGATTCCCTGCCAATGGAAACTCTGCACTTCTGGAGGAGAAACTTAAGGATATTCGGTTGGGACACCTGAAATTGTCTGTCAACATTGCCAAGTATAGTAAAGGAAGATACAGTGGTGATGTGAAACGTAATACAAAGCCATATGTTCCCAGAGATTTTATTGGAACAACAGGAACCCAGCACCAACCATTCAAACTTAGGAAGGATTCACAGTCTAGTTCCTATAGAGAGGCATTGTTACAAGCGAAATCGCCATTGCAGAAGGGTAAACTGGTCGATGTGGGTAATCTAAGGGTGATGACAACAGAAGTATGGGGTAGAAGTTCTCTGATTGGTATAGCATCAAATCTCACAAACCTATGTAACTTGGATTGTTTACTTGATGAAGAACGGAGGAATGGTTGCTTCATACGGTATCTGGGCGGTCTTAATGTGCTCCTATCTTTCAGTCAATCTCAGGAAGCCATTAATTTTCTCGGTAAGGAAACGAAATGGAAAGAGTTTTTCTCAAAACTATCTGTGTGGAAAGGTCAATCCATGCCATTCGAACGTATTGCATGGCTTCGGATTACGGGGGTTCCTCCTCAATTATGGGGTGATGAGGTGATGAACCTAATTGGAGGAAACTTCGGGAAAATAGTCAAGTACTCTGAAGCATCAATGGGTGACTCTAACCTCACCATTGACGGGGTCGGTGTGCTAACTTCTGTTATCAAACCTATTTTAGAGGAAGTTGTCATCATCTGGCAAGGGAAAAAATTCGTGGGATGGATTGAAGAAGATCATAGACCATGGTGCCCAGATTTTGTCAATTCCGGTTCGGTATCGTCGCCGGAGGGTCTGCCGGATGGGAACCCTAATCCTGCAGTGAACAAAACAGGAGATGAAAGGACATGTACCAACTTGGGAACAAGTGAGGAGCCAGGAACCGAAGAGTCCCTAGGGAGAAAGGACATCGGGGAAGATGCTCAGCATATTGAAATGATTGGGAATGTAATTAATGAATTCCAGTTCTCATCTTCACGTGCTCACTCAGACAAGCTAATGGGAGGTCAAGCTAATTTTAGCACCGGCCCATCTATGCCCCCAACTAACGTTAATGGGCCAGGGCCTGTTTCAAGGAAAAGACAAAGGACTGAAGATTACTGGGCCACTGACTTTAATAGGGGACCATTAGACATACCTGGACCTTTATCATTCTGTACAGGCCCAAAAGATCACTGCACTTCCAAGCCCACGCCTAATGATACAGACCTCATTTTGTCTCCTGGTGGTGTTAAGGCTAACGATAAAGATACAGATGTGAATAGAAGCCCTAAAGATCAAGTCGGTGCTGTCGAGGAGGAGACTATTGTGGATTATCAGGATGTTCAATCTGTTGCCAATGAAATTGAAGAAACAATCAAATTGGGGAATGAAGTTGGCGTTAATTTTGATAATGTTGTGGATATGGTTAGACAGACAATTGAAGGTGAGGCCTTTCTACAATCTCATCAATGAATTTATTATCCTTAAATGTTAGGGGAATCGGTGGCTCGCATAAATCAGAGTGGATCCGTAAGATGAAAGTCAAGTTGGGTATTCATTTCATCAGTTTGCAGGAAACTCAGTTCACAAATGGGGATGATGTCCCTTTTGTTAATATTTGGAGAAATTACGATTATGATTCTTGTGTTGTCCCGTCAGTTGGAAGATCAGGAGGATTAGCTTGTTGTTGGGTGTAACAACCGAAAATTTAGCAATATAATAATAAACGTGCGAAATTTCGGTAACCGTTTATGTCCAAAATTTATATAAACGTACGTAAAGTAATGATGATCAAAAGGATATAAGCAATAAAAATATCTGATAATGAATGGACACGTTATAAAGCCTATTAATAACGTGTAAAAATTTCTGTGACCGTTTGAGTTCGTAATTTTTATGAACGTTCCTGAAGTGATTACGATCACATTAATATAAGCGGGACCGTTATACGATAAAGTATGAACAAGATATAAGCTCATGAATATTAAAAATATGTGAGCAAAGTAGAAGGGGGTTTTAAAAATAGAATCTCAAAGTTCAAGGGTCCTAAGTGAAACTTCTAATTAATTCATAAAAATCTCAACATACAAATCTTTTGTTGAATGTCGGCAAAGGTGTGTGTGTATATCGATTTAATACAAGAAGCTGATAAGCTTCAGAAATAAGCAAGTTTCATTTCTGACCGACGTATTCTTCATACGAGCAGAGAAGAACATCAAGAAGAATAGATCAATTGTTAAGGTATGTGTTCATGATCCTCATCTCGTGTTAGTTTAGTCTTGATTGATTAAAGAGACCAACACCATGTTTAGATGGAGTTTTGGTTTTGTATGGTAAACATGAACTTGATTCGGTTGGAGCCCAATTACAGCTAGATAATGATCAGGCTTTCATGAGATTTATGAGGGTATAATATATATACTCTTCTGGTTGCCTAAAACCCATGTTATTATATAGTAAGTTTAGCAACGCCCTAAGACGAATTAATTAAATAAGAGAATACGCTTATTTAAGCCGAGTAAATAAATAATTTTTAAGCATAACAAGATTCTAGAGATAAAAATGGTCAAAATGAGTGGAAGCGAAATTTTGAAATAAAGCTCCGAATGAAAGTTATGACATGCCGAAGTTTCGAGCGGTAATCATAAATCTGAGCATCTTCATGATAAGTATTATAAATTTATCTCAAGTTATTATTAATTGAGATAAATAATATTAAGTTTATAAAACTCTTCGGGTCGTTATAGCAAGCTAAACACTTGTATTGGAGATAACTATAACGTAGTCGTTGTGCTACCGACTTAGAAACCCTGAAAAGAGGGTTTATATTATATGATAAGGTTATAATTATGATAAGATATCCATATTAATAGGGTATCATTCTGAACGTGAGAAAGTAAGGAAATGAAGAAAACTAGCAGATTGTGCCTTATTAAGCTCAGGTGAGTTCTTATAGCTCTGTTTTAAATGTTTTGTCATTTTGGGCTGATATGCATGTTATAAAGTTATTTTATGAAAATGATTGTATGTATGTATAAAGTTATTGTATGAAAGTGATTTTAACATGATTATGGTCAGGTAAAGCATGTTTCAGGAAAAGTATGTTTTCAGATAAAGAATGTTTTAAAGTAAAGAATGTTTTAAATCTCAACTACGGTTGAGAAGTAAATGATTTTAAGAATTTCAGCTGAGATGTAATGAATATGTTAAGTCTCAATGATGATTGAGAAGTAAATGATTTTAAGAATCTCAGCTGAGATATAACGAATGTTTTAAGTCTCAACTACGGTTGAGAAAGAAAAGATTATTTTGTATAAGACACTCGACCGAGGTCGAGGAAGAAATGTGGTTTTGCCAGCTGCGGTTGGGCAGAACTTGAGCACTACGGTGAAAGGAGCCGCTTCTGCTTATGATGGTTTAAATGATTTAAACCATGTTATGAATATGAATGATGTATGTAAAGAAGTCTTGTACCGGTATGAGCCGTCAACTTCGGTTGATGGATTAAGAGTCCTGTGGAAACACGGGCCTGCCGACTGTGTGTCGCCAGTTGATGGAATCTTATGCATGTGTAAGTTATCGACTTCGGGTTGATAGTTTAAGAGCCTTGTGCTGCACAAGCCTGTTTGACCTCAGGGTCAGCAGTTGACGGTGAAGTTCCTTCACTGTATGAATGATGTTATGATGATATGTATGTTATGTAATTATGTTATGATGTTATGTATGTGATGAAATTATGATATGAGAATAGGTATGTTATGTATTTGGAATATGATATATGATGACATGAAGGAATAAGGATTTTCTAAGAAATAAACTTAGAACTCACCAGCATAAAGTTGACTTGTTTTACATGCATATCAGGTTGAATAGTTTGAGAAAGGATACCAGGAAGACTCATGGCATACGTTGAAGACTACCCCTGGCATAGACTGGTTGTATTATATGACTGTTAGAAGAGTGGGTTATGTTTTAATGTGTGTTTAATATGTATACTTTATGTATGTAATTACCTTAAATTCCGTTGCTATGATAATGTAAATATGGTTTAAGGACTATGGGTATGATGTTTGCCAACCGAGGGGACTGAGGGCCTCTCATTGGGACCCTTCAATGTTCAATAAGCACCAGGTTATTTACTCTAAGCATTTTATTGTTATATCGGGGAATTGGCAAGGTCTTGAAGGAAAATTTAATCTCGTTAATGTGAATGCCCCTCAAGGAGATATTGACAAGAGACATCTTTGGATGGATCTTCTTAGTATTCTTAACACTAATGAGGGTTGCTGGGTCTTAATGGGTGATTTTAATGCTATAAGACAGGCCTCTGATAGATCATCCGGAGCACCAATTGACAGGGCTGCCATGGAATTTAACGAATTCATTTTGGAAGCGGGGCTGAGTGAGATAAATATGTGTGGTGGCAGATTTACTTGGATGAAAGATGATGGTTCAGCGTCAAGCAAGATTGACAGATTCTTGTTATGTCAAAGCATGATACTTAGATGGCCCATGGCAATGGTGAAGGTTATAGATAGGAGATGGTCGGATCATAGACCAATTGTCCTTCTTTCAGCCAACAATGAATATGGTCCTGCTCCGTTCAGATTTTATAACTCGTGATTAGCAAACGGGGAGCTCAATGACATTGTCATTAATTCATGGAATGGGAGCTCTTTTGACTCATCAGGGGCGGCTGATTATTTATTGCTTCAGAAACTAAGAAGGCTTAAAGAGGAGATTAAGAAATGGGCAAAAAACAACAGGTTGAAGGATACGGTAGAGGCCACAACGCTGGAACTTTCTGTTAAAGCTATTGAGGCAAAGGCTGAAACATCATGTTTGTCAAATGAGGAAATGGAATTAAGAAGGAAAGCCATTAGAAGACTGCAGGAAATAGAATATATGAGAAAGAGAGAACTTAAACAAAAAGCTAGACTTAAATGGATAGCTGATGGTGACGAGAACACAAGTTTTTTTCATGGTATAATAAACAATAACAAGCGCATAAATAGATTAAATGGCGTGGATGATGGGGGAAGATGGGAATATGATCCTCCTCGAGTCAAAAAGTTAATCCGAAGCTTTTTTGAGCAAAAATTCAAGGAACAGGCTTGCATCAGGCCCAAATTGTGTTGGTAACATTAAACAATTATCATCCTTAGAGTCAATCGCGTTGGAGGCCCCTTTTACCCTCGATGAAATTAAATATGCGGTGTGGCACTGTGGGGAAGAGAAGGCATCGGGACCGGATGGTATGACCTTTGTGCTCATAAAGAAGTATTTGGAAATCATAAAAATGTATTTTCTTAAGTTCATTAAATATTTTGAGGAAAGAAGGAAGATAACCAAGGGCTGTAACACATCGTTTATTGTACTTATTCCTAAATCGGTCTCCCCTGTTTCGCTTAACGATTACAGATCCATAAGTCTAATTGGGTGTATGCCGAAGGTTATTGGGAAACTTTTGGCTCTTCGACTCAAAATGATGATTCATAGAATTGTGGGTCCAGAACAAACGGCTTTTGTTAAGGGTCGTAGCATTTTTGATGGCCATATCCTAATCAATGAAGTGCAGAATTGGGTAAAGAAAAATAATTCTAAACTTATGTTGTTCAAGGTGGATTTTGCTAAAGCTTTCGATTCATTAAACTGGGATTATCTGGATTCTATTATGGATCAAATGCAATTCGGTATGCATTGGAGAAGATGGATTATGGGGTATCTCAAGTTAGGGAGATGTTCGGTAATTGTTAACGGATCTCCAACCGAAGAATTTCAGATTGAACGGGGAGTGAGACAAGGTGATCCAGTATCACCATTTCTATTCATACTTGCAATGGAGGGACTTTCATCTATGATCTCTTCGGCTGTTGAAAAGAATCTTTTTAAAGGAATTCACCTTCCGAATATGGTCCGATTATAACCCACTCAATGTATGCGGATGATGTGGTCATTTTGGGGGCATGGGATTCTCAAAACATGTCTAAACTTAAAAGACTATTGAGATGTTTTTACATGGTGTCGGGCCTAAGAATCAACTACCATAAGAGTAAGATTGTTGGGATAGGTGTACATACTTCGGAGAGACAAAGTGCGGCTAGTTTATTGGGATGTGAGAATGTTATGCTTCCGATTGACCACTTGGGGATGCCAATTGGAGCGAATATGAAATTATCAAAATTCTGGAATCCCATAGTCGATAAGTTCAAGAAGAAGTTAAGTGTATGGAAGGCGAGACATCTATCTTTTGCTGGAAGATTAACACTCGTATCAAGTGTTTTGGGTAGTCTACCACTATACTTCTTCTCCATGTTTAAGGCACCTAAGAAGACATTGCAACAATTGGAAGCAATAAGACGGAAATTCTTATGGGGAGGTAATACAAATCATAAGAAAATCCATTGGGTCGCTTGGGACAGAATTTGTAGACCAAAATATGCAGGTGGATTAGGCGTTTGTAGATTGGAATCTCTTAACAACGCATTAATAATCAAGTGGTGGTGGAGAGCACTGAATGGAGATAATGGATTATGGTCGGCAGCAATTAAGGCGATTCACAATGTATCCTTTGGCGAAGTTGGAAATTTGGGAAAAACCTCACTAGGTGGAATTTGGGCGAGCATAATTAAAACAGGAAAGAGCTTGAATGAAGACGGCCGGAGAATAAGTTCGGTAATCAGAAGACAGGTAGGTGATGGATCAAATACCTTATTCTGGAAACATGCATGGTTCGGTCACATCCCATTCAAAAATATTTTCCCTAGTCTATACTCAATCGAAGCACAGAAGGATTGCACGGTTGCTCAAAGAATTAAGAAGGAAGCAGGAGGTTCTGTTAGCTTCAACTGGGAATGGAACAGGGTATCTTTGAATCCAATTTCACTTCAGGATGTTCCAGAAATCGAAGACATGCTACTTAGCTATATCTTTAAAAATGGTGGTGATACTTGGACCTGGAACGGAGATGCCAAGAATCAATTCTCTACCAGATCGTGTAGAGACTGGATTGATGAATTTTATGGTGATGCTCCTGTTAGTAATATTTTCTGGCTTAAATGGGTTCCACCCAAGGTACTTTGTTTCATTTGGAAAGTATCTTTGGATCGTATCCCGGTCATGGTTAATCTGAATTCAAGAGGAATTAATGTACAATCTCTAAAATGTTCGCTATGCTTGGTGGAAGACGAGGACGGGGAACACCTTCTGTTCAGGTGTCGAGTTGCCCAGGAAGTATGGCGGAGAATTTCATGGTGGGCAGGCATTGACTTTGTATATTCTGGGTCTATTCAAAACATATTATGTTCATTAAGGGACGGTAGCGAAGTGGGTCTCAAGAGAAAGATTAAGATGTTGCTTGCAGCTTCAACAATTTGGTGTTTATGGCTATGTAGGAACAATTGGTGCTTCCATTAGATAAGGAAGTCAATTGATTGTTTGGTGGAAGACGTTAAGTTGCAGGCATTTACATGGGCAGAAAAACGTGGTAACAAGATTTCAACTGATTGGGAGAAATGGGTTGTCAACCCATGGGAAGGAATCAGTAAGATATAGGCTTGGGTTTTCTTCTTGGTGTATGGGTTTTTATATCTCTTCTTGTTCTTTATGTTTTTCTTGCTAGTTACCCGCTAGCTTTTCTATTGATTAAAATTCTTATTGCCATTCAAAAAAAAAAAAGATATTTGGCTGTAAAATTTATTGAGAAAATTCTCAATTTCAAACTTTTCAACTATCGTCCTTCTATTTTACGATTAAACTTTTTTTTTATATAATTTTATTAAATTTGCTATTAAATATTAATGAAATTGTTATTTATAAATTTTTATAGATTTTATAAAATTTTTTAAAAACTTTAAAAAAATTTATACTTAATTGTTAAATTGATGTCCGATTCGCGATGCACACATATAATATATATGTGTGAGCCCTCAAGAAGCCAAAGTAAAACTGTACTAATTTTAACGTTATTTTACTTATTTTGTAAAAATAACGTTAAAAATGTTGGGATGATCAACTTCAAACGATAACTTTGAGCTGGGAACTCTTTCGGAGCAGTCTCTCTATCCCAATTGTGATAAATGTAAGGTTTGTCTTTATCCTTTCTCCCAAACCCTATTGAAAAGTGGGAATATACTAGGTAAGTTTTTTTGTTTGTAATTGTTAAATTAAAATTTCTATTTAGCATTTTGTCATACATACACAAAGTTATAAGTAAATAAATGAAAACAATAATAATAAATATTTTTATATCCTTAAGATTTAAATTACTTTATTTTGAATATATATACCTTACTATTATAATAAACAAAAAAATTTTTTTGACACTTGTCACAATTTTAGGTTAATATTGCCACTTGGCATCCTCTTATCATCCCATTTTATTATTATCTCATATTAAATGATCACATATCCCATTTTATTATTATCTCATATTAAATGATTACATTATCTCTTATATTCAATAATTATAATATTAATGATATTATTTACCTTTTTAATACTAAAAAGTTTTAAAATAAATTAAAAACAAAAAAAAAACTTTTTATTGATAAACACACTTTAAAAAAGTTATAATATATGGATTTTTTCTAAAAATCAATATTTTTAGAAATAAAAAACAATTTAGACTTGTATTTAAATTTTTTTTTTAAAATGAAGTAAATTATAAATTAAAGTTTTAATTAATAGGATTTTTATAAACAATTGATTAAAACAAAACGTTTAAAAAATAATTTCTTTTAAAACCCAAAAGTAAAATAAAAATAATAGGAAAAATTAAAATTTTAGTTCTTTATGTTTAATGATATTTTCCAACGAGTCTTTTAACTTTAATAATTAAATAAATTGTTTTTTGTGTTCTTGATTTGCAACAGTTAGTTTTTAAATTTTAAATAATAAGATCGATTAACTTAAAAATCATTATTGTTAGAAATCAAAAAACTCAAGTACATTTCTTTAATTATTGAAAATTTTAAATATTGTTTTATTAAATTAAATAAATATTAATACATAATTTAATCAATGTCTATCAAAATATTATTTATAATTTTTAAAATTTTATTACTAATTATTTAATATTTTTAGGTAATCCGTGTAATACACGGGCAATAACCTAGTATATATATATATATATATATATATATATATATAACCTAGTGTAACATTCGGCCTCTTTTACCATCAATATTGTCCGCTTTATCCTTTCGGAGCTCATGAATTTTCTTTTAGTTGCCTGAGTGAATTTCTCATGAAGGTCACCATCTTGGATTGTTGCCACCAAAGAATGCTTAACTGTGGAGTTTTTCTCTCATCCACATCCAATGTGCCCAAAACGTGTTGATGATATTAAAAGACGAACATTTCTTATGAACCAAGAATCTCTACTATCCACGGTGATGTAGGATTTGCCTACAATGTTACACTCTTACTCTTATGAAAGCTATTAGCAACAAGTCAGACTTTATTATAATAGAACAATCAAGATTATGTAAAGATAATAAAACATGTCTAAAAATGTTAATTGAGTCAGGCATGACACGATATGATCAACACATATAATAATTAAAATGGTACATAAATTATGTTAAACTTACATTTTTAACTTTCAACACAATTATTGTTGCTAACAAGAAAGGAAACAATATAAAACAACTTTTTAGTTTTTTTTTTTTATTCGAACGATAGATTTAATTAAAAACTACTACAATAACATCAAATTATGTTGCCGGCCATATTTAGATAGCAACAAATCATCATTGGCCATACGAAAAGTTTAAAAGATAAGAATCAATATTATAATTTTGTCATCTATCAACAAGGTTGATCTAATATGGAAATTAAGTTATACAATGAAAGAAAACCTCAAAAAGATTTAACAGATAAGGGATCATGGAACCAAAGGGATTAATTCTTGGAGGTTCACTCCCGGTTCCAAATGTTCAAGAACTTGTTAAGGAACCACTCACGAGGGTTCCACATCGGTATATTCGCCCCGATCAGGACTCGCCGATCATATCATCACTCGACTCGTCAAGGCCTCAAGTGCCAGTCATCGATATGGACCGCTTGTCGTCTCAAGATTCGGTTCAAACAGAGCTTCAAAGACTACATCTTGCTTGTAAAGACTGGGGCTTCTTTCAGGTACAACCATATATACATGTGTCAATTTCCTTTTCTTTTGGTATTCACACAAAGTAGTCATCACAACTTGACTATGTGAGCGTTTGCCAAACTGCCCTTAATAGGTGATAGAGGCATCAATTCTTGACACGATTCGAAACACGACCCGAACACGAAAAGAAAATAATCAAGTTTTGGGTTGACAAGTATAACCTATTTAAAAATTGGGCCAGGTTCGCGTTGACCTGTTTAGAACACGACAAGAAAATAATCAAGTTTTGGGTTAATAAGTATAACTCGTTTATAAAACAGGTCAGTTTCGGGTTGACCCATTTATAAATGGTCGACCCGTTAACCCATTTAAGATTTCAAAATTTTTTTCTTTATTAAAACATATATTTAGTTGTTTTCTTTTGATTATTTACTAAAGTTTTCGATCGAGTAACAAAATTTATATTTTTTTCATCTATACAAAATGATTTTTTTTTCAGTTAACTATACAAACAAATTAATTTTAAATTTCATACTTCATAATTATGATTTATAATTATATGTTTAGTTATAATAATATTAATTTTTTGTTAAAATACTATACTAGCTAATTGTTAATCAAACACAACTACCTAACACGTTATTGATAACGTGCTTTCAACCAACAATCAACTTACAATCTGTAAATTTGTTTGATTAATTTATATAGACGGCCGGGTTACACGTGTCATGTTCGGGTTAACCCTAATTTATGTACATCAATCCGGGTTAAGGTTGAAAACGTTGACACAAATAACTATATGGGTCAGGTTCAGGTTGCGAAATTCAACCCACCAACCTGCAACCTGTTAACCTACTAACCCGTCAACCCCAGACACGATTGACAGCCCTAGATGTCTAAATAATTCAGCATGTATTTTCAGTTAATCATTAATTAAGAGACATGCTGACCAATTCAGAATTGTCGTTAAAGAGGTTGCACGAACCAATATTTACTAAGACACACATCTCAAGAGTATCTAATTGGCTAATTGAAATTTACATGCAGTTGATAAATCATGGGGTGAGTTGTTCATTACTAGAGAAACTAAAGAAAGAAACACAAGAATTCTTTAAGCTGCCATTAGAGGAGAAAAACAAATTTGGTCAAAAACCAGGAGATCTTGAAGGATTTGGACAAGCTTTTGTTGTTTCAGAAGAGCAAAAGCTTGACTGGTCTGACATGTTTACGATGATCACACTCCCTTCGGGTCTTCGAAAGCCACATTTGTTACCTAAATTATCTCATTCGTTCAGGTTATTTAATTTCTCTCTCACTCGTTCGTTCATTACGTTTGTAAATGTTCGTTTATGACTGATCAACCTAAAATTACAAATCATTTAGGGCATGTTTGAAATTTCATTTCAAAATGACTTATTTGTTTTTTCAAAAAGTTAATAAATCAAAAAAGTGTTTGGTAAGTCTAAAAGTATTTTTAAATTTTTTTTTTTAAATGAGTAATAAGTTGTTTTTAAAAGCTATAAATTCTGGCTTTTTAAAATAATTTATGACTTAGTAACCTAAAATTACAAATCTACTCTCATCTTTTTCCTTTTACCCAATTTATCATCCACCACCACCCACCGACACCATTCCCTGCACCCGCCACCGCTAGCCACCACCATCCACCACCAATGGTGCCAACCACCCGTTACTATCACCCACTACTACTCACTGCACCACCCGCCACCATTTCCGCAACCCATCACTGCTACCCATAACCGTAAAATGGTTGTTAATATAAGAATGTTTTTTTGGTCCTTTTGAAAACGTTATTTTGGAAAAGCTAATGCAAACACTTTTCGACCCAATTGTGAGATTTGAGTAAACGCTTGTAAACTTATAACCTAACACAGAGAAGCCATAGAAGAATACTCAAAAGAAGTGGACAAGGTAGCCTTGAAAACTCTTATGTTCATGGCAAAAGCTTTGAAGATGGAAGATGACGAGATGAAAGCATTGTTCACCGGTGGAGTCCAAGCAATCAGGATGAACTACTATCCGCCATGCCCACAACCCGAACAAGTCATCGGGATCGCCCCTCACGCAGATGGTAGTGGGATCACTTTCCTTCTTCAAGTGGATCAAGTTGAAGGTCTGCAGATAAAAAAAGATGGCATTTGGATCCCGGTTATACCACTTCACAATGCTTTCATTGTCAATATCGGTGATGTCATACAGGTAAGTTGGTTTAGTTTTGTCCATCTTAATCATAGTTTGAACCATGGTTGTAAAAATCGGCCTAGGCGGTCGTTTAGACGACACCGATTTACTTTGTTGATTTGGCCCTAATCGGTGCCTATGTGGCCTAATCATTTTTTTAACTTTTTTCGGGTAAATAGGGGGACCAAATCCATTATTCTTCGATATATTTCTCAATCCTAAATCCTTAATATGTCTATGAAACATCGAATTCAACCACTGAACATTGAAGTTCATCTCAAAACTTTGAACTCAGCTTCAATCTTCAATCTTCTTTTGTTGTTTCAGTGTTTAATTTTGAATTTTTAAGACTTAGTATGTTTAACTTTATGTTTTAAATTATTTGAAGTATTATATTAAATTATTAATATTGATGTGTGTGTATAATATATGTTTGTAAAATTACATATAAAAATTTCACTTTACCCAACGTTGATTAATCCCTAGGTAGTACCTCACTGCCTGACTTGTGTCTAGCGTCTTCTACAACCATGGTTTGAACTAAAACATTGTCTAGTATTGATATTTTCATATGTGGTTGTATGTATGATCTAAGGTGTTAGATAATCAATAATCATAAACCTATGGTGATTTTTTAAGGAGAATTTTTCAGCTTCGATCTGCTTCTACTGTACTTGTACTGATTTTCATGTTTTTGGTTTATGATATTGTGTCTCACGATCAACATATGTTGCTCCCATTTTGATTATATTAGTTGTTCTTTATCTTTATATTTTTGTATTTTACTTGATTATACATGTTTGTGTTTATCTGTTTGTTCATGAGGGGTCTCTCTGAAAGCAACATCTTTTTTTTCTCACAAATAAAAATTAAGTTTGTCTACATCTGACTCTCATAATATCCTACAACTAGTGATACTACAAGTGAGATTTAATGGATACGCTTGTTTGTGTATAGTATAGGTTTTATATCGTAAATTCTCTCATATATATACATGATTTCAAAAACATTAACATAAGGCAAAAACTTGTTCATTTCTAGATGGTATCCAATGGAGAATATAACAGCATTGAGCATCGAGTAGCCGTGAACGCAAAGAAAGAAAGGATATCCATCGCCACATTCGTAAACCCTAATTTAGGCATGGAGATTGGACCTGCGTTAAGCCTCGTTACTCCTGAGTCACCAGCTATATTTACAAGGATAGGTTTTGCTGATTTCATGAAAAACTTTACGTCCAGGGAACTTAAGAGCAAATATAAAGTAGATCAATACTACATATGATTTTCATGTACCAGTACATTAGCTATATATGCAATATGGTATACTATATAACTTCTTGTGCAATATGTATAACAAAACTCGATCTAATGACTAATTATGTAATGGGTTCATGTAATTTAATCATTGTGTGTTGTATTTATATTTATTTATAATATATAAGAAAAGGATAACAATATTACACATGTCGTTAAACTAGTTTATCCACATCACATTTGCTACGTGACGTCTTTCTAGGCTATCAACCAGTGACAGAGTTTGAGTAGTATGAAAGGGGGGCAAAAACTCAACGTCATCAAAAAAAATTTTTGCCATCGACCGGTATGTCTCGGTTAGTTTTATTAAATGTTCGGATCATTGATTCTGGTGGATTCGGGTCAAACAATAAAAATAATAAAATATCTAATAATTATAATTATGTGTGAAAAACTAAAAGAGTGAATACGAAGAACTACAACTCCGTTCGACAACCCTTTGAGAGTTTTGAACTGCTCGACAATCATGATATATTAATTCAATCTAAAAACCTAAATATCTAAACAACAAAAATAACCAAAATCACTAAATTAATATATAATTTTGCACCAAATAGACTAAATATTCTACAATAAATAGACAAAAATGAATACAAATTCAATACCAAACAATAGCAATTAACATAAAAATTCTGCAAAAAAAAAATACCTTACTACCTAAGAACGTGGAAGGAGCGGTGGATAGTGATGGCTAGGTGAGCCAATGAGTCGTAGCCATAAGCATTGATCATGTCAGAGGGAGGCAGTGACGCTGGAGGGAGACAGGGACGATCGTGTGCGGTGAGTGGAGACTCGGAAACCGAGCGTCAAGCGCAAGGACGAAGGCATGAAGGGTCAACACAGGGACAAAGGGTCAAGGCCTCAAGGGTGTGACGGAGGGAGTCATCGGTTGGTCGGTGTGACGATCGTGGTCTCTCGGTCAAAGTCGAACGAGTGAGGAGGGTAAAGGGTTGGAGAGAAATGAGGATTTTAGGGTTGGACTTGGGAATGACAGGAAATAAGGTAAAAATTCTAATTAGTAAGAAACGTGGGAGGAAAATGCGAGGGATGAAAATTGAGAGTAGAAAATTTGGAGATTTGATATTAAATATAATTAGCTTGTTATTATCATTGTGAACCTATGGTGATTTTATAGTAGTTTGTATAGTATAGGGTTTGTATCGTAAATTCTCCTATATATACAGAATTTCACAAGCATTAACATAAGGCAAAAACTTGTTCATTTCCAGATCGTATCCAATGGAGAATATAACAGCATTGAGCATCGACTTACAAGAACTGAACGTGTCCAAAACCAGTTAAAACCCACCACTTTTAAATCTACTCGGTTCAAAGGTTCTTATAACACCCGCTTTGCCGACCTCTACTCCTCTAGTTGATATTTAAATGAATCAAAGTATGATATTCATGGCTTATTTTAAAAACTTATGATAATTTTTAAAATATGAACCAAGTTTTTTATGGGTTAGACTCCCACTTGACATTTGTTTATCTCTCTAAATTTTATAAATTTTATTATAATAAATAAATAATTTTATCAGAGGGTTACGGGTTCAAGTCCTGTTATGAACAAAAAAGTAATTCAAATTGTCATTAAAAAAATAATTTTATCAGGCATGTGTTGACTTATGATATATCGACTTCGTTTTAACCATCCATTTGTCAATTGCTTATATCATTGGGTGTTTTAAGATTAAAATTGAAATCAAATATTAGTGTTTGTGTTGTGGCCATATTTCAGTGCATAATCATTCATGATGGTGGCAATTAATTATCACGAAATATATAGTCTAGTGGCCATATTCTTCATCAATTGATTTGAGTTATGTTGTCTATTTTAATGTAATTAAATGTAAAGGAATCTTAAATAGTTTGAAGATACGAGGTACACTTCTGTTTACGATTTCGAGCTCCAGACCAAAGGGTTCAAGAGGCTGCCCCCGACAGGGTTCAAGGGTCAGAGCTCCTGATGGAGGTCTGAAATTGACTTGACCCACAACTCGAAACGACTTGACCTGTGAAATTGATTTAACCTGTGAATGCAACTGTCAATAACTACTGTCTTGTTGATTAGTGAAAAACACATAAATATGCGCAGAACAAAACACCAACAACTAGTTTTATACCCGTCCGGTGGCCGGGTATTTTAACGGTGATAATGACATAAATATTTGTATTTTAATTCTAAAAAAATGTTAATAAAACAAAATAAATAACATAAAAACATTATTTTTTTCGGAGATAAGCTATTTAACATTATAATACCATCAGTGTTTTTTGTATTTAAAAAACGATTTTGGTTAAAATTAAAAATAAATCCGATGTGTCGTATAAATATATTGTTGCGTAAAAAACGAGGAAGCAATAAATGGGGGATGTACGGAATAAAAAATAAGTGTTCTATTTTCTTTTACTGGGTTAACTTTTTTTTTTTGAACGGCGAAATTCATTGAAACACCAAGAACAAGCAAGATGCTAAAGCCCTCAAACATCAAAACAGTCACCCAGTACATAAAAAGGGAAAGAGGAAACAACAAGAGAAAATTAAAAAGAAAAATTACACCAATCCTCCCAACTGGGTTAACTTTTATTATTTAAACTCTAAAACAATATGGAAGAAAATAAAACTAAAAAAAAAGCCAAGGATAGTATTGTAATTAAACAAACACATAAAGCATATAGCAAAATAAATGGGGGACGTTGGATTGGGCATCAGAATATGCTTTCCACATATGGTCACCTTACAACCGTTGGATTATTAGAAAACCCTAATCTGTATGAGTTGATTTATAAAAGCTGTTCTTGGTGGCTGGAAATTCACTTCTTCCTTTCTCTATCACAGATGCCATATGCAGGTTAGATCTTCTTGTGATTTGGTTTTCTATAGTCATTTCTACCAGCAAAGTCTCCATCGATCACAACCTCTAGTGTTGTCATTTGAGTGCTCTTTCAGTCTTCGTTTATAGCCATGATCGTTGGTAATGGAAAAGACGCCATCATCGACATAATTTCATCATCAAAGAAGTTTTGGTGTGAGTGTGTTGGTGCGGTGTGATGATGACAGCGTCTTTGGTGCGGTGGCGGTTGCGGTGACTTGGGATAGACCAGAAAACAGACGGTGTGGTGGTGGCGGCGAGCTGGCGATGTGGATAAAGTTAGGGCGGAGTTGATATTTAACGTGAGGGAGATGCATCTGTGTAGAAAACATGGGGCAGGTGTCAATGATTCGTATGGTTGCCGGAAAACCGCCATAACCGCCGGAAAACTGCCGGAAACCGCTCAAAATCTAAGTAACTGCCTACAGTGGCGGATCCAGGAATATTTTTCAGTGGGTTCACATTTTTCTGACGTTTTATTAAATATAAACGGACATAAAAATTTTCGGGTCGGGTTGACGGTTTGGGTCTTGTAATTTCTTCACGTAATAACAGTGCGATATATTAAGTCAATGATTAAAATTAAAAAATGTCGCCATTAAAGAGTTCGAAGATACATAGTTCATATATCGTTTAGGTTTCGGGGGCGTTGCCCCCTTGACCCATGCTTGCTGAATGGCTAGCAGGACCACCACCTTGGACCTCACAAGGGTGCGTGACCCCCTTGACCACTAATAAATACCATTTTGCTTGCTAAGTTTGTAAGACACGAAAGTGATATTAACACGATAAAGTAGAAATCTAACCATTGATTATCGAGATTTTTCTAACAAAGATCATTTGTCTTAATCAAGTTGACAAATTCATGTAAAAATGACATTAAAAATTCACTCTTAAAAATCTTAATAGGTTCATCTCAGGATTCACCCCTAAAATATTAATGGGTTCACCCTATTGTTTAACTCATCCGAAATTTCTTTTTCCTACTACCGAGTCGAAGCGCGGTGAGTTCCTGTGAACCCACCTCCTCAACCTACATCCACCACTGACTGCCTATTTTAAAGGGTCAGGATTTGATGCCGGTGATTTTGAACGGTTGAGGATTCTTCCGGAGGCGGTTGAGATGACCGCGGTCTATATGTTAATAATTCGTATCTTACAGAATTTCTTTTGAATTATCCCTAATCAAATTTCTTGATATTCGTAAGAGTAAAAATATTGATTTTAGAAAGTAATTTCATACACAATTCAATAAAAATCCAAGCATTAATTACCGAAATTTTGTAACAAGTTTTTAATTCATGACCGAGGTAAGGTGATCAATATTCTCGGTTGCAATGATCTACCCTAAGATTGTGGTGTGATCCTAGTCATTGGAACACTACAATGAACTTTTATTATCCTATCTTTTAGCTCGTTCAAGCCTTCTTCAAATATAGAGATGCCCAAATAACGTTCAAGTTTTTTATAGTTTAAAGTTTGTAGTTGTAAATTGTGAATTTTTAATTATATTTAAAATGCAGTAAGCGTTATTTGAAATTAAAATAAAAAATAAAATAAATTACGGTTTTGACTTATGTGGTTTAAGTGTTTTAAATATTTTCACCAAATTTTTTTAAATCAATACAGGATTACATTCCCATGTGGTTTTAACAATTAACGTTTTTGGTCCCCAATCATAGTTAGATTTGGAGGCCAAAACCGTTAGAATAGTTAGGTTTGAGTGTCGAAACTGTTATTTATTTAAATCATAAGGGCTACATTAATATATGATTATATTTTGAGTTAAAATAGTAAAAATACTTAAATCACATGGGCAAAAACCGTAATTTGCTCTTGAAAATAATATAAATAAAATTGTTAAAATAAAAAAATAAATCAGATAAAGCTATATTTTATAAACATTTAAAATAATACATTGAATAAATTAATAAGTAAAAAATAAAATATTACTAAAACGAACGAAACTAAAATCAAATAAAGTGACGATTTCTCATAAACAACCATGCTCACCATAGATAAATATTAATAAGGTATTATTCGTCTAGAGAGATGATCAAATGTTAACCTATGTTTATTACATTAACCGAATAGCTACATCTTATTATTTTGGAGCTCATACTAAAGTAAATATAAAGGTGTATGTTTTTTTCTTTTTTTAATTGATGTAGGACTCACTTACATTAATAAAAATATAAGAAAAAAATTACATCTTTAGATTTACTTTAATGTGGGCCCCAAAGTAATAAGATGTAGTTATTCGGTTATCGCAATAAGGAAGAGTTAACATTCGAACTATCCCTGTTCGTCTATTTACATTCCAGATTTCCAGTTATGCCTCAAACCATTTATGCAAACTTGATATTCTGAAATAAATCTCGTTAATTAGTTGCATTTTTGATTTTCCTCTCAAGATCCACCACTTGGAGTCAATTATGTTTTTTTTCTCTTTTATTAACAAGCTAGGTTAAATCTCATGTGTTACACGAGTTGAAAACTGAAATGATATATACTTTATAATAAAACTTTTTTTAAAATTATTTTTAAGAAAACCTATTTTTACAAAAATTTCATATTTCCTAAAACTACAAATTTTAAAATATTTATTATTTTTTTAAAAAACAACTATTGTATAGAAAAAGTTCACGTTTTGTAAACTTTTTTAATTATGTTTTTTGATAAAAAAAATATTTCTTTTTTGATTTATTAAAACTAATTTTTAATATGTAAAAGGTATATAATATAATTAGTCATTAGATTTATAATTATTTAAGAAAATTAGATAAGATAATTATGACTATCATTTAATTTGAAAGATAATGAATGAGAGTATAAAAAATGACATATGGCAAGAGTAGTCTAATATATTAACTTGTGGCAAAAAAATATGCTTATTTATTATAATAGTAAAATTGGTGCGATGCTCTAGGATATGACGCTATGGGGCTTACACTCGAGCCTACCCCATGAGAAACCTTACAACTACGTAAACCTCCTGACCTTACCTCATCAAACATGGTTTAGCCTGGATTCGAACCCTTGACCTCTCAATCCTTTGATTTTAGTCAATTCTCTTTGATTAGTCTTTCGCATCCGAAATATTAAAAAAATGAATAATTACATGTACCCTCCAATTTATAACTATAATTAGTTAATTACATTATACCTAAGTCAAAAGTTTAATTACATATATCATCTTCTTTTATAAGTCAAAAAAACCGAAAAAACAAATGTTTTCTAAGAACTAAAAATCGACTATGTCGGTTTCGGTTTTAATCAAAAACCGAACCGAACCGAGCACACCCCTGTTATATGTAAATGTACTTTAAAATAAACTTGACCCCAAAATGAGTTGCTTTTTGTAAGTTAGCAACCAGGTATTCCATTGCTGGATTATAAACCTCTTATCTATACTACTATACATATTATAAAGACAAAATAGTAATTTGTTTAAATCTCTTAAAATTAAGAGTTTTACAACTTTTATAACATATGATGCAACTTTTTAATTATAATCAAAATGTTTGTCTGTGTTTTCACTTTGTCCGACATTTGTAGCTTTTAAAAATTTAAGTGAAATAGAGTGATTATAAAAAAAACCCTTCAAAACAAATGAATCACTTCTTGACATTTTTGGTGCATTTGACATTTTATGTTAGTAGTTAAAGTCACTTTTAGTAAACTACCAAGTTAAAAAAAATTGCTTTTGTTATGGTTATAACTCAAGAACGAAGCATGCAAACCTTTAAAACATACTACTTAAGTATTGTGCTTTCCATTGCAACGTGCGTGTACTATACTAGTTTCCTATATATGCCGTGTAGTTTGTTTCTTCAAATCAGTTTAATGTAGCTAGCAAATTGAATTCAATGTTTCTGCCCATTTTTTTTGTTTATATACAAAATTACATAAAAAAAATATTAGCACAATATGCAAAAAGAACGTGGGGTGACTACATTTCTAAAACCGTACATATATTTTTTATCGTAAAAAAACAGTTTTTCATATTTCTAAAGCCTTAAAAGGATCATCTTTTGTACGTTGGAAACTTCAATTCGTTACATTTTATACAATTAAATTTCATTTTTACACTAAAAATTTTCAATATTATTTTTGCAAAGCGTTTTGAATATTTTCGTCACTAATTTATCCGTTGCTGGTTATTAAAAAAAAAAAAGGAAAAAGAAAAAGATTGACGCTCATATTATTACCTTTTCTAACGGCGATGATCTTACATATACTTATGTTGTCTTAATCGGTCTCACCAGATAGAGTTCAGAAATACGCTCCTCAGAAGCACGGGAGTCTCGTGAAATAGGTAAACTCTCGCCCAATATTAAAATTAAATCCGTGATTAAAGCCCAGATTCAATCACTCACCTGAATATCCAAGAAGTACCCCAAGTGGGGTTCGAACCCAAATCTCTTGGATCCTCCCGTATCACTAAGACAAGATTCGTTAGATTGATGCTAATATTATTTAACCTTCAATAAGTTGTAAAAAAATGTTTTATTTTTTATTTCTTAAGAATTTGAAAAACACAATTGTTGGAGGATCATATCCCAAAAGAAAAGAGCCAACTTTAGCTGAAACGTAGCTATTAAAAACGCTTTTAAAAATATTCGAACAATGGTTGCCTCACCTGTAGGCATCGCATATTATTGTTTATATCTTCTTCCCAACTCAAAATCTTTTGCTACAAATTTATTGTTACAAATTTAAAATAAAATACTAGATCGGAAGGACGGAAAACAGTTACACATATCAAGCAGGTATTAATTCTCGTTTATATGTTGTTAATTTTTTATGATTTCTTTTACGATATGGAGTTATATATGTTACAGATTAAGTATTTGATTATTTTTTAGAAAGAATTACGTATATTCTCATTTAAACTCGAAAAACTCACATATTTTATTTACATATTCATCTCAAATCATGTTTCGAAAAAACACGTAATTATGAAAGTTTACAGGGACATATGAAATTGTCCCTATTTTTTAGGGATTAAGTTACGAGATAAGTATATAATTTTCACCGTGAAATATTTATTAAAAACTCACAAGTGATCTAGTTAACACTCTAATTATATTATGTTTTTGTTATCATGTTTAAACCTTCAAGATGTTTTAGTTATCTTTTAAATCCAAGCAATTTGTGTAAATTATTGGCATATTATATCTGTCAATATTTATGATAACTAGGTTTTTCCCGCCGCGCTGTCACACCCCGAGCCGGCGGGGTTGGATCGGATTCCCCGTCGGGCGGAAGGTTCTCGGGGCGCGATATCGTGAGTGATAATCGTGATGATCAGATTGTTTACATATCAACAATGTTAAGAATAACTAAAGCACAATCAAACATTAAAATAGGATTACAAAGTTAAATTACAATATCAATGTTCAGTAATTTAACTCGGTAAACCTAACAAAAGATTCATATGTTTCCTATCTTGTATCTGTACAAGATATCAAAAGTGATTTGTATCCATAGCAAAATATGTGCTTCTCCAAAAGTCTACTAGGTCTGCTAACTGGCATCCTAGTATGCAATCCAAAAGCTTAAGTCTATTCCTGTGCGTCACCTGAGAAAACATGTAAGAAAAACAAAGTCAACACAATGGTTGGTGAGTTCATGTAGTTTTAGTATTTGTAAAATAGCTTTTGCAAACCTTTTAGGTAAAACCTTAACCTCATTAATAACACATGTATCATCCAACTCGGTATGCTTATATATAGGGCATACCCCTGAGTCGAGCCTACGACCCGCCCAGATGCCGTCCCACCACATACTAAGTCGCATAGGACATTGATATTAATGATAACTAAGCATTTTACCTACCATTCGATTCATTCTTCATCATAGCTTTAGTTTATTGTTTCAAAGTTTACAAGTCTATCGCATTTGTATGTATTAGTTTCAATAAGTTTATCAAGCATCGTGTTGAAAAGTTTATGTTATTGACCCAAAAGCATTCATGTTTCCCCCATTTCGTTTATAGCTTTAGCATTATATTTTAGTTTATAGCATGAGTGAACATTGAGGAATCATTGTATGGCAAGCACTAAGAGACCATCCGTCTACTCCTCAAGTCCCGACTATGAAGGTCACCCTCTGGCAAGCACTGAGAGGCCAACGGTCTGTTCCTTCAAGTCCCAACTATGTAAAACACCCCATGGCAAGCACTAGGAGGCCAATTTAGTATGTTCTATCATAGTTAATAGCTTTAGCATTCAAGTTTATAGCATTTAAAGTTTAACAGCCGGTGAGGCAAGCACTGAGATGCCAAACCGTTGCTTTTGCATGACAAGTTTATAGCATTCAAAGTTTAACAACCGGAGAGGCAAGCACTGAGAGGCCAAACCGTTGCTTTTGCATGACAAGTTTATAGCATTCAAAGTTTAACAACCGGTGAGGCAAGCACTGAGAGGCCAAACCGTTGCTTTTGCATGACAAGTTTATAGCATTCAAAGTTTAACAACCGGTGAGGCAAGCACTGAGAGGCCAAACCGTTGCTTTTGCATGACAAGTTTATAGCATTCAAAGTATATAGCATTATGAGCACTTCAAGCATTTCGAGCATTTAAGTATGATAAGCATATAGTATTTGCATTGTAGCATTAGCACGTGGCATTGGCATATAGCATTAGTGTTAAGCCGTAGCAAGTAGCATTAGTATTTAGCATTAGCATTTAGTATTCGCATATAGATTTAGTATTCAAGCTTTAGTGTCGTGTGTGTGGTTTAAGCATATAGTTTATAGCGTAAGCATCAAAAGTGTAGTTTAAGAGTATAGTTTCTAGCATAAGCATTAAGCATCTAGTTTAGGAATATAGTTTATAGCATTCAACATCTGGTTTCAAGCCTCAAGTTTAAAGTATAAGTTTCAACATAAGTATCATGTTTATGAGTAAAGCATTAAATAACATTTCAATGGTTTATGAAAATGTTTAACATGCTTCTCAGTCCCGAAGTAAAACAAATAAGTTTGAAAAGGGACAAATGAACTCACCTTAAGTCCTTAGTGATTGGCTATGTAGAATAAGAATGCACGCTCTCTTTGTTTGCTCTTGTTATGATGTTCACACTCCTGTATTGATTTCATAATGTTTGTAGTTGATAAGCATTTGTTTGTAAAAATTTGTCGTGTGCCTGAGTGTTGGTGTTAGCCCTAAAGTTGGCTAACACTAGTGGGTCGCGGTCTTTATTCGGCCCTAATTCATTTGTTATAAAGGTTAGTGATACTTAACCCAATTAGTTTGATGTTAGCCTTCTTAGTCATTTGACTTGATCATTGGCCCTATTTGCAAATGTTCTAAAATTCAAAGTTTTAGACATTTAGGAATTTCATTAGTTTCAAACACTATTTTCTTTATAGTGATTTAAGTTGTAGATCTTTCCAACAAGTGAGCATTAGCATTGTTTTAAATTGCTTTATCCTCAATTGTTCTGTGGGCCGAATACATCCCGTGGGTCGGATGGCGTCGGCCTTGGGCCTAACTTAGGTGTAGTTTGGCCGGCTAAATGTATTGGGTCCATCAAGACACCTGGGCCAAAAATAATCGCTTGGGCCGAAGTAACTAAACTTGGCTTTAAATGGATTTGTTCAATATGAGTGGTGGGCTTAGGATGTGGGCCGAACAATAGGGTGGGTGTATCCATAACATGTGGTTGGGCCGTAAAGGATGTAGGCCGAGTATCACATTCATGGGCCGAAGGATTTGGGCCATCTAAGGGTTTTGGACCGAAAGGTTCAATTGGGCCGGGGCTGTGGGCCGAAGGGTTTTAATGGATCGAATAGATTTATGGGCTAAACATTCATGATGGGCCATAGTCCCAATATTTGTCCGGTTGTTTGTTTTGAGTATGAAGTTCATGGGCCGAGCCTAGGCTGAAATAACTACACTTGGGCTGCCAAACAAAGAACTTGGGCCGAACCAGTAAATGGGCCAAGAGGTGGTGTTGGGCCAATTGTTTGGGCCAGGCTATCCGAGTGGCTGGTTAAATCAAAAGCAGCGAACCCTCTTGCTTATGGTTCCTAGGTTCGGCTAATTACATATGGTTTCGCAAGGGTTCGCTTCATGGAAGTTTGAGCATAGGTTCGGCCATGTATATGCTGAAGGTTCGGCCGAAGGTGACAACCAACAGGTTCGTGGCATGATGGTTCGTACCCCAGGTGAGGTCCAAGGTTCGCAGCACGTGTGAAGGTTCGTGAATCATTGTATGCATGGTTCGTCCACCTATAGTAGGTTCGTGGTTATAACTCAAAGGTTCGTCAAACAGGGATGCAGCTCATGGGTTCGTGGGGCCTCCAAGGGTTCGCTGTGGGGAAGGGTTCGCCGAAGAAGTAGGGTTCGCCGCACAGGACCTAATGCATCAAGGGTTCGGCGCCTGCACAAGGTTCGGCTAGTTGAAATGGTTCGCAGCCATGGTTCAGGTGCACAGGTTCGTTCCTGTAACCACGAAAGCGGTGCATCATTCTCATCCTCACCCACTCATGGCTGTTGGAAGCTAGACCCACGATGTGACCCGTACAAATGCGTGGGTTCGCAGGTGTCGAGTTCTATGAAGGTGAATATAACCGGCTAGGTGTGTGGGTTGAGCAACAAGACATGGAAACCCTATTTTTCAGAAATTTCCAAGCTTCATACCTGATTTTCCCGTGGGTAAACGCTCAGATCGGTTGTACTTTTAGGTAGATAGTGTCAAGATCTTCGTTTAGGCTCCAAGAACACGCGAATTGGTTAAGATTTGAGCAAGTTATGGAGCTTCAAACCATGAAAATGGTGGTTTTTGTTGATAGGGAGAGAAATGAACGGGAGAGAGGGTGTCGAGAGAGAGAGGTTGTGTATTAAATGAGAAAAATCACTTCATTTGGTGCTTAAATACCCCGCGGGTATTCGGGTTCGTTTCGGTTGCTCGGTTCACGTTTTCGTCGCGTATCCGGGTCGTTACGCGAATATTTTGTAAATTAAATAAAAAGAATTATTTTTAACAATTGGGATGTTAGTAAATTTGTAATAATTATTTTAAATTTCGTTTAACAAATTTATTTATTGATTTTCTTTATTTTTACGCATTTTGGTTATTGGTTCGCGATTTAATAAAATAGTTTGTTTAGTTTGTATTTATGATGAGTTTCAAAATTGTAAAATAGGAAATATTATATTTCCTTAAATTTATGATCGATCGTATCGTTATTCGTTTCGTTTCGTCAGATCGCGTCGCCATCGCGCGTATTCGTTCGAATCGTCATTCGAACGAACACGTCGATGGTTTGGCTTTCTGATTCTTGTTTTCTACCGTTAAGTCATTATTTCAGAACGTTAAACTGTCAGAATCATTCGTACAGATCGTCACCTATACGAATAATTCGTCTGTTTAGCATTCCATAAAAATAACCGTTAAAGTTTTGTTTTGTTTAACCTCACATACGTTTATACACAATAGTATCACATCAAGTATTTATGTTTCAACACTGTGTTGTCTGACATGTTTCTGACTGTTAAACCCTAAGGTTTGAGTCAGATTCAGACAATCGTATAATAGTTTCATGTTAACCAAAATGTATTAATAGCATAAACATAGTTTCGCGTACTGTGTATCTGAGTTACTGTACGATCTACAGTGCAACTTACTGTTCCGGTAACGATTCCGGCACAGATGTTACACGCGTGTTGCGGCGGGTTGTCACAATGCAATTATGATAAAGGGTATTATATATCATTTGCAAAAGCATAAGTTACATATAAAAATCAAGGATGGGGTTATAGTAAAAAGGCTTAGATTGGTGAAGTGTGAGAGGATTGTGGGCCATTAGATATATAATTTAATGGTTGAGATCAAAGTTGTATTAAAAAGTTAGTGGAAAGGTATTTTAGTCATAGACACTTTTGTTGACTTTTTATCATGTTCCCCCCATTTTTTTAAACGGTCATAACTTTTACATACAATATTATTTTTTTTTTAAATTACACCAAAAAAACGAGCATTTTTTTATCTTTAAAACAAGTATAGTATTGTTATATAAAAAATAAAAAAAACGTTTTCTTCTACCTTTTATATTTGTAATGCGTCATTGTGTCTAATTGTCTATTATTGTGTCTTTTTGTTTGTAAGTGTTTCTTTTTGTCGTCGTAGTGTCTAACTATTCTTTTTTTTATAAATTCATGAGCTTTAAAATTAATATTGGTGAAACAACAAAATTACATGCTTTTTATATGTAAATCATAATGATAAAACAAAACAAATTCATTAACTACAACAATGTGTGTATTACACAATGACCTGAACGTAAAACACAACGACGCGTAGATTACACAATGACCTTAACATAAAACAAAATCATGGCTATTACACAATGACCTGAACGTAAGACACAATGATGATATATTACACAATCATCTGAAGATAAAAACAATGATGAATATATTATACAATGACGCGTATATTACACAATGACTTTAACGTAAAACAAAATAATGACTATTACACAATGACCTGAATGTAAGACACAATGATGCTATATTACACAATCATCTGAAGATAAAAAACAATAATGAATATATTACACAATGACCTGAACATAACACACAATGATGATTATATTACACAATGTTCTAACGATAAAACATAATGGTGAATATATTACACAATGACATAAACATATATACAATGACGAAAATGTATTTTTCAAAAAATAAAAACAATTTATGTTTTTTAATATTATAAGTTTTATAAACATAATGGTAAAATAACACAATTATGTACTTTTAATACATAAAACATAAAAAATAAATAAGAACAATTTATTTAATGCATAAAAAACAATAACAAAATAACACAATATGATATAAAAAATAAAACAAAATAATAAAAATATTAAACACAATGACATAAAGCATTAAACACAATAACTTGAAGCAATAAACACAATGACCAAAATACCCTTTTTATAAAATTAGAGTAATGCCACTTGTTAAATCCATAATCCTTCTCACCCTTCTCATCAATTTCACCCTTTTTACTTGAACCTAATCCTAAAAATAAAATCTTTTATCACGAACTTTATACTAATTTCTCATTAAAAAATAAAATCATACAAAATCCATAAAAATATGTTACGAAAATAATAGGAAAAATTACTCATAAAATCCTTCTCACTGGCAACCAATTGGCTGAAATTAAAAAAAAACTAAAATCTCTAAACAAACATTGATTTTTTATGAGAATAAATAAATAACCGTTATCTACTCCAAACATCGTTGAAACCCTAGAAATAACCACGTTTTTTCACTATAGTGTTCATACTATCTAATAATGTATGTATGTATGTATGTATGTATATTATATTGAAATAGTATATATATATATATATTAATTACTATTTAAAAATGATATAATATTAATAATATTCAATTTGGTTGCTCTTTAATATATATATATTAATATTAATTACTGGAAGATCTTTGAATTAAGTACTAAAATATATTTAACCGATTTGTAACAGTTTTAATTTTATTAAGTTAACGAAGTATTATTGTTCTTATTTCTTAATCATCTTGTGAACTTACTCTTGGAAATATTCCTACATGAATTAATGTGTTCTTCAGGATTATTATTAAAGTTAACATAAATATATAAAAACTCTTTATTAATATATCAATTATATGATGATTGATGTAATGATATAATGTGAAGTGCATGTATTGCTCTCTTTCTTTTGAACATTCAGAAATATTATTTTAAATCGGGATTTGGTTATTCACACGCCCACCTTTTTTAATTCAACACTCTCACCGACCTTATACGCCTCGTATAGGTCTATACGTCACGTATAGCCTCGCGTATAGATCTATACTCCACGTATAGGTCACCAATCATTGGCACTGATACCCAATGATTGGTCACGTATAGAGCCGTGTATAGGACCTATACGACATTTATAGGTCTATACGCCTCGTATAAGTCCCCAATCATTGACACTGACAAATTCTAACACTCAATGATTGCCCCTCTATACGTCTTGTATAGACCTATACGAGACGTATATGAGGTCTGAGGTTGATGGGGTGGGTGTGTGAATAACACGACCCTTCAAATCAAAGAGACTAGCAAGTAGCTAGATTTAAGTATAAAGAAAATATCAAAACAAGAAATTACACCAAGTGGACCATTATAGAAGCTTACATTTTGCTCTATATTTCACCCATAGATAAATTTCTGACTATTATCTCACCAAGTATACCCAATGGGTTTGGATTTTCATTTTTGAATTTGCATTTCTAACCTTCCAAATACACCATAATGAAGATAGGCATGTGGCCAGAATAATCTCCTTCTTTTTCGAGCAATATGGCCACCCATTTACAACATCAATTAATTGTCGGACCGAGCATGCTGACAGTCGCAGACATTTACACCGTGAATTTATCCCTTCCCACACTTCGCTCGCGAATGGACAGGGTAACAATACGTGGTCAACAGATTCTTCACTCTTATTGCACAAAGAAAAGAAGTTGGTTACATTTAACCCCTATGTACCAAAGCAGATCTTGTTGGTATTTTGTTCATGTTTGCTCTCCAAAAAAGAATGTTAACCTTCAAAGGGATCCATCGAATCCAAGGGACATGTGCGTCTTCATATATAAACAATCTAGACTAAATAGCTTTTCTTGCTGCTTTTGTAGAGAAAGGTATGGGGTTTTCATCACTCCAAACCCACTAGGAAATCTATCGGATTGTGTATAAAATCACTATCCGAAATCAATATTTCTTCCCTTTCGAGTTCAAGAAACTTGATTTTGGGATATCCAATAGAGAGAATTTCAATGATATGAATTTCAATTGAAGAAAAAAAATCTGCGAGTTCGTTTTTATTGTTAAGCCCCTTGGACTTCGCTAGGAGCGCAACCCCCTTGACCCACGCACTTGGTCTAGAGCTCAGAAAATATTAAACGAGTGTGCACTTTGCACCTCCGAGTACTCTTTAATATTATTTTACATCCAATTACACTAAAATATACAACAGATAGTTGTAAAATGATATCACCCTCCGGTTTTTTCCTCCAATTCCACATGGCACACAAACCCTTTGAGTGAGGCAATCGATCTACAACCGAGTAGTGCTTGTTAGATTCCAAGATGAACAAATCCGGGCCCAAGATCTCACTCTAGTATTGCTCTTTAATTAATACTTGTCATCTATCACAATGATATTTCCTTAGAACTAAAGACATTTAAAAGGAGAAAAACAACATTAAAATTTTATCTTTATCATTACGATCATTAGATATTTTTTTTTTCATATTGATTTTTCTTCACAAATTATTTAAATTACATAATTGAATTAACCTAACGATTCTTATATCATGTTAATCTAAGATAAGATACATTCAACACGTGGTATGAGATCGAAGTTGTTTATATTAGTTCAATCATGAAGATGCTTTATTGTATTTTTAGCAATTCCAAACCATCACATTCAAGTGTGTCCTTAAAATCGGTTTTACAACTAACTTTTATTTATTTGAACCTTATGTACTTCGTTCAAAGTGATATATTTTATTTGAAATATAATGACATAATTACATCTTCGTTCACATTTACAAAATAAGCCTAATGCAACCTTTTTTGTCACAAAAGGTTGTAAATAGGTTGCATAAGCTGAAGTTGCATTAGCTTAATGCAACATTTTTATTACATAATGCAACATTTTTTAAAAGGTTTTGCATTTAGAAAATGTTGCATTAGGAAAAAGAAAGTTGCATTATATATCAAAAAAGTTGCATTAAATCTAATGCAATTTTAGCGAATGCAGCCTTTTTTTGACTTTAAAGGTTGTATTAGAGTGATTTTTGTAGTAGTGTTTATTTGATTCTTAATATGATATATGCACTCATACTTAACTTACTTGTGCTTCATTCGTACTTAGTTCTTAGCCATTATCACAAATGATCATATTTCAATACGAAATATAATGAATATAAAGGGGAAAATTTTCAATGAAAAATAGACGGTTGAACTAAAGAAAAATGATTTGATTTAATAGTAAAATCTAATAGTTAACATGAAGTAACATTCAAGTACAACCTACTTTAATATATTCATAACGCTTAACGTACATTGGTTAAACCCAATGTTCAATTAGAGTGTTACTTTAAATTGTTCCTATCACTTGAATTATGGTTATAGCTAATATGAAGCTATTATTCAAAGTAAAACTTTATTTTAATATGTTATTTGATGTTATAATAGACTACACCTATAATGGTTTTTAGTTATGTCAGTCTTATTCGATTACCCTATTACATAACTCATTTCACTTCTTCTAAAAGTTAACTTCATTCTAAAAGAGGTCTAGGGTATTACTTATATTTTTACTTTTTGGTTTCACTCAACATTTCTAGTTTTCTCTATTTGTTTCTTAAGTTTTTAAAAAAAATTATAAAAAATCATTTTTATCCACTCGAAAATTTATTTATCTTTGGATTTATATTAATTTTGTTTCTTAATTGTTCCACATTTTTTTTCAAGATTGACATTTTCACTCAATAATTTTCTATAATATTTGTAAAATTGACCTACGTGAGTTTCTAAAGTTTTGAATATATTCCTCTCATTAACTTGACCTAAAATAATTCAGATTTATTACGTGCTTCAGGGTTGTTTGGTAGCCTCTTAATAGTCTTAAGAAGCTACATTTTAATGGTTCATAACATCTTAATAATTAAGAAGTAACCTTAAGTATAAATGATTAAGAGGTAGCAATAGCATTACGAGGTAGTCTCTTAGTCATTCAGACTTAAGATTATCTCTTAACTATTAACTGGTTATGAACTATTAAAAAACTACCAAATAACCCCTTAGTTTTATGTGTGTCAAGTTAAATTTGAGTTGAGTTGTTTTTATAATATTAATATTTTTATTAAATAATAATGTTTTGAAGTGAGCTTTTTTTACACTTATAGTCTCTTAATATTAAATAATATTAATATTATTATTAAATATAACTAGAAAAAAACCAAAAAATATTATTTATATGCTAAGAAAATGATAAAAAATAATTTTTATTGAAGGAAACCTTTAAAAATAACCACACAAATAACACGTGTTAACAAGCAGGTAACAAAAAAATTAACTTAAAAAAATTCAACCTGAAAATACACTTTTAAAATATTATTTATATTTATCCTTTATAATTCTCTCAAAAAATAAGAAACGTGTTTACTATAAAAAAAAAAAAAAAAACGCAATGTGTTCCAATGGGGTGAAAGTAAGTTGTCCAGTAAAAACTAAGAAATATTCATAAATTCATTTTGTGTATAGATAATAATGTTTTAAAGTGAATTTTCTTTTGCATTTTTAAAGTTATTTTTATACTTTAGTCTCTGTTTTTTTAAAAAAAAAAGGTTAAAAATTTTCACTTTTTATAATAATAATATTACTATCAAATATAGGTTTTTAAAAAACCTTGTAAAATGTCATTTTTATCCACTCGAGTTTCTAAAGTTTTGGATTTAAACTTTTCGTTTCTTAATTGTTACGCCTCTGCTTTCGGGGTTGACACTTTCGCTAAGCAACTTTCTAAAATATTTGTAAAATGTTGTTTAACACCCACGAGTTTCTAAAGTTTTTAATTAACCTCTTTCGTACCTTAACGTAAAAAATTCTTGCTTGCTTAGTGTTATGTACATGTCGATATAAATTCGAATATATTAACATTTTGGTGTAAATTTTTTTCATAAATGATTTGGGTCGAGTTGAGTAAAATATAATACGTTTTCATTCAATAACTAGGTTATATGCCCGTGTATTACACGGATTTATAAATAAAAAATATGTGATTTTTTAACTATGTCTTCATATATTTGCATGATAAAATAATTTTATTACATTCTTTTAAATTTGCATAATTATTAAAACTAATAATATTTATTATACCTTTTTATATTAAAAATATTAAAAAATAAAAATTTATAAAAAAATGTTCTTAATAGTTAATACACACACACATTATACATAGATACAATTATTATCATATTATTAATTATTAGTATTTATTTAGTGTATTTATGTAAACAATGTATATTATTAATAACATTAATGGTTAGTTTTTATATTTAAAAATAAAATTTTATTTTTGAATTAATAAGAGAATGACATGTGGCATTTTCTTGGAATCAATTATTAGATAGGAAGATATAAATTCGAGACGCCGACATGAGTAAAATTATAAGTATATTTTGGGCATAATACTATTTTATATTTATATTTTAATCTTTAGAACTGATCCACTATGACTTCTAATGTTTATTTTAATCGTATCGTTACATTGTAACACCTGAGTTTTAATCTTATCATCCACGGCAACGCACGGTTGCTTTTGCTCATTTATATTCAGACTCAAATACTTAGCTAATTTAAAGGATATTATTGTAGTCTCTATATTTTGCTTCTTTAATTTCTCTCTTTTATTTTTCTAGCCAATCTCATTCAATATAATGTGGTTGTGTTTATAGCCATCTCTCTCTTTTTTTTGTATTTGTAGAATTAATTATCAGTATAATACATTACTAATTAAGATCTTTATATAATATCGAGCTATTTTAACGAGTTCAACTAAAGATTCTATTGTGGTCTCCAACCATCTTTTTGCTTAACCGACACACAACCACCTTTCAATCTCATTTTCCAATCAAGCTAAACATGAAAATTGTTTAAAAAAAGAATTTTTTTTTTTTTTTTGTAAATTAATAATCAACTTTTTGTAATTAGAGTTCCTTCACTTTCTTGCTAATTATGTTTTATCATACAGTTTTGAAAAATGGATAGTATTTTAAGTTCAATTATTACTCCGGTTGTTGGATCTTTGATGGCCCCAATTAAGAAACATTTGGGTTTCTTGGTTTCCTCCACAAAGCATGTTATAGATATGAAGGAGAAAATGGCTCAACTCAGTCTCACAGAACAAGATACTCGACATAAATGGGAAGAAGCTGTTGCAAGAAACCAAGAGGTGTCTAACCATGTGTCACCATGGTTAGATGAGGTCAAAAAGATGAACCAAAAGGTACAAAGCATTCCAACGAGTGGAATTGAGTGCTTTAATGTGGCAAAAAGATACAAAGTAGGAAAACAATCTTATAATATTCTTGTGGAGATACAAGCTCTTGAAACTTGGAGGTCTACGTTTGAGTTTACTAACACACAAAAACCTCTTGCTATGGTTGTATCTTCAACCGATGGTACCCAAAACAACGACTTCGAGTCCAGAGATTTGATACGCAAGGCTGCCTTGAAATCCCTTCAATCAAAGAATAATGAGTCCCATAAGATGATTGCTTTATGCGGGATGGGCGGTGTGGGAAAGACCACAATGATGGAACACATAAAAAAGGATGTAGAAGCTTCAAAAATGTTTGATTGTCTTGTGAAGGTGGTTCTTGGTGAAAATGTAGACACAATTGCTCTTCAACGAGATATTGCAAAATATATTAATCTTGAGGATTTAAAAGAGGAAGCTAAAGATGCAAGGGCTGATCGTCTCCATAGCATATTTGAGGAAATGTCAAAACAAGGAAAAAAGGTTTTGGTAATAATGGATGATCTTTGGAAGGTGTTCGACCTCAAAGATGTTGGACTAAGCCCATTGCCAAAAGGGTTCAAGCTATTGTTCACATCACGAGATAGGCGTGTTTGCACTCAGATGGGCGTTAGAAACGATTCAATTTTTGATGTAGGGTTCTTAAATTACATAGAAGCAAAAACTTTATTTTTTAGAGTTGTGGGACTTTCAGATGGCGATAATCCACCACTCCAAAAGATCGGAGAAGATATTGTGAAGAAATGTGGTGGTTTGCCAATTGCGATAGTAACCATCGCCAAGAGTCTTACGGACAACATACATGAGGCATGGAAAAAGGCACTTTGGCGTTTAGAAAAAGATGACCTTAAAGACCTTGAAGAAATCACGCACAAAATATTTGAGATGAGCTATGAAAATCTCAAAGACGATAATGACAGAGCATTTTTTCTTTTGAGTGGCTTATTTCCAGATGATTTTGATATTCGTATAGAAGACTTATTGAGGTATGGATGGGGGTTGAATTTTTTTAAAGATTCCAAGACTTTATCAATAGCAAGAAGCGATACGAAAATAAGTGTTAACAATCTCCTACGTGCAAACTTGTTGACTAAAAGCGATTGCGTAGGATGTGTTAAAATGCATGATCTTGTGCGTGCTTTTGTTTTAAATAAAGTTTCAGACGTAAAACAAGCTTCAATTACTAATTACCATGATGATAACAATTCATATCAACAGCCTTGTGAAAGACTTCTATTAAAGTGCACAAATATGACTAAATTTCCTGTAGATTTTACAAATTACCCAAACCTCTCAATGTTGATGCTAATGGATGGGGATGGGCTCCTTAAATTTCCACAAGATATTTACAAAAGAATGGAAAAACTTGAGGTTGTTTCATATGAGAATATGATTATCCCGTCATCTTTGTTAACGTTCCAACACTCGATTACCAAACTTCGAACACTAAGCCTTCGTGCATGTGGGTTCATAAATGATGATATCTCACTTATTGGAAGTCTTAGCAACCTGGAAACACTAAGCTTTGTTGACTGTGAGATAAGAAGGTTGCCCAGTGTGATAGGGAAGTTAAAAAAGCTGAAGTTACTAGACTTGACCGGATGTGTTGACCTTCGTATTGATGATGGTGTGTTTGAAAACTTGACAGGTCTTGAAGAGCTTTATATGAATGCTTATTTTAGTTCAATTAGATTTACAAAGGCCAACTGTGAGGAGCTGGAGAAACTTTCACATGGTTTATTTGCATTAGAGGTGGAGTTGTTTGAAAATAAGGTCAAACCGAAAAACATGTCCTTTAAAAATCTTGAAAGGTTCAAGATATCTATCGGTTGTAAATTAGAAAATTTGACAGATGGTCAAAGTAATGCACTCACAAACACAATTCAACTTGTTGGTGGCTGCAATGAGCTTTTGCAATGTAAGATCAATGAAATATTCAACAAAACAGATGGACTTCAACTACATGTGAATGAGATGAATCATCTTGGAGATATTTTAACACATCATCATGACCCATTTTCCAACTTAACAGTCCTTCATGTTTCAAAGTGTGAAGACTTGACATGCCTCTTTACAGTTGATATGGCAAGCGGTTTGAAGAAACTCGAGCGACTCACAATTTCCGATTGCCCCGTTATGAAAACACTTGTTGCTGTTGAGAATGGTATAGCAGGTGTGGTTAGACTTCAAAAGTTGAATTTTATATCTTTAACTGGACTACCAAAGATGGTAAGTTTTTGGGAAAATGTGATTGAATTACCTGAAATGGTGGAGTTGATACTTGATGATCTTCCAAACTTCACTAGCATTTATCCCCACGATCATGATACGTCTGAAATGCGTCCATTGTTGAACAAAAAGGTACGAACATCCTTTTATTTTGATATTTTTATATATCTAGCAAAATGGGCAGGTTGGGTTTGGTTGGGTAATGGGTCAGAACGAGTTTTAAGCAAAATCAGTTCGGGTCTAAATGAATCGTTCTTAAAAAACATTTGTTATATGTTGAACTTAAGATGTGTTATAAATAAACAAATAGTTCATTTGGATAATTTGCAGTGATTATCTCATCAAATATGTTATTAATTATTCTTAAATGTTTGAATTCATTGCATTTACATACTTTTCTAGTTATATGTTTTCACCCGCATTGTGTTTAAGTGTTACGCATATCAACCCATTCAGTATTGTGATATTATTCATTTCAACCCATTATACTACAATTTTTTACCAAAACCAACATATTTCCTTTGACATGGGTAAAATTTGTCACCTCTATTTTTAGTGCTACAATTTATTATTTTTGAAGAAATAAATTAAATTAAGAGTAAATTGCAACTTTGGTCCTTTATGTTTACACAAAATTTCAGAGATAGTCCTTTATGTTTCAAAATGTCAAAATTAGTACTTTAAGTTTTCAAATGCTGCAAACTCGGTATTGTCTTCATTAACGTCGTTAAGTACTAACATAATAGGGGCATAAATGTCAAAAAAAATCATATAAGTAATTGAGTAAATTTTACTTTTGGTCATTTATGTTTACATAAATTTTCAGTTGTGGTCCTTTATTTTGTTAGTACTTAACGGCGTTAACGGAGAAAAGAACGAGTTTGCAACATTTGAAAACTTAAATGATTGATTTTGACATTTCGAAACATAAATGACTGTCTATGAAATTTTGTGTAAACATAAAGGAAAAAAAGTGCAATTTACTCTTAAATTAATGTTGATTTTGTTAATTAATTACTCATGGATGTGTAGGTAGTGATTCCTAGGCTGGAGAAACTAGATATTTCTAGGATGGAGAACTTGAAGCACATATGGTCATATGAGACTGTAGATGAAAATGTTAATGTTTCCATGTTGCGAAACATTAGAGTGAGTAACTGTAAAAACCTTAACAATCTTTTTCCACTCAATCCATTGCCATTACTGAGTCGTTTAGAAGAACTTGCTGTTGATTCGTGTCGTTCCATTGAAGTGTTGTTCAACATGGAATTCGAAAGCCACAACAATCATAACGACAGTAGACTAAGAAGCATTGAAGTTCATAATTTAGGAAGTCTAAAAGAGTTGTGGAGGATGATCAATGTTGGTCATGTAATTAATAATTCTGATGTCCGAATAAAATGTTTTAACAATGTAGAAAGCATTAAGATGTTCAACTGTGGGATGTTTACAAATATATTCACACCAGCCACATGCAATTTTGATCTCGAAGCACTTACTGAGATTATTACGAAGCATATCGGTGGTGAAGAAGATCAGGTACCTATCTCATGCCATGTTTGCATTCAATTTTTAACCATTTAATGCCTGCATATACATACTATACTTTAAAATATAACAAAATGTTGAATAATGTAGAAATTGAATTGTTAATTACTACATTTTAATGAATGCAGATCAATGCTGGTATATCAAGAGGAGGAGAGAAATCAGAAATGGATAAGGATATCATTAATCCTAATTATCATGCCTGCACATACACATCGCGCGCCTGTCATCAGCTTCAAAAACTTGAATTACAATTTGATAAAAGAGTAAAGGAGGTGTTGTTCGAGATGGATAGTCACGAACTACTTCCGTACAGGCTCGAGTCTTTAGAGTTAGTTTGTTTATTTGAGATGAGTCATGTATGGAAATGCAACGACTGGAATAAATTTTTAATTCCTCATCAACATCAACCTGCAACTTTGGAACTCCAGCTTCCATTTCAAAACCTCACAAACATATCATTGGATTACTGTCGCAATTTAAAGTATTTGTTTTCACCTCTTATGGTGAAATATTTGTCCAACTTAAGGAGAGTCTTCATAAAAGAATGTGCAATTGAAGAAATTATTTCGAGCAGAGATGATGATGCTGCTGCAAATAATAAAAATGTTGCATCTACTACATCTTCGTTATTATTTCCTCAATTGAACATACTCGAGTTAAAATCTCTCCCGTGTCTAAGGAGTTTTGAAGATGTCATTCATGATCAATCCCAGGTATGTGTGTGTGTATATGCAAGTACTAACTAACGAAATTGCATAAGTTTAATAATCTCCATAAAATTAACTAACTTATAGATGACATTTATTAAAATTAAGATATGTGCATGTGTGCTTAGCTTAAAAGAATTAATCATGAAAATAGGGAAATTATAAGTTTACTAGCTTGTTTGGTAAGGATATATAAAGGAAGTTAATATAAAAAATCAAACCACATTGATTATATATAATAATTATTTATTAATTTATTTGTGATTCATTGCAGAGTGGCATTGCTTGTTGGTCATTATGCCAATACCCTAGAAATATTTCAATAAGCAACTGTGATGCAATGTCAATTCTGATTCCATGGTATGCAGTAGCACAAATGAAAAGGCTTGAAGAGCTAGAAATATGGAATTGTAAAACAATTACCAAGGTATTTGATGAAGGAAGTGCAAGTGGTACTACATTAACAAGTCCAAGAGTACTATTAAAAAGTACCAACCATGTTGTTCATGTCCCTCAACTTTTCAATATACGAAATGTGACAATCTATAAATGTAACCTTCTGTCACATGTATTTACCTTCTCCACCCTTGAAAGCCTCAATCAACTCAAATTGTTGAGTGTAACAAATTGCAATGGAATACAAGAGATTGTCAAACAAGAAACTAACGAAACAACGTCATCAAAAGACGATCATTTGGTGGTGCTTCGCCGTCTAAAGACCCTTACACTTGAGCATCTACCAAGCTTCAAAGGCTTCTTCTTGGGGAGGAATAAGTTTCAATGGCCCTTATTGGATACTCTAATCATCAATGGTTGTCCTCAATTGATGATGCTTACATGTGGTGAGTCAAAAACTCCAAAGCTCAACGGCATACACACAGGCTATGGGAAATATAGTCTTGATTGTGGCCTAATGAACTTTCATGGACCGATCAACGAGCATGAGGTACATCGTTGCATACATACATACATACATACATACATACATACATACACACTTTTTATTAGTTAAGTTACTTCATCTGATTAACAAAAGCCTTTCTTTTTCTGAGGTTAATTGAAAGAAAAATAGTGTACCAGGAACTAACATACAAGGTTTCTGATAAATCTAATTAACAAAAGCCTTTCTTTGTCATGCTGCAGACCACATTCCCAGCTTCTTCTTCAGATGTAACTGTTTCAAAAGGGATGCTTTGCTCTTTTCATAACTTGATAGAAATTAAAATAATCTTCAGATATATTGAAACACTTATTCCATCAAATGTGTTGCTGCAATTACAAAAGCTTGAAAAGATTCATTTAGAAATATGTTACAAACTAAAGGAGGTATTTGAAGTAGTAGCATTGGAAGAGAGTGATTTCAATGAATCACAAACAACTGTTGTCCAAATTCCAAACCTAAAACAAGTGAAGTTAGATAGTGCATATGATCTCAAGTATTTATGGAATAGCAACGGATCGATGGTACTGGAGTTTCCAAACTTAACATCCGTGTCTATTGAATATTGTGAAAGTTTGGAACATGTTTTTACATGTTCTATGATTGGTAGTCTAGTGCAACTCCAAGACCTACGTATAACTTCGTGTCGAAAGATAGAGGTAATTGTGAAGGAACAAGAAGAAAGTGAAGCCAAGATGATGGTGTTACCGTGTCTAAAGTCGTTAAAGCTACATAAACTTGGAAGTTTCAAGGGATTTTGCTTAGGGAAAGAGAATTTTTCATTGCCATTGTTGAACAGTTTAGATATCAATGGATGCCCAGAAATTATGGTTTTCACTAATGGATCCTTGTCTACCCCTGAGCTCAAAGTAATAAATACAAGCTTTGGAATGTATTATGTGAAGCCAAATCTTAACTCCTTTATAAAGACTAAACAAGAAGAGGTATGTATTTATTTACTAGTTAATTACATATTGTTCGCTTTTTTAGCCCAAATCTGTTTGTAACATGTTTAATACAAAAAGAACAAATCAAAAGTAGTACAAAATCTAGTTAAACCAAAACCAAACTAATTACTTCAACCTCTAAAAACTTGTTCTTAATGAAACAGTTCCACCAAAAAGCAGTTTTGAATTCTTAAACCACAACTAATTTGAAATAAAAAATCAAGTATGTTTCCTAGGGGTATTCACGGTTCGGTTCCAAACCATGAAACCGCCCAAATCAGTCATTGGTTTCATGGTTGGTTTAATCCCCAAACATTTGGTCGGTCAGTTTCAAAATTTCAAAACCGTAATAAAGGGTTTGGTTTGTGGTTTTCGTCAAAAATCGGTCGTAAAACACTGGACCAGGCCGTATGCGTTTGAGTATATACAAAAATAGAAAAATGTATATACATATAGGTAAATCTACATATATATACATGTCTATATGTGTGTAGATTGAGTTCATGATTTATCCGTCATTCAAAAAAAATACATTTGGACTTGGTGTAATTAGTTCGCCTTGAACTATAAAAGGTTTGGTTTGATTCGATTTTATTTTTAATGGGATCAAAAACCCAAACCAAAACCAAACCGTTGATAATGGTTCGGTTTGGTTTGGTTTTTATTTTGAATGGTTCGATTTTTGTTTTCCTAATTCAAAAACCGTTGTTACAGGTTTGGTATGTGGTTCCACCTAAAAATTGTAAAAACCGGACCGCAAACACCCTAATCTTATCTTAAATGTAAAAATATGTGAGAGTTGACAATACATTTTTGTGCAATACGTTTTTGCAATAAGTGAGAGTGTCTTCTTTCTTCAACTTTCTGCAGGGGTATGAATTTTAGAACATGAAGATAATACGTTTTTTGTGCAAGAATTTTTAAGGTAAATGTTGTAAGGTTAGATTCAATTCGAATGGTTGAATATGTGTTTTGGCACTTATTGTCTGATTAATGTTTCTTTGTGGGTATTACTGTAAGAGTTGAGCTTTGACGGTGTTAGGAGCTAAAATCAAAAGTGGAAGCAGCTAATAAAAACTTGAAGGGCTGGAATGGATGTGTGTGGCTTTCTTGAGGGTTGATAATGAAAAATTGCCAAACAAATAAGCTGCATCTTTTGCTTTAATTTGCATTGGGAACATTTCAATATTTTCTGTAATATTTGTTTTCTTGTTTCAAGTGGCATGTATTCTACATTTCTACTTAATCTTATTGTACATCTTACTTTAAAGTTTAAACAATGTTTTCATTGTTTTTCAGATGTCTATTTAAGTTCTTTAGTTTGTTTCGTATCTCAAATCCGGTTTTATGTTTTCATTTTAGTCAATATCAAAGTTGTAGCCTCAGGGCCAGCCCAAGACTTTTAAAGGCGCGAAACATGTAATACAATTATGGTTATAAAAAATTATTTTACTTTCAATTCTAAGCAAGAATTGGTGACAAAATATTATTCAAGTAAATTATTCAAGAAATACTTGAAAAATTTAATCCATCATTCCAATCAAAAATTCAAAATATCACATTAATCAAGATAAAAAAGCCAAAAAAATCAAGAATATAAAAACAAAAGGTAGTTAACGAATTCACTTCTTGAAAGGAGTGAAAAAATTTATGAATACTTAAATCAACCTTTAAGAAGAAAACTCTAAACTACTGCCTTATAAGACTACTCACATTCACAACCAACCAACTTAAACTATTTATTAAAAAAATAATTTCTCTTTCTTTCATATATACAACAAACCAAACATATTTTTTTCACTCTCATTCACAACCAACCTAACCAAACATATTTTTTTCACTCTTAATCACAACCAACCCAATTAAAAATTGACATGTGTCCAGAGGCGTACCTATTATAGCGTCATGGGGTTCGACCGACCCCCATGAACTTTTAATTTTCAATGTTAAATATATGATCTGATCTCGATCGACCCCTAAAAATTTTGTCTCCGACCCCCATGAAAATTTGACGAACTAGGTAAAGCTCAATTTAAAATTATTTTAAAGCCAACAATAAAAAAATAATACCCATATAACGCAATATCCATTACCAATGTTGAAACTCAATTAACAATTAATAATTTATTTAATCAGCCATAGTTCATTTAAAAAAGTAATAAGACCCAATTTATATATTAAGTGATTGAATTTGATATTCAGAATTCATGTTTGGTTCGCTTCTAAAAATAGATTAAAGTAATAACTTACTAATATACATTGTTTTCCCCCACATCACAACAACTGTAATTTATAGATTGAGTAATTATTGTGTAAGTTGAAACTTATTAACATAATGAGCAAATTAGTTTATTTGTGTATTTGTTTATTTTGGTAACATGAAACCATTTTTTAAAATAAAATTTAAACATTCACCTTTTTATTATCTTTAATTCATAAATTTAAACGATATTCTTTTGAATTATGTCGAAAAAATCAATTTTATCATATCATCCTAATAAATGAGATGATAATATAGCGTTTTTATTATGTATTTGTGATTTAGTTTAGTTTTATCATTTTTTTGTGATCCGACCTGATTCCATTTGAATTTGTCAAAAAAAATAAAATAATTAACAACAAATAATTATTCAAAAAAAATCCCGACCCCCATAAAAAAAATTTATAGGTCCGCCACTGTATGTGTCACATTAGCGTTCCCCGCTGAATCTGACCCTGCGGGCATCATTCGAAGAGGACCTGATAGTACTCCCGAGACGTCATCAAAATGACATAGAACCTTGGCCACTGCACCCAGGGCCAAGGCAAGCCCCCCCGGTAGGCCTAAGCTCAAAAAAGCGGAGGCGAATAATTTATTAAAAAAAATAAATAAGCTTAACACAAAAGAAGAAAAAGAAATAATAATAAAAATTTGGGCGAACGACGGGAATTGAACCCGCGCATGGTGGATTCACAATCCACTGCCTTGATCCACTTGGCTACATCCGCCCCTCTACTATTATCTAGTATTACTCTATTTTTCCATTAACATCAAAAAAGCATATTATTTCTTATTTAATAAAGAAAAGTAATAAATAAGCAAAATTGTCATTTTGATCTATTTTCGATTGAAATTGAATTGGAAATCAAACTTCATAAAAGATTGGGAAAAATAGATTCTATAGAAACCTATAATATAAATGAATACAAAGAAAAAACACGCAAATCGAACCAAACTATGAATGACTCTGGTTATCAAATGATTGAACAACCGGGAGCAATTTACTTACGAGACTTAGTTGACATTCATAAAAAGTATCTAATGAATTATGAGTTCAATACATCCTCTTTAGCAGAAAGACGGATATTCCTTGCTCATTAAACTCTGAATACTAGATATGACCTCAAAATAACAGGGGTCAAGGTCGGCCAGTGAGACGATGGGGGATAAGCTTCATCGTCGAGAGGGAAACAGCCCGGATCACCAGCTAAGGCCCCTAAATGACCGCCATAGCAAATCATGTAGCCACTTGTACTAAAAAACAAGTAAGCGTAATTCCCCCTAGACAATAAAATATGTTTACATGAGGAGGAACATATTTACTAGTTATATCATCCAAACATCTCAGAGATAGATAGAGAGGTAGGAATTTATCGAACGAACCGCACTCCTTCGTATACGTCAGGAGTCCATTGATGAGAAGGGGCTGGGGAAAGCTTGAACCCAATTCCTACAGTGATGAATATGAGCGCAATTGAAATTCCTGGGGAGAGGTGTTCGGAAATGGTCGAAGTAGTTGAATAGGAGGATTACGATGACTATAGCCCTTGGTAAATTTACCAAAGACGAAAATGACTTGTTGAGCGCCCGATAATCAATGCCCAAGGCTCCCGCTTTTTCTGGAATAAAACAAGGGCTCCCCAACCTTTTCCCCAGCAAGATAGGGAAAAAGAGCCTTGGAGGCTGGAATAGAAATATTAATAAAAAAACAACCAACCAAAGGTTGGTCCACCAACTTGATTGCCCATTTTTTATGAATTAAAGTTTTTTTTAATAATATCAACAAACAACCAATAGATTTGTTCATTGACAGAGTATTCTAAAGATTATAAGTGTTGTGCTTCCCACACTAGAAGATGACAATTTGCATGTCATGAAAAGTTATACATTGACTAACTATAATCAGATAGTTAATGATCAAGATAAAATCGTTTTGTATGCGAACATGAGTTATGTGATTTTATATCTATCTAGATAAACATACAATAATGGTTAAAAGACAAATCCTATCTCAAGTGCATCTACCTCTCATTATACTTTACCTAATGTGTAACCAGTGTTGTAAAAATCGGTCTAGGCGACCGCCTAGGCGCTAGGCGCCCATCTACTGTCTAATTTTTGGCCTAGGCGGCCCGATCAGATTTTTATTTTTTTTTCATTTTTTTGACTTTTTTTGACTTTTTTATGGTAAAAAAGGGACCAATTTCATGATTATTTAGACATTTCTCTACCGAAAATCTTTAATATGTCCCTAAAACATCGAATCCAGGCAGTTAACATCGAAATTTATCTCTAAACTTTGAACTCAGTGTTTAAGTTTGCACTTTAAAGTGCTTTTTTTTAGTATATTTAAGTATATTTTTTAAAATTATTTGAAATATTATATTAAATTATTGATATTGATGTGTGTATATAATATATATTTGTAAAATTACATATAAAAATTCCAATCCGCCTAGCGCCGATTAAGCCCGATTAATCTCGATTAATCCATAGGCGGTATCTCACCGCCCGACTAGCGCCTAACGATTTTTACAACCATGTGTGTAACAATAGTCCTTAAAAATGTCTAATTAAATATCTACATCGCTAAACTATGCTAAAGAACAATGTTTCATATCATTGGACATATATATGTTACATCTGGTTAGCTAAAAGACTCGGATATGATCATATAGAGTTATAACTACTATTAGATATTTATGTAATATGCACACATATTTCCCCTTAAATACTTTTCAATATTAAAAAGAAACCTTTACAACAACTTGTTTTCTTCTTACCATTTTTCATAAGTATTATCATATTTGTTATATGATTTTGCTTCATGTAAGATTATAACTCGATAGATTTAACATGGTTTAAGTTGTTTAGAAATAATTTTAAATAACAAAACATACACAGTATATTCTTAATTTTTAGTAGGGTATGCATGAAATGATGAAGACAAAGTTTACATCTATCGGATATAGAGGCTGCTCAGAAAAAGTTTCCGGTTCAAAGTTATTGTTTGAACTTAATTATCACAACATTTTTAACGTTGTTTTCACAATATAAGTAAAATAAACTTTTTTTAATTAAGTGTATATATATATACACATTATTATAGTGTGCGTCTCAAATGTGACATTTAAAAAAATATAATAAAATAAATAAATAAAATAAAATTGATGGGTTTATTTGTAAAGTGATAAAATATTTTAGCCGATTCTACAACCTTCTTGCTTGTTCTAGCCTACACCCTAACATTCATCAGACCGTTTTAAAATCCACGATTCTCACAACTTTTCGTTTTCCTGTGAAGCTGGTTTCTGGTTGAATAACAAGATCGATAGCGGATTTTTCAATGGATACATCACAAGATCCAACAGTAATGGATGTGAGGTCTGTAGTTGAAGCTGTTTCTACTGATGATGATGACGCACCTGTCTACCAGGTTGAGAGCCTCTGCATGCGATGTGGTGAGAATGTAAGTAACGAACTTGAAATCGAACAAAAATTACGTGATTATTACACTGGAAGATGTTTGAATTTAATGCGGAATTGTGTCTAATTGATTAACAGGGGACAACGAGGTTCCTGTTGACATTGATTCCACACTTTAGAAAGGTGAATCGTTTAGCATTCAATTGATTCACAAATTTGATACTAAAATGCCAGGGATTATACTCCAATCGTACAAATTTGGCTTTAGATTTATGGTATCTGAATATTTGTTTTGCAGATTTTGTTGTCAGCCTTTGAGTGCCCTCATTGTGGCGAGAGGTGTGTGAATATTAACTTTCTTGGTGCAGCTTATAGATTTCTGTGTAATTGGTTCGTTTGATGCATGTGTGATGGAAATATGCTCTCATAGACGTCTTATTGTGAGCTTCTTGTAGGAATAACGAGGTGCAGTTTGCGGGTGAAATACAACCGAAAGGTTCTTGCTATCGCTTGGAATTCTCTTCAGGTGATCAAAAGGTTGTTTTGCATTGAACTAAGTTTGCAGAAAACAAGCCCTCTTACTTTATTATGCTGTAATGTTATATAGGGCAGGCTAGACTCTAGATTAATTCCAAATCTCATCAACCTTTTTCTCAGTCACAAGGGGTTACTATAATTGCTGATTTGTGGTGTTTAGTTAAACTAGAGGTAAAAGGTTTCATTTACACCAGAAATGATATATTCCAATTGCAGATTTTGAGATTTCTATGTATAGAATTTTCGAGTTATTCTTACCACACAACTTTTGAAACTATATTGAAGGGATTTAAAAACTCTCCTAATGTAATTGCATATAGCAATCTGCCAAGAACTTGTAATAGGACCTGTTCATTGTTATGTATATCATAGCATCTCATACTCTGTCTGACAATTAAGCTCACTTTCATCTAATTGAACTTCATGCCAGAACTTTTGCATTATGTTTTTGTTGAAGGCATCTAATACACACGTAGTCTTAGGAACTATTTTTTCCAACAGTGCCATTTGAGACAAATGTGAACCTATTGTCTAGTATGCATGCAACTTTCATTTGAAATTACCATGTAAATTTTACATATGTGTGATTTTGTGAGCCATTTCTCTACTTGAGTTTCTTGCAAGGATGAACCTCTCTATGATTTTCTTTGTTCTTATTAAAATTGTATGAAGAAGTATGAAGGCCGTAGAAGGAAAATGTTTGTATTCCCAACTTAGCCAATCAGCATAAATCTCTTGTGTATTTCATTTCATTGATATATACATGTTTTCTAATGCAGATGCTTAATCGACAAGTGGTGAAATCTGAGACTGCGACAATTAAGGTTTGTATTTATTATTCAATTATGAGATTTTCTCATATTTATGAAATAGAGATTCTGAGATGAAACAGGGCATTAGCTTGATGCGTTTGCCTCCTGCTATTTTTTTAATTTAGCAGGATATGCTATCTAAAGGAATATAAAGATAAATACAACTATATAAAACTTGAGTAAATATTCTAATTATTCCTGCTTGATCAACTTAAGTGGCTACCTGTGTTGAGCATTATCTCACTGCTTTGATTAGTTACGTTTGCTTAAGTGAGCGCTTAAAAAATAATCATAATATACTCTACCGCTTTAATTTGATGGTTGGTATCCTCAATACGCAGAAGATAAACTCTAGAAAAACACAAACTTTATTGAATAAGATTGAGGTACGATTAACCCTAAACTCTTAACCCCTATTTATAAGAAAACCAACATATAAAAAGTCAAACTATTATCCCTAAAAATCTGCTAACAAAACAATCTAATCCAAATCTTAAAATACTCAAACAAATCCAAAACTAATTTAAACAAAACTTCTAACTTAAACCCTTTAACTTTTAACATTACAAGATTAGTCCAACAATCACCCCTCTAATCTTGTAATGCTCATTCCTTATTCAAAGTAATGCTGACCCAAACTTATCATCTTGAACGAAATTGGCTTCTTCTTCCTTTGGCTTTGACTTTGACTTTGGACACTCATACGCATAGTGTCCATATTCTTGACAATTGTAGCATCGAATGTAGCTCTTGTCCCTATTTGCACCTCGTTCACCTCGGTCTTCATTAGGTCTAAACCGACCTCGTCCTCGACCACGACCTCTACCTCTTCCATTGTTACTTTGACTTGAGCATCCTCGTCCACAACTTTCACAGCAAGTCTCTTCTTTCTTCTCTTGTTCATCGGTTTTAGCAAGTAATAGTTTTTCTTGATCATGAACACTTGTCACTTTAACTCCCTCCTCATAAGCTTTCAATCGACCCACGGCTTCTTCAAATAACATATCATCCAAATCAGCAAATTGTTCAATAGCAGCCACAATAGGCATGAACTTTGTTGGAACCGCACTAAGTAGCTTTCTCACCACCACCTCGTCTTCGATTGATGAACCAAGCTCTTTAAACTTTGCTACCACCGCCAAGATCTTACCCGAAAACTCATCTATTGTCTCACTTTCTCCCATGTGAAGCTTCTCCAATTCGGTTCTAAGAGTTTGGAGCCTTGCCTTTTGTACCCGATCCGCTCCAAGAAAACGAACCCGAATTGACTCCCACACATCTCTAGCCTCTGTATGCTTTGCTACTTGTAGCAAGATATCTTCGGGTAAGGATTGGAGAATAAAAGCTCTTGCGGTGAACTTTTTCTTTTGATCAACCGTTACTCCGGTTATTGGGTCAATAGCTTCATGCAACCCATTCGCTTGCAAAATCGATTCAACTAAAATTGCCCATGTTGTGTAGTTTGTAGATGTCAATTTTGGACATTGAAGAGAGAGACTTGATTGTTCTTTAACCTGTACCATTGCACCTTCTGCCATAATAGCAGCTCACCCCACACAGAATTTAAATTCCCACCCAGGTTCTAAGACTTCCCACACAGGTTCTAGCAGCACTCAGATCTTCCACACAGGTGTTCTCTTCTCCCACAAAGGTATTTTTTCAGCCCACACAGGTTCTCTTCTCCCACACAGGTCTTGATTACTCCCACACAGGTGTTCTCTTCTCCCACAAAGGCTGTTCTTCTCCCACACAGGTTCAATTTCTTCTTTTTCCCACACAGGTTTGGTTTCTGTTCCAAAAAAAATCTCAAGAACAAATCAAAATTTTTCTTTTGATAGCCTTCTGATTGTACGCACATGCAAGAAAAACACCACCGCCTCAAAAACAAGTTTACCAGCTTGTGGTTGTTAAGCCCACACGTGGACTCTACTTCTCCACCTGTCAACACCTTGAATTACAAGCTTCCTCCAAAATCAAATTATGATAATTTACTTACAGGCTTTCCTCGACAATTGTAAAAACTCTGAATTAATCGACGTCCTTGCTTGCTTCTGTAGAAATCAACAGTCGTCAATCTCCTAAAATTTTTATCGCAAGATTTTGAGCAGATGGAAAATCGAACTCCCCCGTCTCGCCGGATTCGCTCAGAACACGTCAAGCAACTTGCACCCTTCCGCAACACCCTATGCGATCCGCCCTTATCGCCTGTTGCAGAAACCCAGTCTCTTTGAGGAGCTTAATAGCTCTGATACCAATTGATGGTTGGTATCCTCAATACGCAGAAGATAAACTCAAGAAAAACACAAACTTTATTGAATAAGATTGAGGTACAATTAACCCTAAACTCTTAACCCCTATTTATAAGAAAACCAACATATAAAAAGTCAAACTATTATCCCTAAAAATCTGCTAACAAAACAATCTAATCCAAATCTTAAAATACTCAAACAAATCCAAAACTAATTTAAACAAAACTTCTAACTTAAACCCTTTAACTTTTAACATTACAAGATTAGTCCAACATAATTAGCAACATTTTTTTGCCAAGTGTTTTATAGTCTTTATGTAAGAATTGATAAAGCTTTAAGTTAGTGTTAATCAATCAGTTTTTCTCAACTTGTGGAAGTAAATAAACATAACCGCAAATGTATGCTGCCATATTAAAATTTTTATTAATTATCTTTATTATAGTCCAACAAAAGTGAATCGCTTATTGTTCCACTTAATCATCTTTTAATCCCTGCCTAGGTTAAGTGCTAGAAGGTCACGTAACTACTTACTAGAAGTTTGTCTATAGTGATTACCTTTCAACTTCTATTTTGCTTTAAGCAAATTTACTAGCCAATCGCATGCATTTTCTATATGACCCAAACATAGTGGTTCAAACAAACTCCAATTGTACTTGTTCCAGCGGTGTTGGAACTAGCTTGAAAAACCCAAATCTAAAAGCTAAACTATAAAGCTAAACCCAAAAAGCTAAATTTTGAATCCTAAAAACTGAACTCAAAACCCAAAAGCTAAACCCTAAATACATATGTTTAGGGTTCAACAAGTCAATTCTAATGCCGCTGGAATGAGTTCAATCGGAGCTTGTTTGAGCCGTTTCCTTTGGTTCCCTAGTTTTTTTAGGGTTTCTAAATGTTCTTTCCTCTAATTAAGCATACCCTTCTTATGCAGAAGAAAGTTTAATGTGTCACTTCACATAGTTATGTTGATGACGTGTCTATAATGTAACAGCAGAATGATGTAGTAGGCTGTACTGCAGTTTATTTCTTTATAAGCATGTCAAATTTGATTGACTTTTCTTCCTTGTATATGTAGATACCTCAACTGGATTTTGAAATTCCTCCAGAGTCGCAACGTGGATCTCTTTCAACGGTAATTTCTTTTCCGATTTGTCTATTTGTGATTTCATCCGTTACAAAAAGTCAATTCTGTTGATATTGCTCGCATGTCATGTATATGTTTCAGGTGGAAGGAATTCTGGTCCGAGCTGTAGATGAATTACAAGCCCTTCAAGAAGAAAGAAAGGTTTGTCAGTTGATCACATATAATTTCCATTTCATTTTTTTAGTATTTATTGTTTACTGTTCTCATAACCAAATCTTGGTGATTTTCGGACCTTTTCAGAAAGTTGACCCCCAAACTGCCAAAGCTATAGATGAGTTCATACCAAAATTAAGATCATGTGCAACGGGAGCTTCATCTTTTACCTTCATACTAGAAGATCCTGCTGGAAACAGCTTTATAGAAAACCCGTAACTTTCACATTTTATTGTATTCCTTTTCATTCTAGCAATCATCTCATTTTGTGTTTGTACCAAATGCACAACACGTGTTGCATATTTTTAAGATATGGACAACTATGATTTGTAATAGGTATGCCCCATCCCCAGATCCATCACTAAGTATGGAATTTTACGAGCGAACTCCTGAGCAACAAGCTTCGCTTGGATACCTCGCTGACCAATCACAAACGAGAGAACATGGAAATGATGCATCATCATTGAATCAAACATCTGAACCCCATGGATCAGTTGGAGCAGTTGCTGGTAGGCGAGCTATTGCTCAGGGTAATAGTGCAGAATTTGCAGAAAGCCTGTTTCGCTATACTGCACCAGAAGAGGTATTATAATCATCTGACATTCATGATTTTGTTCAAGGAATATATATAAATATATATCATCTGAGCAGGTGATGACTTTCCCATCAACATGCGGTGCTTGTGCTGTCAGGTGTGAGACTCGGATGTTTGTGACGAGTATCCTCTTTTCTTTCCTTTTTCCTATGGTGCTTAGAAGGCAAAAAACCTTTTAAAAGCAACCAACTTTAGTCAAATTTCTATGTTAGATTACAAACATTTTCTAGGTCAGAAAAAAACATCAGATTTTCAATTGTTTTAATGTAAGGTAATCTTCCAAGTTAACTGCTTCCAGGTGCCATCTCGGCCACATCAGAAAAATCAATGCCGTGAACTCTAGTAACATGTTGGGAAAGTTGAACTTGGTCAAAGTTTGATTTTGTTACTAAATTACTTTAAATTAAATAAAGTTACAAGAATTACCTTTGTTCAAAGTATATTGAAGTTTGAAGGGTTTTTTTAAATTCAGTTCAAGTTTAATTGTTTTTCCTGGGAAAAAGTTGTTTAGCTAAATACAATTAGATTTCTATATACGATCAATTCTCCTGCCTGATTATTGAATTTGTTCACTAGCCAGCTACCAAGCTGTAAAGAATTATACTTTCATCATCCTATCTATGCTCTTCGGCAATTTCACCTTAGCTGAGAATTTATCACTTGGCCCATTGCTGTTAGGGGGTTTGCACACACACACACACACAAAAGCAATAAACTGAACAGTGAACACAAGGGTACAAGGGTATAACGTGGTTTGTCTAAACAAATTATGAGGTGTTGTCAAACATTACAAACGCATGTACATGATCATATTTATAGATAACTAATTAGGTTAAACAAAATAAGGGAACTGGGTTTAGGGCCGGCTGCACCTTTTCCTGTCTTCTGTTCCTAGGTTCTCTGGCCTAAGGCCTACACACCAAACACTTGCAAGCTACCAATATTGTGGCAAAAATAATCTTATATGCTTGGCATTAAAATGGAGTCATATTAGTGTATACTGTATTGAATATAAATTATGTATTTCCTGTTCGCTGATTGCCTGTATACTCACTACATAGGTCATAGACATGAGAATCATCACAAACTATTGGAATGATTCTTAATACTGTCTCTTTTGTATGATAAAAGAATACATCCCTTTAAGTTTTGTTTAGCTTGACTATGGACAGAGATTCCTTACTTCCAAGAAGTGATCGTGATGGCATCTACGTGTGATGCTTGTGGCTATAAAAATTCTGAGGTTTGTAAGCATTCTTTTGGATGCCAATTTTTGGGGTCATTGCTTCCATATTTTTTTGATTGCTTGGTTACTTGTAGTTGAAGGCAGGTGGTGCTATACCTGAAAAGGGAAAGAAAGTTACACTAGTAGTGAGGAATGTTGAAGATTTAAGCCGTGATGTGATAAAGGTATGTCTAAGCTTATATTCATTTTGTTGATTAATGAAACTTGTCTGCCTTCTTTGGTAGGGTCTATTGAGACGTATTAGTTGGAAATTTCTCGACCCTGCTGCTTTGGCCCTATCTTCTGCTATATGTGCAAAATGATCTGCCTTAGTTATTTTGCTTTGGTAAATGCATTGGTGGGCTATTATAAACATGTTCCTCTTGTTAATCAAGTTGATTTTTGTTCATAATGCTGGAAGTTTTATCCTTCATAGAATTTGCTTTATTTTGTAGACTTATAAGCTGGAAATTATCACTAAATTGGTATTTACTCAATTCTAGTCTATTGGTTGTGGAACGCAAAGGCTGCCTTGTTTGCCTTAGAAATAATGAAGTTTTAAGGTCATATAATAACAACCTTACCCAGTATATTCCCACTTTTCAGTAGGGTCTGGGGGGAAGGATAGATACAAACCTTACCCCTATCCTAATTGGGATAGAGAGGCTGCTCCGATAGAGTCCCTTTTCACAACACTAATTAGTGTTGTGAAAAACATATATAGGTTGGAACACATTTCACAACACTAATTAGATCAGCTATAGTGTTTATGTCATATATCATGCTAGGACACATATTTCTCAATAATAACTAGTGTTGAGTGTTTTTCCCACCAGAACTGTAACCCATTGGATGCTTCCCTAACCTCTATGCATGGCTTGATTAGTCTAAAGAAGTGTCTTTGTTAATGGTTCTTGAACTTTTGGGATTTGAATGAAATGAGAAGGATTGTGTAGCATGTATCATGAAAATTTGGGTTTCTACATCGTTACAAGAGTATTGCATCCTTTTACATATTTTATCTTTGTGATGGGGACTACGGATAAACCAAGTGCATGAGGCTCCTATTATGACTGAATCATCTCCACCAAAGCAGTCCATTACTTTGACTCAATCATCTCCACTAAATTAGTGCACACACATAATGTATATATGTGTGGCCCTCAAGGGTCAAAAGTAAAATTGCATTATTTTAACGTTATTTTACTTATTTTGTGAAAATAACGTTAAAAGCGTTGAGATGATTAAATTCAAACGATAACTTTGAGTCGGGGACTCCTTCGGAGCAGCCTCTTTAGCCCAACTTGGATAGGGGTAAGATTTGTATTCATCCTCCCCCCAAGACCCTACTGAAGAGTGGGAATATATTGAAGAGTGGGAATATGCTGTGTAAGTTTGTTTCATCTCCACCAAATCAAGCCATTACTTTGACCCAATCATCTCCACTAAATCAATCCACAAATTTGAAAACTGATGCAGACCAACTATATCCATCACCAACTAGGCCGACAACCGTCAAGTTTGTCCTCACCACGAACCTCTTTGTTTTTCCCAAATGGCCAACAACGTAGCAACAGTTGTTCTCAATGGTCCAACACTCAAATCAGAGGAAGTCAACCAACTCATGCCACCACCTACTTGCCATTTTTGTAACATTCCGGGCCATGCTACAAAAGATTGTCGTAAGCTATCTAGATGTCTTTGTGTAAACAATGTCTCCGTTTGGCTCTCAAGTCGTGGCCCATGTCACAAATGTGTTCAACCACCTTACCACCAAACTGGCTTGCAACATTGCTGCCAGTCTACCACTTGTTCAACCACTTTACCACCAAACTGACTTTAGCCCAAAATCATGTCGCATTTGACCGATCTACACTTCATAATGTATTCGAATATGAGGGGCGTGATTAAATTGTCCTAGTTTAAAATGTCAAATGTTGGCTCAAAACACATTCTCACATCACAAAAACCGTTATCTTTATCCAACATCTGATGTGTTCCTCGTTTAAAATGAAAACTTGTTTTGGTTGTCAAGTTACTAAAAACTAACCATGGTTCTGTTGAATTTTTCTCCTCTTGTTTTTTTTTTTTTTGTGAAGGATCTACACACTAGGGCACATCTCATGCGGGCGAGAACACCAACGATGTTTACCTTGCCACCCTCTCAACCTTGTAGCAACTCAACCTCACCACCGAACAATCATCTCTTGATTAGCAGCACAAGTTAGAGCACCTGTCTGTCAAAGTTTTCAAGTCCATTGCTGCAAACCTTGGTTGTAAATGGCTTTTTTTTGTATCAAACATAATCATGATGAAGTGGCAAAAGGCTATCTTCAATAGTTTGGAAATGGACTACTTTTATACTTTCACCCCAGTTACTAAACTTGTCACCATTTGCATTATCCTATCCATTGTTCTTTCTCGCAACTGATTAGATGTCAACAATGCATTTTTGCAAGCCACCTTACATGCAGAAGTCTTCATAAACCAACCATCGTGGTTTGTCCACTCTCAATTTCCAAAGCATAATTGCAACATGAACCAAATTGATTTTATTGCCATAGCTTGTGGTTGTCATGTTAATAAAATAATGAATGAAGAAATTGATTACATAAAAAATGGGTGTACATACCACTTTTTTCATGATAACCAAGTACCTGTTTTATTTTGTTCAAACTGATAATGAATTAAATTTAGTCATCATGTAGTGTTGCTTACTTTCTTGTTAACATGATACCTGGACACTGGACAGACTGTTTCCGTTCAGTATCTGACCTATGTGCCTACCAACATCTGATGGCATTTTTTCTTTTTGAATGTTTAACATGTTTCTTGGTGTTCTTTCTACTGAAATGGTTCGGTCTGTTCCAGTCAGACACTGCAAGTGTAAAAATCCCAGAGATTGATTTGGAGCTTGCTGGTGGCACATTGGGAGGTCTTGTGACGACGGTGGAAGGTTTGGTCACCAAAATCAGTGAAAGTAAGTTTATTTTCATGTTTTTAATTCTCTTCTTCCGATGTTATTTTGCATAATGCTACTTGAACCTTAAGATCTGAAACAGTCCCTGAACCATATAACAATAACAAAAGCAAAACATACCCAGTAATATTCCACTAATTAGTAGGGTATGGGGGGAGGGTAGGATGAAGGCATATCTTACCCTTATCCTTATAAAGAGTCTAAAGATGCTGATTCCCAGGAGACTCATGGTTCAAATATGCCACAAAACAAAGTAGTGAGACGCACAAGCATTGGCATTAAGGATAAACATGCAAACAAACAAACAATACACCATATCACACATAGGGATGTAGGGAACCCGTAATCCCTGAGCCTTATAAACTATGCAAAAGGGCCAGTGATGTTTTTGAAATTTGACGAGCATAGCTTTATACTTCTGCCAACACCCAATTAAGTGCATTGAGATGCAGTATTCTTTTATGTTTAAGTGCATTTTTGTACATTGTAGGTCTTGAGAGAGTTCATGGGTTCACTTTTGGAGATAGTTTGGATGAGGATCGAAGAAGCAGATGGCTGGACTTCAGGGCAATACTCATCAAGGTATTAATTTTATAGTTTCCTTGTGTTCTTTACCCTTATACATGTAAATAAATCAAGCCGAGCTAGTGTGAGTTTGGCTAGTGAGTAGTTTATTGAAGTTTGATATTAGCTCGGCCTCAACTTGTTTAGGATCTTATTAATTGTTTTATTGTTTTATTTATATTAATATATGTGTGTGTGTGTATTTACATCAGTTTTGTATATTTTTATAATTATAGTTTTTGTACAACATAATATATAGTTTTTACTTGTTTTTATCATAATTTTATGCATAATAATCATTATTATATAATAAATATGTGGTATATAAAAGTTATATATAACATGGTTATCTACACCCCTACTTTTTTATACATAATAATCATTAGTATACATTAAATATATATTTATATATAAACAGTAAAACAAAACAAACCCACCAATTTGTAGAGTATGGCTGTATGGGGTGGGTAAGAGTGTAAGACAAAGGCAAACCTTATGCCAATTTATGTGCAAGTTATATATAATATGTTAGGTTACACAATTACACCCCTATTAATACTAAGATCAAAATCTCATTATCAAAATACACAGTATATTTTGAATTTGTATTATTGTTAGACGAATAACTTTAAAAAAACATTAATATTGTGCATCTCTTAGATTGTGTTCATGTAGATGCAAAGGTGAAAGAGATGCACTTTAGAACTTTACGGATGGGTGTTGATTTTCCATTCTCCTTTACGGGAATAAGTCGTCTTTGTATAAGCAATTTATTTATGTTTTGCAGCTTCTGAATATAGAAGAACCTTGGACATTGATCTTAGATGATGCGCTAGCAAACTCTTTCATTGCACCAGCTACTGATGATATTAAAAATGACTGTCAGTTAACTTGTAAGTTCATTTCAACTCATCATTCATGCTTTTTGTTAATTATATTTTGATCTAACACAACTACTCAAAACTATCTTTTTACCTTTTTTTTATTTTTTTTTAATTTATCTTGCTTTTTTACACTAAATTATCTTGTATTACATATAATCAAAAAGAAAAAGAATCTCTCTGAAGCCATGTCATCTGAGATTTGATTTAGAAAAATTATATAAAAGAGAACTGAATCAAAACCGTCTTAACGGTCCTGTCATATTTGGTCTGGTTCTTGGTCGTGTGGGTCCAAACCAATTTCACAGATTATTAATTTTTTTCAGACAGGTATTTTAAATATAAATGGTGACCAATTTTGCGAGTCTATTTTAAGTGATTTTGTTGTGATAATTTTGCATGAAACCTTCAGTTGATGAATACGAGAGATCATGGGAACAAAATGAGGAGTTGGGTTTAAATGACATGGACACCTCATCTGCTGATGCTGCATATGTTAACTGATGCTCCATAAAAGGAGGCTGTATTGATTAATTCTTAATTTTCTTATCTTTTCTTATTGTATCATCTTGTTTTAATTTTTAAATGATGACTAGTATTGTAATATAAGGTAATCCCTGAACAATTTAGTCAAATCTGTTTGTGTGATGGAGCTAGTAACATAAACTAAATAACAACAACAAATGTGTGCCCAGTAAAAAACCCACTTAGAGTGGGGTCTGAGAGAGGAAAGATAAAGACACATCTTACCTCTATCTATAAGTAGAATAGAGAGGATGCTTCATTAGATTCCCCCGGCTCAAAAGACGGGTTTTTTTTACAACACTGTGAATCACAACATATAAACACAACTAGAGGCATAAAGTATAAACATGAAGCACCAACGATTTAAACGAAACAGCTAAGCATTAATCATATAAGTCATCGAATAAAGCAAAAAACCAACAAGGAGGCATCCTGACACAAACAACGATTTATACATAAGCTAACAAAATTATATATTAGGTGAAGACAGAAGAAAGCTGAGAATCACCTATAAACCAGCTATTTCCCACACATAGGAAGTAAACGCAAATAAAAATGCAAGCTAAACCAAGACCCGCCTAAGAGAGCTATGAGCATAAAAATTCTAACTTTAATCTGACATCTTTGGAAACTTTCGTTGAAATTACTCGAATGAATCTCTTAGTTGATAAGAAGGTTGCCCAAAAGCGATTTTTATTTTAATCTTAGTTTGTTCCTCCTCCTGTCACAATAAGGGTTCGTGCTTCTTACAAATGAGATATTTCTTCTCTATGTTTAAACCATTTCACTCTCTCATTTTTATTTTTATAAGCAAAAACAATGGGGGTTAATTAATGGTTTGTAGAGGAGAGGTCGAACTAGGCATATGAAATTGAATGGCTGTAAGTTTACTCTTGTCAAAGGTTAGATGCATTCTTATCAAATTGATTTGAAGATGAAGGAATAGACGGGGATTCTACATATGTCATTTTTGTTTTATCCTTAACTATAAGTAGAATAAAAGGACGGAGTCAATAAAAAAAATCGAAGAATTCAAAAAGCGATTCAGGACAACGAATTGGAAAAACTAAAGTTTTATGGATTCACATATACTTTATCAGGAGAAACTAAAACAGGGATATCAAAGTTATTTTGATGATTCAAGAATGTCGTTACTTGAATTCGAAGTTTGTAGTTACTTCGACTAAATGAATCGTAGTAATGGAATAATTAAGTCATTTTTCATTGGTTGAATATATCACTAGGTTAATACCCCATGTATTACACGGGTTGATCATCAATGAAAATAATTTTATTTTTTTTAAACACTAATTTTTTCAATATTTGTTTCCTTAAACATTTTGTTTTAAAATATTATTTTTACAATAAATTACTTTTTAAAAAATGTGTTTTTTAATATTAATATACTTTTAAAGTATTAAAATATATTTTTCTTAATTTAAAAAATGTATAAAAAACATATTTAATATTATTATTTTATATGAGGTTCATTTAATAGGATAGAGATGCAGAAAATCAAAATTGAGTGCTTTAGAAATATGTCATGTGTCCAAAGAAACTTCAATTTATTAGAATAGATAGATTAACCATTTTTTATGACTCTTATTTTTACTTAAAAAGCAATGAACAGAACCTTGTGTGTCAAGTGAGTTGTAGCCTTATGGACTATTATTTTATGACTCTTATATTAACATCTTAATCTCCGCCACCTCTAACTTCTAGGTTTGATGGCTAAGTAACTAGATCCGTATGTCAAGTGAGTTGTAGCCTTATAGAATTTTTGTTTTAAGCTTGTCTTGAAATTCATCTCTTACAAAACTCTTATGGCTAAATGCATATCAAGAGAGGTGTGTAGAGAATGTTTCTTGCAGCAACAAAAACCAAGTATCAAGAAGGCTGCTCGAGCAAGTTGCTCCGGCGTGGCAGCGTAGCTGAGGACCTATCGAGACTCCAACTCGAGGCAACCCCCAGCACAAACTGGGTTTTTTAATAACCAGTTATGGGTAGGAACCGATTTCAGTTTTGTATCTTTTGGTTAACATAGTCAAGAGCAATGTAAAGATGGAACCAATTTCAGTTAGGTTTGGGTTTTTTAAATGGGTTTTGACTGATTTGTTTTCGGTTTTTAACCAGATAGAGTTGGATCGGTTCCGATAATTCTAGTTCAGTTTTAGTTTCGGTTATGATATATCTGAGAAAGTAAAACTGTTTATATCTGTTGGATCAATTATGCTCACTTCTTATTTTGGATTAGGTAACTGGTCCTGTTTTAACCCGTTTTTTTTAACAGCTAACGCCAAGTATCACTGTTTAAATGAGTGTATTGACACTACCTTTTAGAAGAAACTCACACACCGAGAAAACCCTTAGCTCAACCTAGAGCATTTTTTTCTCAAGCCAAAAATTAAACACAAGACCTCTCATTCGAAAAGTAGGGGTATCATTACGCTACAAGCCCTTTGCCGGGTCTGTTTTACCTAGCACGACACTCTGCGTTTTGGGGAATGTGTAGTGACATCAATCCGGCTGCCGAGCATATGCTTATGGTATGCAAAGGAAAAAACGCGGGAAAATTGCGACATCGAATCGATTTAGGGGATTTCAGGGTGCTATCGAATTAAACCACAAATGAACGGTGAAAGGGCGTCACCATCGGAGACCGGAACAATCGTTCTCGGCGGCATCAAGTCGTCTTCTGCAGCCGATCTTACCGATCAGATCCATCAGCTACCTTGCTGCATCAAGTACAACGGACCGTCTCCTGTTTCGCAATACTTCAAACCAAAATCCACCGGTAAATCTTAATACAACATTTAATTCACCTTGAGAGAAATTTTTGCATACAGATATTGATTGGTAAATTAGGGTTTCAATTGTTATCTTTTTCCACTGTGAAAGGAATTGAGGTGGATGGTTTGAATGTGAAGGAGGCTAACTTCAGAGGAAGAAAACTGCAAGGCACAACGGTTTCACTTCCTGATGGTTACTCAGGTTCGATACTAATTTCCTATTTTTTAATTTTCTGTTCTTAGTAATTTGTATTCTGTCCTTAATGATTATTCATAATTAGTTGAATATTGCATTTTTTTGCTTGTTACGTATATTGTATGTTACCTGATGAGCTATATATTCATTCTTCTTGATTACGTAGAATCTTAATTTTTTTATTTTTTTCTTGATTATGGAGTTCCCAATGCTAAAGTGCTAAATCTTGGAGTCTTTTGAAATTTAGAAGCTTTTGTGTAATCTCAGAATGATACGATTTGTAAGTGAGTTTTAAAAGATCAAATTTTGAACATTGAGATGCTGATTGTGTTGAAAACACCATGTTTGAAGTTAAATTTTCTGTCTTCATGAATTGAGTTGCTGGATATAAATTGCAGATTTGGGATTTTGTGCTCAAAAAACTATAATTTTACTGATGAAAAGTTTGTGACCATGCACATGAGATAAATTCTAATAGTTTTTCACTTTTTGGAATTTGCTTATATTCTTGGTGGCTCATAGTAAGGGTATGTTTGGTACGAGGGAATGGAATGGGTAAGTGAAGGGAATGATCGGGGGAATAAAATGGATCATTATCATTCCATTATCATGTTTTGCATTCTATTGGAATGAAATAAATCATCACTTCATATAGACAAGAAAAAAAAATAAGTGAATAAAATATAATTCATGGGCAAGTCATTCATGATTAATGACATGGTTCGGGTCATCGTTCGGGATGATGGCCGAGTTATGGTTCGAACAAGGGTAAGATCATGGTTTGAATAAGGGTTGGATTTTGGTTCAGGTCATGGGTCAAGTCATAGTTCAAAGTACATGTCATGGTTTGGGTCATGAGTCGGGTTATGGGTCAGAGCATGTTTCATGCCATGGGTTGGGTTGTGGTTCAAGTTATGGTTGTAGAGTCATGAGTCGGGTGATGGTTCGGGGTCATGGTTGGGACTTGGGGTCATGGGTCGAGTTGTGGTTCAGGTCATGCGTTGGGACCTGAGTCAAGTCAGGAAATGGGTGGGATTGTTCCATTCATTGAAGGAATGTACAAAAGAACCATTCCCTAAGGAATGAAAGTCATTAGAAGAGAAGGAATCGCATTCATTATGTAATAATTTATTTCATTCCTATGTAGTTACCAAACATGTTTTGTTTCATTCCAGTGTAATAAGTAATTCCATTCACTCCTTCATGCATGCATACCAAACACTATCTAAGAGTCCAGGGCCGGCCCATTAAGCTTAGTGGGCCAAGCTAGGGCTTGGGGCCACCCAAAAAATAGGGCCCCCAATTTTTTAATTTTTTTCTATTTATATTTCAAGTATTGGGCCATTATTGTATTTTTTAGAATTGAAATGGGCTGAAGGGCCCAACAACATCTTTCACGGCATGTTGGTCGGGAATCCGGATGATTAAATAGGCAAGACGCAAGTGGGCGAAGGAAAAAAAAAAAAAAAAAAAAAAAAACTGTAAACACCTTTTTACCATCTGGAAGTGAACAAGAGGGCGGCGACTTGGAATTTTGGAAAATGGCGGAATGCTCCAGGGCTGTAAACACATTTGATTTCCGATTATAGATACCAATCTGATTCCGATTACAATCACAGAATCACCGATTACATTTGATTTTCGATTTTGATTCCGATTAGGCGTCAGGCACTGAGGCAGGCGATTAGCCATTTAGCCGGCCGACCGGCGACCGGGACTGGCGGATTGCTCCAGGGGCGGCTATCAAGTATCAACTGAGAGCTCAGGGCCTCAGATATTGTTCTGTGTTTGGCCTCTGTTGTGTGACTGTGTTTGGCTTTGGTAGCTTATTAATTATTAACTGGTTATTGACTTATTAGTAGTATTTGACATTGTTAATTTGAGTTTTGTTAGGCTGTTAGCTTAGTAATTGACTGATTGTTGATTGGGTTATTGCTTGTTATTTGCCTAATTGGGTTATTTAACAATTGGCATCGGTACTTGGTAGCATTTGACATTGATAGTTATCAGTTAGCTGTGTATTTGAGTTTTGTTAATTTTGACATTAGGTTATTGTTTGTTGTTTGTTATTTAGACATTAGTAGCTTGTTAAATGTCTAACCGAAATCGAAGGTGCATCTAAAAGAGCAAAAAAACAAAAACAAAAGCTCTAAATGAATCATTGAAAGGATCATTACTAAAGTTTGTAAGAACCACCGATAATACAAATGAGAATACACACACTAATGAGAATACAAACCTTGATGAGAATACACACACTAATGAGCCCACAAACTTTAAATGGACCAGCTATATTATCAATTGAACAAGATTTGTTGCAAGAAATTGATTATGAAACATTTATTAAACAATTTGCATCTAATAAAGCTAGAAAAATAAATTTTATATGAAATTTATAATTATTTTATACATTACAATGAAATTTTTTTTAACTCCGCCAACTATAAACATTTTAGTTTGTTATTGCCGGTCTCAAGCTCGGATAAAGAAGGGGGTTTATATTTTTAACATAAAATGAATATAGGGCCTCAAGTTTTTATTTCGCTTAGAGCCACCAAAATGGTTGGGCCGCCCCTGTCTAAGAGTGAAGAAAACGGTATGTAATCAACCATAATTATTCGGCTTGAGTTGACCATTTATGTATCTTTACAACATATAAGGAAGCATTCTTGCATGCCTTCTCTAAAAAAATAAAATAAAATAAAACTTCAAACTAACAGTGAAAGATGGCAAAAGCCTGTGCTAAAAAGTTATACAGTTTGGTTTTGTTAAGGTCCACCGTCCACATGCAATATATGTGGCTTAAATCTGGTGTTATTATTAGTGCAAGCGCTATGTGGTTTAAATCTAGTGTTATTATTAGTGCAGCTTGCTGAAGTGGTTGTTAATGCATTTTATACTAATTTCTTTTTATTTTTATTTTTGAAATTAGAAATTATTCACCAGTTGACTGAGACTGTCAATATATTCCAACCAAAGAATTTTTAAAACAACGCAGGATTCGTCATAGGAAGGAAAACATGTGTGAAGAGAAAAGCTTCTGATACTAATGGAGGGATGACTGCTTGGCAGGCAAATGCAAAGTTCCGAAACATAACAATATGGAATCATGATAATTTACCATCGAAGGAAGATGCTTTCTTGCGTGCATTTCATTGGTTTGATGTAGCAAAAGCGGTAAGTTCTTTTATAATATATGATTACATAAATGTTTATTCATTTTTTGCATGCTTTCCACCATCATTTGGTTAAATGGTTGCTTGTTATTTTGTAATTTATTTTAACTGTTCTTGATTGTTTTTTACACAAATATGATAAATCATCTTCGTATTCAGTATATCCTACTATTAGCAAAGTTAAGGTAGGGTCTAAGGAGGGTAAGATGTAGACAACCTTACCTCTACCTCGTAAGAATATTGAGACTGCTTCTAGTGAGACCATTGGCTCATGATGTCTGATTAACATACCAACCCAACACTTTTAACATTGTTTTCATAATAATTAAGTAAAATAACGTTAAAATTAGTACAATTTTACTTTTGTCACTCGAAGGCCTACACATATATACATTAAAGCTTGTACACCTCAAACGGGGCCTTTACACAAATATGATATTTAGGAGAAATTGATATCATATCTGTTATATCCTCACAAAATCTCTATCTACAGCTGCATAAACCAGTGACTTCGGATGATATGGAGTCTGCATCTAACCTTGGAGCTGCAGAAACAGACTGATCAGCTAACAGGTTGTAAGCTTTCAGCAAGAAGTATATGTACCATTTTCTTTTCACTTGCTGACTTGCTATTTAAGTTAAATTTTGTCAGGTGACTCCATAGAGCTGCTATAACATGTAGCATTTAGGGGTGGCAATTGTGTAATTTGTGTCGCGTTGATGGGCTGACGGTTTTGATTTGGCTAATTGATTTGTTGAAGTCAAACACAACACTTGTATTTATTATTAACCCCAAAACCGGAGACATCGAAAATTTTATAACCAAACATGACACATATAATCCATTAATCTAAATGAATCAAACGGGTTGAAAGTGTGTTGTGATATATGGGGTGAACAGCTTGATAATTGGTTGATTTGTAAAATGTGTTTTTAAGTATAGCCACCATTGTGCCTGCCACTATCGCCATCAAGATTCCCAAATCAATTAACCATCGAGCCTCCCTATCTCATTAGCCTTATGTGACCACATTCATTTGAGCATCATCTATTTCATTTGACCAAAAATAGCGTCAAGCGGTGACGATTTTGGGTTTAACACCAACCAACTAACCATAATCAAAGGTGAAATAGCAACTTGTAACCTGTATCAGTTCAGGGAAGACCAAACTAAACGTCAACAACAATCTGAAGAGTATTTTAGTTATTTTACACTCATTTAACAAAAAAAGTTAACGGTTGTTTATTCTAGATACCATTGATATTACAGTTTTTGCAAACATTTCAAACTACCGTGTAATTTATTGAAGTTAAAGACCACTTGTGCAAAGTTTCGACATATCACATATACCAGCTATGCAATTAACTCTTAGTTTTCTCAACTTTTCCTCAAATTTATTTTAACTAACGTTAGCTTGATTATATATGTTAACTTCATCGTTTTATAATTCAACCTTTGCTTGCAAACAAATGCACCTATAATTTACCTTCAAATTGGCTACGATTCAAATACACCTTTGTGATGTCTTTTTTATGTTCTGATTATTTTATGTTCCCAAATAAATATTTCACAAAGATATTGGTAAGAAATACTACTGAAATAGTAATAAAGTGTTTATTGTCATAATTTTACTTGCGTCCAACTCACAAGATGTTATTGTTAATAGACACATGTTTAACACGGTTCTTCATATGTAAATACACAGTTCATGTGAAATTGACTGAGCAGACGGTGGGCATGGGAGTGGTCGACGGTGGGGTTGGGACGGTGGGGTTGGGAAGAGGTTTTTAGGTTTATAATTTTTTCAGAAAACAAACACCCGCAAAAGCTCTTTTTGCAGGGGTTTGGTCCACCTCTTCTGCAAAAGAGGTCTGCATATGTGGTCCGCAAACCGTAGACGTTTTGCCTCTGAAAAAACAAACAACACCTTAATAATCTATTGGATTCTGCAAAAGAGGTCTGCATATCTCATAAGTTAGACCATTGTAGAATTTCTCTACAAGGGCCCAGTCAGAGAGACCATACTGGGAACATCTGCTAAGCAGATTCTGAAATCTCTCCCAAGCAAGGTAATATGGCTCATCAGGGGCCATACGGAAAGAATGGATCTCATCACGAAGGCGGGCTGCCTTGGCAGGTGGAAAGTATTTCTTAAGGAATGCATCCCTAAGACTGCCCCAAGTAGTGAAAGATCCAGGAGCATGCGAATCGAGCCAAGTGGCGGCCCTACCCGCAAGAGAGAAAGGAAATAGCTGCAGAAAGATAGCATCTTCAGTAGCACCTTGAAGATTGAAGGTACCACAGATGCGAGTGAGGCGAGCTATATGGGCTGGTGCATCTTCATCATCCCGGCCATTAAACTGAGTGTTGTTAATGGCTATCATGATGTATGAAGGAATCTGCCACGAATTTTCATTCGTGATATTTGGCACAGTGATGGGATTGTTAAGTCCCGTGAATCCAGTAGTGGCCTGCTGGTGAACCGTGCGACGCTCAGCCATGGGTGGAACAAAGTGCAAGCGTGGACTAGAATGGGTGGGAGAACTAGAAGAAGATGGTGGTGTGTGATCAGAAAACTCTGCAGAAACGGGAGTAGAAGCACTTACCTCGCTCGTAGAACCCTCAGAAAAGTCCCGCGAATCGCTCCTTAAAGGCAAAGAAAGCTCAGGCGGCGGTCCGTGTGAACGTAGGTGTGGCATACACTACCAAACCTGCAAATAAAACAAGAAGAAATCAACAAAAATAAATAAAACAAAATAAAATAAAACTAAAACTAAGAACAAATATGCACAGATAAGACACAAAACTAAAATGCACAATCGACTAAGAAGTCCCCGGCAACGGCGCCAAAAACTTGATGTGTGCAAAGTAGCTTAATTAAAACTAATAAAAATCAAAACTATCCTAGACACTAAGTAATATTCTAGACTCTCTAAACTAAACTACTAACAGGCAAGTGAACCTATCGAAAAGTAGCACAGAAAAGTAAGTCCGGATTAGCGAACCCACAGACTCCTACAGAAAATGCAAATAGACTCAATGACTTATCTATACAAATGACTTGAATTAAATTAGATGTTTGAAAGGGGGGTTTTGTAATGAACTAAATATTATAATTTTGAAGGTCTAGTGGTGCTACTCGAAGACTTAAATTGTAACAACCGGTTTTCAATAATGAAACGTATTTGAAATAATCGTTAATTGAACGATTATGATTGTTGTAATTTGAAAATATGTGAGAAATTATGAACGTAGGATAAAACCGTGCGCGAAACGGAGTTACAGATTGTCCGGAATCGCAAAATGAAGAAAAATTTCTAAGTATTGAATTTCTGGGCTCGTCGCGGTACGCTAAGGATGGGTTGAGGGTTCTCGGCGGTACGCGATGGTCGAAAAATATCTGATTTCTCCGGATTTCTTCGCGGTACGCGAAGTCCTTCTTGGCTCCTCTTCGCGGTACGCGACGGGTATGGCGGTTTGACAGATTCTTTATCTTATCAAAATTTAAATAAGAATTTTAATTTTTTTCAACATTTCGATCATAATTCGACCAGGGGACGAACAGAGCAACTTTTGTTGCTAGATCAGTGTTTTGAAGCCATCCAGATGTTCGGATCGAGCTAGGGTTCGATTATATCACTCATGATCGTCGTTTTCATCCGAAAACTTCGTTCAAAGGGGTAACGATTCAATCTCTTCTACTAATTTAATATTATGTGGAATAAATTTAGTTTTGAATGTAATATTATGATTATGGGTATTGATTATTGCCTAGTTGATAACTAGGGATTGTTAGAAACGAAGAACTTGATATTTTGATGGTGAAATCTTCGTTTTAAAGCCCGTATAATGTCCGGTTGTTATGAAACCCATATCATGGTGTGATAACTAGTAGGATGGGTATATTATGATTTTAAATGATATATGGATTATGATCCACGGGTTAAATGATGATTTTGATGAATTGATGTTAAAAATTATTAACAGTTATGATCTGATGTGTGCAAAGTAGCTTAATTAAAACTAATAAAAATCAAAACTATCCTAGACACTAAGTAATATTCTAGACTCTCTAAACTAAACTACTAACAGGCAAGTGAACCTATCGAAAAGTAGCACAGAAAAGTAAGTCCGGATTAGCGAACCCACAGACTCCTACAGAAAATGCAAATAGACTCAATGACTTATCTATACAAATGACTTGAATTAAATTAGATGTTTGAAAGGGGGGTTTTGTAATGAACTAAATAAACAGAAAGTTATAAAATTCTGAAAACCAAATCAAGACTTAACTTTGGAAAACACAACTACGATTCACGAATGATAACACGACTACCTAGGGTTTACTTTATACATGTCTAATGTTTTTATGAATTGATTATGGAACTTATGTTGGAACCAGGATCTTCGAATTTTAACTCAACAACAATTTGGAGATTCTTCAACCATTTTCAAAGATTTCAACTAAATTGTCTATAAGTATTTTAAACGTTGGTTTAGGTTAATTACTCTCACAAGTTAACCAACCCATCAATGATATATCCTAAAAACCATCTACCTCACGGAAAAGAAAGTCTCAATGCATCAACATGCAAGGGGTAATAAAGATTTTTATCTTGGACTTAGCATACAAGACATTGTTCAATTAACCTAATTTTAGTCTTTTTACAAAGACTTTAACTAGTTCTTAAACATGCAAGATATACTAACAAACCCTCACCTCACGGCTATTGAGTTTGGTTAACATCTAATTCATTTGTGACTTAAGTATTATTCCTATGAATTACTACGTCTAGTAATTTCATCCTATAATCATAAACACAAAGTAAATGATCTAACACATGCTCATTATACGAAAGACATTCGCCAAAGCATGTGAGGACACAATAAATCAGATCACAAACATCGTAAACATTCATGTACATCCAAGAATCAAAACAATATCATTTAATCATTGAAAAATTCCAAACTTGTTCCATAATCAATCATAATAAACGTTAAACATGTATAATTGTAAAACCCTAGGTAGTTCTATTGTTCTAGCCAACAACCATACTGAACAAACACCAAGCAATCAAAATAAAACAAATCTTAAACATCATTCGAATGAGAATAACAAGAAAGAAAGAAGAACCGATCACGTTACACCCTTCGGATCACTCGTCTAGGCTTCTCGATGATCTAACTCGACCCCAATCTCGAATCCCCGCTTCTAGTCGCCTCCTAGGTCGTCTCTAATCGTCCAGAATTGAATCGATGCGCCCTCAGCCGTTTTCCAAAACATAAACTCAAAATTCTGAGTTTTTAACCCTGTCGCGTACCGCGACATGTTTCTCCAAACCCTTCGCGCTACGCGAGGGGTCTTACTACCCGACAAAATAGTCGGGTCAACCGGAATCATTAACTTGAGGGTACTTTGGTCTTTTCAACCTGTCGCGTAGCGCGACAGGGTTTCATATGCACGTCGCGTAGCGCGACAGCACCCAAATGTCAGATTTTTCTTCTTTTGTTCTTGGGTTCATTCTCGTTCAACCGGGAGTTCGTTTTCTTGATATTTTGCTCAAAAATTGATATGTTTAATACCTGCAAGCATCAAATTACAGAAATGTGAAGAACCAGCATAAATCGACTTTAAAAACTAATAAACTGTACATAAACTAAATAAAAACAAATAGAAAAACAGATGTGTTTTACAACACATCATGATCATAAATGAATTTTGATTAAAAGAAGTAATTGAGATCATAACTAATATAATAAACATCAATTATTTGATGAAATGCCTAAGGAAGGCATGGGATATGATTAATTATAATAATTGACATAAACTTACTAAATATAGTAAGATAGAGTCAATTATGTGATAAATTGACTTTGAGGAAGTCAAATCCGTCAAGTGCGTTAAACTTGATTGTAAGTGTTATATGTATTGAACATAGTTGTATATGTGTGAATATGCAACTAGGTGTTGGTGGTGAAAGTCAAGTGACAATTCACAGAAGTGGAAAAGAGGTTGTAGAAAGTGAACAACCGTATGAACCAGGTAAGTTACCCAACTTACTGTAACATTACATATAAGTAGTAGAAAGAGTCTACTTGCGTGCTTGAAATGTGTGAATGATGTTAAATATGTGATTGAAACTATGGGATGAGGAATCCTTTAGTTTGTGTTTGTTAAGTTTCAATGGGAAACGTATATGCAATATATTTGCATTAGAATAACCGGATAAACCGGTGATTAATTAATATGATTTTGGTGTTTATATAATGATGGCGCATAACTTGATTAATGAAACTAATGGAATTATAAGACCTATGAGAAGGCGTCATTAGTTTCAAAACGAATGTTATGCTTATGTGGTGTGCATAGTATAAATGCATTAAAAATTTAGCTGGATGAGCCGGTGAAATTGATTTAATTGAACCACAAATGTGTGGCTAACCGGTTAATCCGGGAATTGAATTATATATGACTCCACAATGGTGGATAGCCAGAGGTGCTGGCAATTGTCTAGATGGAAGTACCGGTGGGTGAACATCTTAGACTTAATAAATATGACTCCACAACGGTGGATAGCCAGAGGTGCTGGCAATTGTCTAGATGAAAGTACCGGTGGGTGAACATCTTAGACTTAATATTTATGACTCCACAATGGTGGATAGTCAGAGGTGCTGGCAATTGTCTTAGATGGAAGTACCGACGGGTGAACATCTTAAGACTTAATTTATTTATGACTCCACAATGGTGGATAACCAGAGGTGCTGGCAATTGTCTTAGATGTAAGTACCGACGGGTGAACATCTTAAGACTTGATTTATTATGACTCCACAATGGTGGATAGCCAGAGGTACTGGCAATTGTCTTAGATGGAAGTAGCGGTGGGTGAACATCTTAAGACTTGAATTATTTATGACTCCACTATGGTGGATAGCTAGAGGTGCTAGCAATTGTCTTAGATGGAAGTACCGTGGGTGAACATCTTAAGACTTGAATTATTTATGATATCACAAATGTGTGAATAGTCAGATGTGCTGACAAATAGCTATGGTGGAAGTACAGGAATGTGAACACCATAGTATAATTTTGATTAAACTATTGTGAGCAATAGTTGATGATTGGTAATATGATATTATTACCTTGTGAGAGATTTTTAATATATGTATGATGCCACAAATGTGTGGATAACCGGTTAATTCGGAAACTAAATTGTTGAAACCACAGGTGTGTGGGTAATTGGTTGAGCCAATAAATATATATATATATATATATATATATATATATATATATATATATATTTGGTGTTTTAAATTTAGCCAGAAGTGCTGGTGGTAGAATTGGATTAGATAATATAATCATATTTGTGAAAATGTCCCATTAAGGGAAATAAATGCACCCTGTATGTTGGGTGCAAGTTGATGTTTGAATATGATATATTATTATCTAAACATGATAAACATACATATGATATATATGTGGATGTGTTAAAAATGAGTTTTGGGAACTCTGGGAGGGGTTACTTACTTAGTTCATATGAACTAATTGTGACTTATATGTGATGTTACAGGTCAAAGATAGATATGCATCGGGCGATCAGATCGGGCATGTTGGGAAGCAGAACCAAACGTTATGTAAAGCCTGTGGTGGTATTAAACTTAAACACACTAGTTTTTATTAATCATAAACGTAAATGATTTGAAATTAAGTGTGTTTAAATCATGAAATGTTAATTTCACGCTTCCGAACATAATTTATGAAAAAGTTTTAATCTGGGACCTAAAATGGGACACGTGTAAGCGTGTGAAAAGTTTGGGTGTTACATAAATGAATAGCATCGCTGCTAAGAGCAATCGAGATCCAATGAAAATTTTCACGTAGCTTCTGGTCTTTGACATCAAAAAAGAAGATTGTAATAATGAAAGGAACATCTTATCATTTTATCCTAGCTAGTGGAACAACAAAGACGAGGTGTCTAATTAACTGAGGGTTCTTTGTTTCCAAATAGGAAGACAGCAAATTCTCCGGAAAGCCCTATCTTTTGAAGGACTTCTCTATTTGCTCCCCCTGACGAGCCCCCTCTAGCCTACCCACCGAACCATCCCTTCTATTGCTTAGATTCTTGTGGGTGTTACTACCTTTGCTATCTGCCTATCTCAGTTTTCCAACATCTAAACAGGGTCGACTTAAGCTTTTCAGAGGCTCAAAACATATATAAAAAAAGGCCCTTTTTAGTAAATAATTTTTTGCTTGCAATAAAAAATATATGGTTCGTAAACTCAAAAAAAATGAAAATATGTTAATTTGTTAAATCTACATAAGTGTACTTATAGTTATAGTTAACCAATGATAATCATGAAGGATATAAACAAAGAATTTTAGAAAGTACAACACTTAATGATGATATTTTATAATTATGTCCTTATTTGTTAATCAACTTGGTTACCCCATTTAATATTATAAAGATTTTATAACTTTTTTATCTGTACCATTAATAAAAATTTATTCTAACGTCAAGTAAAGGTGAAACAAAAATGTAGGTGTTATTATTTGGAAAGAGATAACCTTAAACAAACTTTCTCTTTAGAGAATATGAGTAAAATCTCAAAATTTTCAAATTCAAAACGACAAAATAAACAAATTTGACGATAACCCGAACATAATCCAAATGATGGGGGCCCCAAAAATTTGAAGGCCCTAGGCCCTTGCCTCTAAAATGGTAAGGTGAAGCTGACACTGCCTCCCACCCTGGTACTAGTTGGCTGCCACAGACCATCTCCTATTGTCGTTGGACATCCCTAAACAACCATTGTCTTCATCAGATCCCTTAACCAGTTGCTTCCTCTCTTATGTGAGTCAAGCCCCTACAATCGTAGCTCCACTGCAGCTAGGGATATTCAAATTCGGATATTTGATAGTTTGAATATCTGAAATTTCAGATTCGGATATTCAAATTCAAAAAAATGTTAATTTTTTAATAATTTAAGAAAAAAATATTTTTTTTTTCGAATATCTAAAGCACCTAAAAATTATTCAAAATATACAAAAATATTATCTGAAATACCTAAAAATTATCCATATAAAAAATTATTTTTAATAGTTCGAATATTTGAAATATCTGAAATTTTTTAAAATGGATATATGATAAATTTCCACCATTTGTGATAGCCACCACCACCATTTCTAAACCTTCAACTATCAATGTTAGTATTAATAACCTTTATAATCCAGTCCTCTTTCTAATGAACTAAATTAATTAAAAATGACACCCCTAACCAGGTGCTACACTGGTCTTTGAAAACCTTTCCACCCCTATAATATTTGAGTGTTTGTCTCATATAATTTTCATTTGATAAAATTTTTATGTTTAAATGAATTCATAGCATACAAAAGTCATCCATAAACGAGTTGTTGTCGATGATCCTCAACATTATAGTAAGGAGAGTGTGCGAAGAAGATCATATGAGCCCAAAACTATTTCAAATAATTGAAAGTTTGAAACATGCATAAAGTGTTATCAAAGAAAGAAGACAATTTGCAATCATATATTTAGTCTTTTTACACAACATAGTATACCACTTCTTCTTGTACTACTCATTCTTGAGCAAGATAAATGGTTTGATGTGGACTCAAAATACAAATGAAAAATATTAACGCAAAGTTTTGAGTTTTGACTCTCAAAATCTTTGGAATGCATAGGGGGCACATCAAGGGTTAGGAAACACAAAATAGACCACATTACTACATCTTTTGAAGGAAAATATCATCCATCCTACTCTTTCTTTTCTTCCTTGTTTGTAAGTGCTTCCTTCTCGCGTGCCTGAGCACTGGGCGGAGTTGCCATGGACGCATACTTCTCAGTTTTCCCAAGTACTATCTCGATCTGTATCTCGTTTTAAATGAGGAAAACAACACGAATAGATAGAAAAAAATGTTAGTATTGAATGATCTTTTAACATCTATAATGGTCACTAGTCACTCTAAAGGTGACAAACATTAAACATCATGTTTTTGTCAAACATGTGCATTATTTCATGAATGTATGTGTTAATGATTTTAGAAACTTACCCTAGCCTTTTGAATTAGTCGGCCCCTTGTTTCATCCTTCATGCCTATGGTTGAAGTCACAACCTCTGTGAAAAGCATACATGTGTTGTATCAATAATCCATGATTTGAAATACCAAGACGAAGGTGTGGTTAAATGTACTTACTTTTCTCAACAGCAAGTCCATTGTTTTTTAGGATCTCAGCTACTGTAACGACCGTAGTAATTGCTATAGCAAAGTGAAAGAATAAATTATTTAATTATATATATAAGGGTTGGATTTAATAAGAAGAGATTTTTGCCTAAGAATACTAAGAACCAATAAAAATATTACATTCTAAAAATATAAAAACAAAAAAAACAGTACAAAAAAAATACATAACAAAATAAAAATATAGTACAAAAAATAAGATTTTATACTTTTAATTACCATGTCACATGTCAAAATCTTTTTAGTTTTTACTCTTCTTAGACAAAAATCTCTTTTTTATTTGATATCTCACCTATATATATATTCATAGATATCACGATGACATTAGTTATTGTTATTTTTATATTGAAATGAAATAAAATTATGGATACTAGATAGAGAGATTTTGTACCCATGCCCAAAGCTGAGAGCTCAACTTCATCATGTTGTTGAATGTACCTCTACACGACAAATGAATAAATATATGACATCATAAATTATTTCGATTTTCATCTTAAAATTAGTTGGAAATACAAAAATCAATATATAATTAATTCATCATTTTTTTTTCGTTTTGTATTCAAAATTTCCGTGTTAGTTAATTTCTATAAGGTAGATTAACATTTAACTAGTCTTATGCTTTCATGTTTTAAGGAACATGTTACCGTAAAAATGTTTGTAAATTTTGTGCTCGATCAAAATTAAACAGTCACAAACTATCGATTAAGATTGTAACAGTCACTAAAACCGTTGCAAGTATGATCACATACAATTATTTCTTTGGGTTTTCCGGATTCTTGTATCGTGATCAAAAGCATGCATGATTACAAAATAACGTTAATTAGCCAAACATCCAATCATATATATACATACTATTGATCATCCTAACAGTCTTACACAAAACCGCATGCACGCACGCGCGCACACACACATATATACCTTTGCAAGATTGACATAAAAGAAAAGAGGTTTTTTGGTGTTGGAGACTTGAATTCGGTTCTTCTTGGGGTGTTCGGGGCTAGTGACGATAGGAGCGACAACAATTTCAGTGGTCATATCTCTCGCTAGGAACAGTCGGTCTCAAAGAGACAATTAAAGTATTTAATATGGTGTAAGTATGTTAGATTTACTGCCTCTCACCCTCTCGAAAAACATATAGTTAAGGACCTATGTTGATTGTAAAACCGTATCAAGTGTTAGGAAATGGTGCATATATAACATGTATGGTCTTTTTGGTAGTTGGTTGGTTTGTTTGACTCGGTAAAAAAAGGTTATTTTTTGGATGAATTGGTGGTCATACGAAATAAATGGAATGTCATATGTTTATATTCTCTTTTTGCAACTATGGCTATTTGTTAGGAAAACCATTGGTTGAAAGGGAAAATAAATTACTATGCCTTTTTTTTGTACTATAGATTGGATAAAATGTTGGGTAAGTTTTTCCATCTTCCCAAATAATTAGTTGAACTCTTTGCAATCTTCACGCTACTAAAGTTTTAATATAATTCATTGTTATTTATGATAAGTGTTGTAAAACTCGGCTTAGGCGACCGAGTACTTGATAATCGGCACTAAGTTGAGCCGATTTTCTTCAACTTGGTCGGATCAAATCGTAATTGGTTCAACACTCCAACTCGGCCTAACTCGAGCCAACACGGCCAAAAAAACTCGGTCCAACTCAATCAAACTTAGACCAACTCGATAAATATGTAATTTTTTATCTATTACATAAACTAGTAAACTTATGACATTTGATATATATGTAATTTAAAAAAATATATAATTTATTATATTCAAGCACTCCCAGCCTAAGCTGAGTACTCACAACTCTTCAGTTGACTGATTTCGTCTAGCGGCTTCTCCAACCATACTTATGGCACAATGATTATGAAAGTTGTATAACTAATTATTATTTTAATGGTAAATTTTCAAGTTTAACATAAGGGAAGAATAAACCAAACTAGTTGATTGAATACTCAAACCTAACAAAATCACTCGCTGACTCAACAATATATGAGTTGGTTCCCTTGTCACGTTGTCAGTTTTTGAAGCCAATCACTAATGAACACATTATAGGGGCTGACCAATTTTTCTGGTTGTAAAAATCGCTAGACGTTAGTTGGTCGGTGATACAGATACTAGGGATCAATCGGGATTTCTTCTTCCTCAACACAACTGCAAATTAGATGTTTCTTCTTTCCCGCCTCCACTACAAATCGAAGGTAGGTTTTCTATTTTGGTATGATGAGGTCCGATTTAGCCCCAATTAGGACCGCATTTGACTGATGTTGACCGACTGCCGATTTGTTGGTCCAATTACATTATATTTCCTCAGTTGTCAAGCACCTAGTCGATTAATCAAACCATAAAATCGATTTTTACAACCATGCTAGTTTTAAATTCTAAATTTTGAATTGTTCCTATTGTTTCTTCTTGTTTCTCATCACATATTTTTTCCTCATATTATGTAACATCAGTGCCAGAAACGTCACCGGAACAGTGATCTGAACAGTACATGAATAGTGAATCAGGTACATTACAGTATTCATTCATACATCATTATCATTTTATGTTCTCACAACGCAAGTTCAGAATCAATTTCAGAGAAACAAGTTCAGAACAATGGTTCTTGAGTCAGATAATTATCTGGCAATACAGAACCATCATGGGATTTATTTGTTAGGATTTATTATGTATGAACGTATGTGAGGCTTTATAGAACAAAACAACACGGATGTCGTTATGTGAATGCTAAACCGACAGATTATTCGTATAGGTGACGATCTGTACGAATAAATCTGGAAGTTTAACGTTCTGAATGATATCCAGTAATTAGAAAACAATATCGAAAAGTATAGTTATCGCCGTGTTCGTACGGGTGACGATTCGAACGAATACGCGCGACGACCGTACGATTCGGTTTTAAACAGTAAATTAATTATTTTCAAAATTTAAAAATAAATAAAAGATATTTAGTTAATTTATTAGGAATCACAACCTAAAATAATTTCATAACTTCTATTTTTATAACCGAGTCGTTCGTTACGAAAACGACGAGAAATTTACGTTTCTACGCGAAACCACGCGAAACCGAACGAACCCGAACGAACCCTGGTATTTTACTAACATTTATTATGGCATTTATTGCCATTACACCACACAACCACCAGCCACCAACACCATTCACGTTCACCTCTCTCTCTACTCCCTCTCTCAAAAATCTTCACATCTCTCTAAGATTTCACACTCAAATCCCCACCATTTTGTGTGTTCTTGGTGTCAAAATCACCACCATCACTTGTAGATCAAGGAAGTACAACAGATCGGGCTTGAATCCGTCGAAAATCGTGGTAAAATCTTGTTCTTGGTTCGGTTTTGGGGTTTTGAAAACCCTAGATCGAGTCCCCTCTAGAACCCGACCCAACCACCTCAAAACCTTAGGAATCTCCTCACAACCACCTTGGTATCATGTAGGAACAAACCCCCTTAGAGCTCTTGGCCGATTTCCTTGAAAACCATGGCTGTCCTTGTCGAAATCGTCTCGACCGAATGACCAGCCCCAGCCCAGCGAATGAAGTTCATCAGTTAGGCCGAATGGGCCATTCGAAACTCATTCGCCGAATGGCATTAGCCCCACCAACCCTCATTCGCCGAATGGCCAAAACCCCACTCATTCGACCTAACACCCATTCGACAGTCCTCATTCGGTCGTGTCCTATTCGTTCGGCTTAGAGGTTCGGTCGAGGTCCATTCGATCGGCCAAAGGTTCATACGGCAGTACCCATTCGGCCATGGTACTTCATTCGACCATCTCTATTCGGGGTATTCTCATTCGGTCTTGGCCTCCTCATTCGCTTACTTCCCTTCGGCCATGCCTCATACGACCCAACTATTCGGCCCAGCACCTCATTCGGACCCATGATAGTTCGGTCAAGTTGATGCGGATTGGTTGTATACATGGGGACCTAAGGTGTGTGTGAGTGCATGAGTGTGTGCATGGATTTGGGCAACTTAAGCCATGCATGGGTGATAACATGGAGGAACGATCGCGTAAACCTTCATGTGTGAGTATGCATGGAATGGGATTCCTTGTGAGTGCATGGGAACATTAGGGTGGTGGCATACACCCGATTAGGTGTAACAAGGACACAAACATAGAATTAGCATGTAATCAAGAATTAGGGTTTCTTAGCTATGCAACCACACTTGAGTGAACTAAGGACCCTCTCAATGATTATGAGAGCCATTACAATTGAGATGGCTACATGAGTTATCTAGTGAAAACATAGTTGGGATCATACTAATGGAAAATCTATAAAGACATGTGATTAATCTAGATGGGTTATTTGAACGATCAAGGCTTAGGAGATCAATGAACTAACAAGAAATCGTTTGGATGATCAAAGTCGAATAATGGGCCCTAAGTTGGCCCAATGGGCTTAACCCAAGCCCATCATGTGTAAATTATATCTTTTTAATTTAATTATGTGATTTAATAAAAGAAATTAAATTGTAAACTTTGTTAAAACAAATTAAATGGTTTTCTAAATAAGTGTTTATCATAAAATGGATTAACTTAAAATAATTAATTAAAAGACTTGTAATTAATAATGAGGAATAAAAGGGTTACTAACGGGTAACATCCTAGGCTAGATACAATGAGTCATAGAAACGCATTAGAAAACTAGGACACTTAGTTGCACACCGAGACCAAACCCTAGACCCAACGTCTACTATATATACTCATCGCATTCGAATTCTCCTAAAACAACTCAGGTGCTAAAGATACATAAGCAACATTCAAGGAGCGCGCATTATCTTTTGTGATTCATTGCACAGCAACACAGGTGAGTTCATTGCCTCTTTTCTAACATTTTTGTTTTAAAACGCGAGGCTGAGAAGCATGCGTAAACTGTTTTATTTAAACTGTTTATTTAAATGCTTTTATATATTATATGTTTTACATATATATGTTTGTTGATACTCCTAGACTCCTGTCTAGGTAATTATTAAACAGATCAAATAATCAAATTAATTAAAGTACTCTTATGAGTAATACTTTAAATTTATACTCTAAATAAACCCTTAGTCCATCAAGCTCAAATTCAAGAATCTAAATTCAAAGTGAAATCAATGGAACTAAAACAAAAGATCATGTTCAAAGAACCTAACTCAGTGTGTGATCTGGGAACAAAGAATCATAATCAAGAATCAATTATCATTGTGAATCATGGAAATTCAAAAGATCAAGATCAAGAGACTCAAGAAATCAGAAATCATAAATGTGTGTGAATCATGGAAATAATGAAATCATTATAATCTAATGAAATCATTGATATTCAAGTTAAGGTCGATGTCAGTTGTATAGGGAATCAAGACCACGTGTAACACACATATAAAGTCCCTTTCAGGTATAGAAGACTCTTGTAGTCAGGCTATACGGGCAATAACATGAACGATCAAATGAAATCAATATCAATGTCAAATCAAGAGAATCAAGAGATCAAAAGTCAAAGGATATCCTTAAAGTCCCTTTCAGGTACAGAAGACCATTGGGTCAGGCTGTACGGGCAAAACATTAAAATCCCGCTCAGTTCAGGTGTACTTCTTGTGAGTTATGCCTGACATGGGTCACGTGTGAGAGGTTACAACTTGGACAACCACCAACAACTAAGTCTAATTGATTGAGTCAAATAAGGCCCAATCATCATGTCTTAGTTGTATTTAAATGTTTTATTTAATTATTTAATTAAATATTCAACATTTTAATTTCTATCACTGACTTTTGGGAAATCATAAATCTATGAGGAACTCAAGAGGATCAAAGGTAAATCAAGTGTTGGAAAACATATTTCAAATCAGAGGTTTGTAGGGTAAAAATGCTTAATTATCATTAACAACAGTGTCATATGCGTATTAGTATGTGGTGGGATGGCGTCTGGGCGGGCTTGTAGGCTCGACTCAGGGTATGCCCTATATATAAGCATACCGATATGGATATTACATTGAAGTTAATGAGGTTAGGGTCTTTACCGAAAGGAACATTTTCAAATCATTTTCAACTACTAAACTATGTGAACTCACCAACCATGTGTTGACTTTATTTTTGCATGACTTCTCAGGTGACGAACAGATCAACTGAAGAGTTGTTTCTTTTGGACTAGGTTACAGATAGAGGACCTAGCTTTTGGACCTGCATATTTTTGGACATCATACACCATTATTTTGTATATCTTGTGCAGATACAAGATTGAAGATTTATGATGTTATAGTAGATTTACATTGTTAAATTATAAACTTAACTGATGTAATTTAACTTTGTAATTCTATTCTATTTTAGCAAGTTTCTTATTTATATATCATGTGCAATGTAAACAATCTGATCACTTCGATTATCACTCTCGATATCGCACCCCGGGAACCTTCCGCCCGTCGGGGAAACCCGATCCTACCCCGCCGGCTCGGGGTGTGACATATTACCCAAATCTACCAATTCTTTCTATCACCACAACCATATAATCCCTATTTATATCATCTATACCATGGAACATTATGTAAGCTTGTTTTATTTAACTATGCATTTTCATTTTTTTATATTTATTTATTTATTTATGTTAAGAACTTTTAGACTAAATTATGCTTTTGGTCTTTGAGATTTGGCTTGTTTAATCCTTTCATTTCAAAAATAAATCTTATGACAAACCAAGCTTTGAGGTTGCATTTCTATAACCATTTGGTCCCTAGTGTTATCTTTGTTAAGTTTTTCTATTAACTAAAAGGATTGTTTATGTAAATTACTAAAAGTACTAAACATTTGACAGTATTTATGTAATTTTACAAAATAATAATTAAATAAAGTAATAAATTAAAAAAACAAAACCTAACAAATTATCAATCAACCATATTTCAAATCCATCCTCCCTTGTTAACAACTCTTCTATAAATGCAACCGAACCCTCCTTCACTTGATGGCCAACTTTTAGCTTTTAGAATTTGAAAACCTTAAGATCATTAACAGGACGTTGAGTCAACAACTCTAAGAACCCTTCCAAAGTCACCAAACTCAATGTAAACACGAGTACAACTAATGCTATATAGGGCAGTTAAAATGGCTATATGGGGCGGTTTCTTAACCGCTCTATATGATATCGCTCTAAAAGATGTCACACCCCCAATTTCCCACTCGTGGTGTCAGTCCACGTGGGTGTGACGTGGCCAGAATCACAGCTCAAGGTCATATAGAACACCTCTATATGCGTTTACAAATCCCATGTTTGACACGCACACATAACAAAATAGTTTGCAGCGGAATAAAAGTTATCATAGCAGCGGAAATAAATATGTTTGAAAGCATGCAGCGGAAATGTAAATAGTTTAATACAACATTGTTTAGATCTTTAAGAACTAAATTGTTTTCAAAAGAAACAACAGAATGCATGCGGTTCCTAAATCTCATCCCTTAACGTGCATCCTGTTCCATGCGCAGCTAGTTACCTGAGAATACCAGTTAGAAAAAGTGTCAACACGATGGTTGGTGAGTTCACAGGTTTTGATATACATATAGTAATAAAAGTGTGTCATGCTGTTTATCAATGTTAGTACCGAGCCCTAGGCCCAAAGTGTCAGTGCGTCACTACCGAACTAGACTTGTTTGTCCTTGCCTCCGCTATGTCTCGTATACATAGCAAGTTAGGTCAGAATTTGCACGGGTTATGACATCCAGTCAACATAGTGCCCCGTGGGGTTGTCATCCCCTAATGGATCCATCCAAATCTACCACGTTGTTCGTACATTAATGGTAAGACTTTGTGAGGGCTTAATACGAGTTCAACACTTAATGTTTGTCCAATAAACCAGCATACACATAGTGTTTGTACAGTAATAGATGTTTGACTCGATGCAACTAGTATTCTCCCCCTATTTAAAAGCGTTTGAAAAGGAGTAAAGAGGGGCCGTTAACTCACCTTAGGGGTATGAACGGATGAAAGCGTAAGCTCGTGATGTAGTAGGCACGTCGGTCACCGGCAACCTATATCGTATACCGTACGTGAGTTCGTGTAAGTGACCGTGCTAGTGTTCATGTTAGTGCTCGTGTTTGTGTCCAACAACCCTTGGTTGTGCATGTTTGTCCGTGTCGGTCCGCAATGACCGTGTTTGCTCGTGTTGGTCCACATTGACCGTGTTCGACTGTGTTGGTCCACATTGACCGTGTTTGACTGTGTTGGTCCACATTGACCGTGTTTGACTAGAGTTGACCAAAGTTGACCGTGTCAAGTCAACGACCCGTTGGTGAACCGTGTGACGGTTGTGAATCGTGTAGCAAGTGTGTAAGTGCTCGTCGTGTGCAAGATGCGCAAATCGTGTCTATGGACAACTTACTATTTATAGTAAGTTTCCATTTTTGGAAAGTTCACAAAGCATACCGGTTTCATGGTTCTAGCATGTTCATTAGTCCTACGTGATCATGTTAACACATAGCACATCATCATACGGATTCACATAAGTCGTTTATAACATGTTAGTGCGCAAAAGTTTCCTAAAATGGAAAGTTTCCATTTATAGCATACGTGATATCGGAAACCATCTAACTTGGCATCTAATCAACATATTATGTCATAACAAGTCATCTAGCATGTTCAAATCATACAAAATGTTCTCGAGTCGGTTTTTGTAAAAATAAAGTTACTAAATATAGTAACTTTGTAGTTTTTCATGAAAACAACCATTTAAATCTTTCTAAACAAATCTTCATATCACCTATCATCATAATATGTCATCTAACAACATTTAATCATGCCAACATAACCGATTTCATCATCCTTCAACATTTTAACTAGAAAAGTTACTAAAAATAGTAACAATGCCAAATATGACTACAAACATCATCCAATCATTTTCTAACAACTCAAATCATCATATTATCATCCTAACAACAGTTCTACATACATGCATGTCCATAATTTCCATCAAATCATCATCTTGTAAAATAAAAGTTACTATAAATAGAAAGATTCATAAAAATCATAGTTTTAACCATTTCAACACCATCTAAACATGTAATTATCCTCCAACAACATCAAGATGCATATCTAATTACTGAAAATCATCCCACATGCCATAGATCATACATGCATGTGGGTTTTTCACCATTTTAAGACCAAATCATGCATTCAACATTTACACAACAACATGGATCATCACAAATCACCATCTAAACATCATAGATCATCACTAACAGTAGGTTTATCAACAAACCCATATTCAATATCAAGAAAATTCGTGCATGCAAGTCCATGGGGCTTGCATGTGTGTTTATGAGCGTGCATGTGCGAAATATGGTGGTTTTAAGCCACTAGGGTTGAGGTACTACCTTCACAAGCTACTGAGGTCCTGATATGGTGAGAATAGCAGCTTCTACACCTCCTGGTTCGTGGGTTTTGATGAGAGCAAGAAGGTGGTGATGAAGGTCGAGAATCTAGAGAGCTTCCTTCAAAGTTCCTAAGCTTCAAGAGGTGGAACAATGGCTTCTAATGGCTTCCAGAGGTGAGTTGCAGGTGAATTGGGGAAGAAGAAGTCGAATGATGGCTGATGAACTCGGGGAAAGTGTGTAGAGTAGGATAGAAATGATTTTCTTGGATAAATAAAGATTTTTGCGTGCTACGCTGCCAGGCGTAACGCCTGACGTGGGAGGTATGTCCTCGTCGTTACGCGCGGAGGCAGCCAGATGAGGCGCCTGATTCCTCATCCGCGCGCAACGCCTGTCTTGGGTGCTCCGGGTCTGGCGTACCGCCTGGCCCAAATGTCAAGCCCAATAAGCTTGTTTTGCTATTCTGGTCTCGTTCTTGCCCGTTTCTCGACTGTAGAACATCGTTCGAGTGTCGTTTGGACTCTATTGGTCAATTATTAGCCATAATTGACTTGTGAAGTGTTTCGTGAAGTTTCGAGTGTTGTGCTACACTATATGTTAGACGTTCACCAACGTTCGTGTGTTTTGACACGTGTGTGCTGTTTGTCGATAATTCCACGAATTATCTAGTCGTATGCCAGTGTTCGTACTGTCGTGCCACGTGTCACACTAAATTAATCTAATTCTAGTGCCACGTGTACATAATGCATTTAAATAAACATTTAAATAAATGAGATGCTGACCTGGAAATTACGGGGTGTCACAAAAGATCACACCAATTTTAGGGCGGTGAGATAACCGCCTTAAATAAAAAAAACGCCCCAAATGGCGTCAAATAAAAGCTCATATATATGTTTTTTAGGGCGGTTTCATTATAAAATAAGGCGGTTTTGTTCCATTTTTTAGGGCGGCTTTAATTCTATTTTTGGGGCGGTTACCTATTTTATGGGGCGGTTTTTATTATGATTATATGGGGCGGTTTTTATTCTGATTATATAGGGCAGTTTATATATTAAAATTTTGGGGCGGTTCTATTATTTTTTTGGTATACGAGTCGGTAATTTATATATTTCCGATCGAGCTGCTGATTAATTGCATGTTTCCTGTAATCAATAAAACAAATTTCCAGACAAAAAAAAATCTGCGCGAATTGCTATACATTCAAATTTCTAGATTAAAACCAACATATATACATTCAATACCATCATCCATACGTGGTTTTTTCAAATTCAAACCATAATATATAATATTATGATTCATAACTTCAACAAAATTAACTTAAACCAACATATGTAAATTGAAATCCGAAAACATCATGTTTGGTTGAGAAACACGAAGTTAAAAAATTGCGGCGACAAGTCTATGATCATTTCATCAATGTCCTTACATGTAATGTACTTCTTTTCATTCCAAATCTAAAAATATATCAACAAAAGAGTGAGAAACAATATATATATATAAACTATATCGAAATTTAAATTAAACACTTACGCTTTCAGGAAAGTTTTATTGATATAATTGAAGAAAGTCATACATGTTTTTGATAACACAAAATCCACATTCCCAATAGTTTTTTTGTTGTATGGCACACTACACTACATTAACAACAATTAGTTTAGATACAATCAAATAAATTAAAAACATTAAATTAAACAAACCTTAACCATTTCCCAATTTAAGTGCAAGCTCAAAGCTTCTTCAATTAGAAATGTAAAGGCGTAATTTTGCTTGCTTTTGCTCTTCATTATTGAATCTATAATATATCCTTTTTTTCAAATGACAAATTATAAATAGCACCCAATGACCACTACAATTAATAAACCATAAAATAACTAAATTATGTATATTGGTTATCGTTTATATATATTTTGCAACTAAAGTAAAAAAAATACATATTACCTTGCTACGTATGGTGCAAGAAAAAGGGGTCTTTCACTATGAAATGAATACACTTGTAAGATGTGTTGTTTTGTAAGATCCGGATACTTAGCACATATATCACCCGAAATTTCACGTGGATTGAAAAATGCACATTTTGAATTTGGCATTAATGCAAAAAAGTGCCTTAAATTACAATGATGTTAAGTATATATATTAGATTGTGTCTAATGATGTTATTAAAACATATAAAAAATAAAAAAAACTTACATTGCAAACAAATGAATGATGCCAGCATCAAGTCAATCATTGCAAAATAATTGCAACTCCACATATGAAAGACCTTCAACATACTCTCCGGGATACATCCCGTCAGGCATATAACATGTAATTGTATGTTTATCGTCAATGAAAGCTGCTAACATTTGAGAGATCCTTTATATTGAACAAGGTCTCTTTTTTATCTTCTCTAAAGCAATCTCAATTTCCGGGTCAATAAATTTAGGATTCGGATCTTGAATATTTGGATCGATCATATATTCAATATTTGGAGCAACGGTATTGGGCATTTGGGTTTTTTCAACCTGCTCAATTTGCTTAAACTAATAAAAGATAATGAGAATAACATTAATTGGTAATTACCTATATTTATGGGTGTGTGATTTAATAAAAATAAGTTGATAACTACTTACCATGTTCATAAAACTTATTGGTCCACCTTCATATTGTGGTTCTAAGAGTGAAGAAATTTCTTCCAATTCTTCAACCTAAATAATAAACAAGTTATAAAATTATACAAAATAAAACTTATTTATAATAAACTACCTGTTGTGGTATATAAGTTACTTCCGTTGTGACTTCAGTGTTGTAAATTTGTGGAGAGGTGACTATTTGACAGAAATATGATTCAATGTCTCGTTCATAAGCTTCAATTTACCAAAATATAATAAAATAAAAATTATAATACAGCAAGATAAAATAATATATGTACAAATATACCTTTAATGCTTCTCTTGGCCACTGAACAAAATTATGAAGCATATCTCCCACACAACTAATTTCACATCAAGAACAGGTGTTTTTTCACAACCTTCGATGACCGTATCTACTTGGATCTTGACACACTTCTCGTTTAATAAACGTTCATGCAAAATACGGTCCACAGAAGGCCATACTTGTCCTTTATCTACCACAAGTTTCAAACTGGGTCGTAACGGAAATAACAACTCACAATGAGTTAATTTCTGTAAAATCATATGATTTTTTTAATAATATAACATGTGTATGTATACGAATAAATGACCTTTTTATTTGTAAACATATAAATATTACCTCTATAGGTGGATAGTTAATATTTTGTCCACCTGATGTATCACTAGAGCCATGAGGAATTGGGCTCTCATCAACCATTTGAACTGGAACACTACCTCGACTTCCATCTCTTCCCGCATCAATTTTTTTGCGATGTTTACCAACATTAAAAAGTTCACAATGAACTTTTGTTGAACCTGAAAACTCAAAAAAGAAAAAAAAGATTTGATGAACATTTGTGAATCTTTCATTATTATAATAAATATTTTAAAATTTCATATGTTTATAAACATAATTACCGATGACATTTGAAACCGTACGTGAGCGTCCACCGTGCTCCGGTCCCAAAACTCTATTTAGAGGATCATCATTTCATTTAAAATAGGACCCATCTTTAATCATGTTTTCTTCAACACAAACCTACAAATTATAATTGATAAGACATTCAACTATATGATAATATATAAGTTATAGATTTATCTATTTACCAATTCTTTGATTTTTTCTTTAGTATTATCTGTAAGTTCATAAGCTTTGGTTTCTTTATTTTTCTTGGCCTTGCTTAATATATATAACTTGGTGTTCATTTTGTATTTTCTTGACATAGTCATAATCCGCTTCAAGTTGAGGCCAGATCGTCTCAAATTTTTCCCTCCGCCTAATTAATCATGTTCTTCGAGCATGTGAAAAATTTTTATTCATCATTGCACTTGCTCTATCTTAGTGCTTTTTGCCTTGTCATAAATCAACAAACAAAAATAAAAACTTGTCACAAACAAATATATGAATAATAATAATAATAATAATAATAAGTATAATAAAAATAATTAATAACACATACCACAAATTCTTCACTGGATTTTTCCTTACAAAAACCATCCCAGTGCATACGATCAAGAAATTCTACTTGTCAAAAGGAAGCTTGTCTTGTTTTACATACTCGGTAACAAGCATTCTTTTAAAATTGGTCAATTTTTTTTGGCTTTCTTTAACATGCAACTTTTCGAATTATCGGTTTTAATATTAAAAAGCTCATAAAAATTTACATAGCAAACAATTAGAAATAGTAATTAAACTATAATTTAATATATATATTATTTAAGTATTTAACAAATTAAATATATACTACCTTTATTTGTAACCAAGGTTCTTCCAAAACCTCTTGTGGTATGTCTTTTGTGTCCATATAATACGGTAATAATTGCTTTACCTTTAAAGTGTAATTGGACATAAACCACTGGTAATTATCACCAATTGGCTGATTATTTTCATCAAATTCAATTACATAATATTTTCCCCCATGCTTCTATGAAAAAGAAGCAACACCACGTTTACCTCTTTTAGACACCTATTAAAATTAAACAACACAGTGCAAATTAACATTCATGTACATTTACAACTAACATATATAAGAATCAAAACTAAGTGAATCAAACCCTAACAGTTACACACACAACACACACATTATCAAAGATTTTACAATAATTTTTCATAAGGAAACAAGATACATGAAAAAAATATATTTCAAAACAACCTACGGGATTAACTTAGCATTTACATGTGCAACATAACATGACAAACCTACATACGGGACCACTAAGATTTTTAATGTCTATCAACCGCCTCAATAACCAACACAAACATATATAAATTTGAGATTTAAAGATACAGATAGTGTATTGAAAACTTTCCTGCGCTTTGATAAAACCTTCAGGTTATATCTGACCAAACCGAGGTTCAATTTCGTTTTACAGCTGCACCGTGCTACAGCTGCCGCCGGTTCCACGTCTGTGCTACGCTGTCGTCGGTTCCACGTGTGCCGGTTCAAACCGAGCTTCAATGTCGATGCTGCAACCGTACTAAGTTGCGCCGGTTCTAAACCTGCCGCCCATGCGCCAACGGTTATACAGATGCCGCCGGTCATACAGATGCGCCGATTTCACAGCCGTAACCCACCGGTACTACACTTCACCGATCAAACCTTCACTGGCAACCCTTCACCGACCAACACTTCGTCGCGCCAACCTTCACCGACCAACACTCCGCCGTACGCAAACTCTCACGGCCGGATATTTCGTGGAAATGCACAGCAACTTTGAGAGCTCAATTAGGAAAAATGAGAGGGAAATGAAATATTTCGTGGGAAAAGGAGAGGGACTATTTTGGGGCGGTTAGGGCTTGTTTAATAGGACGGTTGGGTTAGATTTTGGGGCGGTTAAGACTGTTATATAGGGCGGTTTGTGTAGCTTTTTAGGGCGGTTTTGCGGTCTAATGGGGCAGTTCACCTTATTTAATAGGGCCTGTATTATACTTTTTTGGGGATTCTAGGTAACTTTTTAGGGCGGTTTTTCATTAAATGGGGCAATTTTTATTTTTTGGGGCGGTCCAACGTTAATTTTTTCATTCTAACGGCTTTAAAAAAATATGAAATATATCTATTACTTATCTTTGTTGTTTTGTAACGTTTTAAAACGGTATTTTTCTAGTTTAACGGCCCTAATATTTCTTGTATATATATGTTGGACACTTCCTAATTGATTACATAATATATGTTTATCAAAAAACATAACATGAGTTCTAGAAGTAGTGCATATCGTGTTCCATGGACAATTCAAGAAGAACAAATCTTAGCTGAATCTTGGATTATCACTACCAAAATATAAGGGTAACTTTACTGGATCTCAATTCTAGGACTTGGTAAGCTATATTTTTCATTTGCCGCCAAAACGTATTGAAGAACGTACTAGTGATGATCTGTGCAACAAGTGGCTTGATTTAGAAAGAAAAATGTCGACATTTAGCGTTATTTACGATAACGTATATAAGAACCGTGAAATGGTGTGGAATGATATCAACATAATGACGAAGGCACAAGAAGAATATCAATCAAAAATGGGTTACACTTTTAATCATGTTTATGTTTGGCGAATAATTAAAAATTCAATGTAATTTTTTACTTTTATTAATAATTTGTATTGTAATTCGAATTTTTTTTTGAAATAGGTGTTTATGCATGGGGTGCATGGTAAACAGGTGTCATGAGCTTTTTGTTTGGGAAATATGAGAACCGCTACCTTGGGTAGCGGTTGTTGCTTCGTGGCTTCCTCAGTGGCACTAGGTTCCAGCATGGCGTCAATATGTAGCTAGAACCACTACTCCAAGTAGCGGGTTCCACAATTTTTGCCTAGAACCGCTACTCCTACATGCGGGTTCCACATAGTAAGTTTTAAATCCATAAAATCATTAAAGTGTTAGCCGGATAAACCCACTTACACACCCGCTACCTCAAGTAGCGGGTCCTCATGGGCCCCTTATTCCCTTGCATGTTATTAAATGTCTCACGTCTCACGTCCAAGTTCCAACTCCCAACTACTTTATGGTCTTCCAACCACATGACCACACACAACACATTTATCACCACACAAGTCCAAGTTCAACTCTCAACTACTCATGCATGTTATTAATATCAGTAGGTGGGTATTAATAATCCTTAAAGGCCGTTCAAAAAAAACAATTTTAAAGGTCTTCTTGTGATCATCTTTCACAAACACACCGGCCATACTCTCTCTCACTCTCAAAATTTAAATACCTTATGATCATCTTTCACAAACTACCAAAGTTATAATGTCATCAAAGTTTCAAAAAAATGAGTTACGATTTACATCCCGGTCCAATCATTGATGATGTCTTGTTTCTTAAAGATTCACACCTGGCGCGAGATATATTTAATAATAAGGAGCTAAAAAATTTGGTCTTCAGGCGTGCTGATCAAAAGTTTTTTTCGTTGCTGAACAACAACCCAATCACCGAAAATGTTAAACGATATGTTAACATTGTTGGCCTTGGTGGGTTACTTGATTGTGGCTATCGGAACCTTGATGAAAGGTTATGGTGTTCAAAAAAATGAATATTAACCTCACTATATATAAGAACATGAAAATATGATGCAATGTACGATTTTAAATTCAAATTTAAACGTGAAAAAAAATTAAAGCATAAATTACAAGTATATCAGTTCAACTAAAACGTGGAGGAAAAATACATGGCTGGGATTAAAACTTACGTGATTTGAAATAGAGTATTTGTACGTTTATTTTTTTTATTCGTGTATTGTAATAATCTTAATTCAATTAAAACATAGGAAAAAAAATATGGATGAGATTAAAAATACTTGATTTGAAATAAAGCATATGTGTACTGTATTATTCTGAATTCACTTAAAACGAAACGTGATAAACATATGCATTGACAGGGTAGAATCGTAGATGTTGGTAGGTTGGAATATGAGAGTTGGTAGGTTGGAATATGAGAGTTACTTCTCAATTAAAACGTGAGAAATTTGAATGGACATTGATGAATTGTACAAGGTGATAGGTGGGTTTATGAGTCTTGCTACCTCAAGTAGCGGTTGTCATTGATTGATGCTGTGTACTGAATTTATTTTGTGAAAGAAAACCAAAATTAACTTGAGGACCCGCTACCTCAAGTAGCGGGTGTGTTTAATTGTGTCTTAACATTTAATATGAAGATCATTAAACGGATTATGTGGAACCCGCTAGTAGGAGTAACGGTTCTAGCCTTATATTGTGGAACCCGCATGTAGGAGTAGCGGTTCTAGGCAAAAATTGTGAAACCCGCTACTTGGAGTAGCGGTTCTAGCTACACATTGACGCCATGCTGGAACCTAGTGCCACGGAGGAATCCATGGTAGAAACAACCGCTACCAAAGGTAGCAGTTCACCTATTTTCCAAACAAAAAGCTTAGGCAACATATTTACCATGCACCCCATGCATAAACACCTATTTCAAAAAAGCTCAGGCCAGCTGTACGGTTATTCACCCATTGTTCTACATTTTACTTTTTTTGTCTTGATCTTTAGTATAAAATGTATATCCATTAATATCATAGCTTTGGTAAGACTTTACTCTAAAATTTGGGCCTTGTCCCAACCGTTTCATCTACCTTAGTTGTCATTACCTTGTTTTTCATCCAGTTAGAAAACTCTTTATTATGTTTCATGACATACCACATTTCATCCTTACCTTGGTTTATTAACCGCAACATGTTCAAGTGTTCATCAACATAAAGACCAAGACATGTCATGTGTTTTAAGACCAATAAGTGTGCAAGTTGTATATTATCACGACTTGGAATTAATGTTTTCATCCCAACACCTCCGACCCCTTCAAGTTTACCCGAGTGACTAGATCGCGGAACACCAATACTCTTGACACCTTCCAAATAACTTGTACAAAATTCAATCACCTCCTTTGAAGCGTATCCTTCAACAATACTACCTTCAGGTCGATTACGGTTTCTTACATAACCTTTTAAGAAACCCATATATATTTCAAAAGGATACATATAACGTAGAAATACAGGTCCACAAGCCTTAATTTCTCCAATAATATGAGATACCAAATGAACCATTACATCAAAAAAAGATAGAGAAAAGTACATCTCCAATTCACATAACGTGATGATAACTTCTTTTTGCCAATTATCTAATGAATCTAGATCAATAAATTTTGACTGAATCATGTTAAAAAACAAACACAATTTTGTTATGGTATGTCGGAATCATATGTGTCATCAAAACATGACAATCATGAGATTTCATACCAAGCAATATACAATCCTGTATTGACACCAATCTTTTAATGTTTGCATAATAGTTGGATGGAACTTTAATGTCATGTAAGCATTTACAAAACTCCATTTTGCCTTCTTTTGACAGTGTATAACATGCCGGTGGTAGATTAATACGATTAGTTGTCTCAACAGGGCCAAGCTCTTTACATATTCCCATGTCTACCATGTCCTTACGAACATTAATTTCATCTTTAGTTTTGCCAAGAATGTTTAACAATAAGACCAACAAGCTATCACATACATTTTTTTCAATATGCATAACGTCTAAACAATGTCTAACATCCAAATGCTTCCAATATGGTAAATCCCAAAATATTGATTTTTTTTCCAAATAGCATCTTTTTGAGCACGATTTCTTTTTCCTAGCACAATATTTAGGTTTTCCACTCTTGGGAATGCATCAAATTGTTTACTCATCGTTCGATGCTCAATATTTTCATCAAACTCGTCTTTTTTCTTTCGATAAACATGACCAGTAGGAAGGAACCTTCGGTGTCCCATGTATACGGTTTTTTTGCATTTTTTTAACCAAATTGAATTTGTCTCGTATTCACAAATAGGACAACCTTTGTTTTACCTTTTGTACTATATCCTGATAAATTTCCATATGCCGAAAAGTTACTTATGGTACAAAAAATCATGGCTCGTAATGTAAAATTTTCCTTCTTGTAAGCATCATAAACAACTAAACCTGAACCCCATAAAGTCTTCAGTTCATCGATCAATGGAGCTAAATAAACATCAATGTCATTACCAGGCTGTTTCGGACCTTGAATCAACAATGTCATCATAATGTATTTTCGTTTCATGCATAACCAAGGAGGAAGATTGTAAATGCATAGAAGGGCCGGCCATGTACCATGACGGCTACTCATGTTACCAAAAGGATTTATTCCATCTGAACTAAGTCCAAACCGTATATTTCTAATCTCTTCACCAAAATCTGGATACTTGTGAATTGTGATCAATATTTCTCCACGGGGGTGAATCCGCCACATGTCTTAATTTTTCATCATTTACATGACCATCCTTACGCCAACGTAATAATTTGACTTCATTTTCGTTTGAAAATTATCTTTTAAGTCTTGGTATGATAGGAAAATATCACAATATTTTATTTGGTGGTCCATTTTTCGTGACATCATCATCCATGTCATCTTTTTCTTTTTTACGTTTATATCTAGAAGCATCGCAGATAACACATTTATGTTCTTTTTCAAACTCCTTTCTATACGACATACAATCATTTGAACAAGCATGTATTCTTTCAACTTCTAATCCCATCGGATACATTAATTTTTTTGCTTGGTACGTTGAAATTGGTAATTCATTACCGTATGGTAGCATGTCATGTAAAATCACTAAGAGATCTGTTAAACTTTTATCACTCCATCCATAATTCGACTTCAGGTTAAACAACTTTAAAACAACATTAAGTTTTGAAAATTTCTCACAACCAGGATATAGTGGTTTTTCTGCATCATCAAATAAATCATGTAATTTTCTTTGATCATCATCACTAATATTTGTCTCTATATCATGTAACATTTCACTTAAATTGTCATTTAGATCAATTGAATGGTCATCATCATCGACAATATTTGAATCGCTAATCTGAATATCATCATTTTGTGCATTTATTGAAGACAAGCTACGATTACTTAGCGATTCCCCATGCATTGACCAACAACTATATCTAGGCATAAAACCATGTTTTATCAAATGAAACTCTATCTCTTTAATATCATGAAATCTTTTAAAGTTTTTACAAATTATATGTGGACAACAAATCGATCCATTTCCTTTATTCACCCGATTTGCTTCAGCAGCTTTAAGAAAAATTTGAATACCCTCTGTATATGCTGAGGAAGTACGTGTGGTATGGTACATACAGTTAATTCAATCCATCTGAAAATTAAGTAAAACAAAACAAAATCCATAAATGCAATTATATGATGTAGTCCACTATAATGGCTTGGTGGATCCTAACCCACTTTTTGAATATTTTATCTCATATGTATAAATGTTAATAAGTTAACATTTAAGAAAAAATTTGGCAGCATTTATCCTTAACTCACCAATTATGTAGATAATCCACAAACTTGTAGGAGTAAGGAGAAACATAAACCAAATTTTTCTTAAATGTTAACTCATTAACATACATACATATCCTAAATGAGATAAAATATTCAAAAAATAGTCCCAGCGGGGACTATCTGAGTTTTATCTCAAAGAGATAAAACTCAGACGCGTATATATTGTGACACCCGGCAATTTCTGGTAAATTGCAACTCTTACAACTTTACATTTCACATTCATACTCGTTGCATTTCATTTAATTATGGTTAATTAGATGAACTGCAACAAACACAAACACAAAACAATAATTCGGAGAATTATTAAATTGTGCATCACACGTTGATTAGGATTAATCAAGCGTGCAAACATTTCGTAAAACACAAACACAAACTATCCAAGATAATTCGAAGAATTATCGAAACACACACACGAGTCTCACGAACTTTGGTGATCAAACAACTTATGTGTTATTATGTGATTATATGTTAAACATGCATTAGGTGTTTAGGATAAACGTTGGGAATCGAGCACGAGCGAAATCGAATCATCGAAGTCGAAAAACAAGAAAATGGACCCATCGCGGTACGCGGAGGTTCCTTTGGCAAAAGGCTTCGCGGTACGCGAAGCAAACCGAGAGTCGGGACTCCCGAATCTCATCGAGATACGCTAGGAAGATTTTGATCGGCCTTCGCGGTACGCGAAGGCCATGCAGATCAAAATTTTTTATAAAACCATCCCCAACTCATTTGTCCGGCCTTTACCCCAAATCACTAAGCTTCTCCTCTGCAAATCGACCAAAACCTCCGGTAATCAGCACTTAAACTCCCTGAAATCACTTTGGAAGCCATTCCTTTGTGTTGGAAGCATTGGAGCTCAAGGAAGGTGTCGAGAACCGTCAAGGAGCTTGAACGATCATCAAACCAGTAGCTTGCCATCATCCGAAGCTGTTCTAGCTTGGATTTGTAGCTCTAAGGTAGTTTTATTTGCTTATTAGTTGTTACATCATACATGCAAGGGCTAAAAACCCACATGCAACTCCATGTGACCATCGAGCACGAAATTGTTGGTGATTTTGTGTGATATTGTTGTAGATCTACTGATTTTATAGTAAAGAATTGATAGGATTGAGTTTTGTTGAGTTATTGTTTGATGTGATAATGATTTTGGGAAACTTGCCATAAAAGGAAACTTTTATGTGCATCTCTTAGATTTGTGATAATCTAGACATGTTAGACATGTATAGATGTTGTTAAATGTATATTGGAGTGTTTAGAAACACATTTGGATATTTGATTTTGTCAAAAACATGGTTTTGTAAGAACTTACTAAATAAGGAAGCTTTTGTAAATCAAAAGAGGGTTTTTGATGTTTTGGTGAACTTTAACTATTGAAATATGTTTAGAAATGACTTTCAACATGATTGGAAACCTTGATTTGCGAAAACGAGCTTTTAAACAAGAACTTACTATTTTAGGAAACTTCATTTGGGTAAAATGGCATAAATGGTAATTTATGCATAGACGACATATTTCAAATGTTTAAATATGTTTTACAAACATACTAGAGTATTGAAATGGGATTTCATAACCATACTTTTCAAAAATAGAAACTTTCCAAATATGGAAACTTTTCCCGAAACGGAAACCTTACGATTTTTTCTAAACATGACTTATGGAAAACATCACGATTAGAGTCATAGGATGCATGTAAGTGTCCTACTTGTACTTATGACACATTGTACAGTCATAACACAGGAAACGTGTCACCAACGATTCGTCGAGTCAACACACACACTCGGTTGAGCACACCGACACTTGGAGTTGTATGGATTACAACACACCACAAAACACAAACTCACACCTATATGGTTATAGGTGCATACTAGCAGGCGCTAGCTTTCGCAAGACGCGAACACACACATACCGGAACTGCTAATCAGGTGAGTTCACGGCCCCTTTTTACATTTTCTACCGTTGGGGAAGAAAAAATTGCATACAACTGTTTTTGAACAACATACACACTTTTTGGTTACATTTGTACATGCTAATATCATATATGCATATTGTCACACCCCCAAATTCCCACTCGTGGCGTTAGTCCACGTGGGTGTGACGTGGCCAGGATCACAGCTCATGGTCATATAGAACGACTCTATATGAGTTACACAATCACACAGATTTGTAGAATAATGCAAGTTTCAAATATACGCAGCGAAAAATGTTTAATATTAAAAGCAGCGGAAATAAAGAGTAATACAGCGGATAGTAAATTGTTTAAGACACTATATATGCATAAAATTGTTTTAAAAGACATCAATCAATCATAAGCCTAGGACACGAGTCTATATGCCAGTCAGACTCCTTAGTGCTTCCTTGTGCGCGTCCTAGCTTGGGTTCCATTAGTTACCTGAGAATACATGCGAAAAGTGTCAACTAAAAAGTTGGTGAGTTCATAGGTTTAGACAGACAGAAATAGTAAACAGACATATACTGGGTATGTTAAGTTTAGTTGTGGATCTACGATCCGTGGAGTGTGTCAGTTCATCTTACCGAAACTCGACTGTTTCCGTTTGCCTCCGCGGGTCATCGCTGAACCCGACATCAACATCGAAATTACACTCGTTATGACCTCTAGTCAACATTGGTGCCAAGTGGGGTTAGTCAAACCCAGTAGTACTACGTAATTACGACTCGTTTGTTAAACAACTAACGGTAAGGATAAGTGAGGACTTTAAGCGATAATAGTTACACTCGAAAATGGTTTTTACAACATACCAGTCGTATATCTAAAACAGTTGCATAGTATTCTCACCCCAAAGTTAAGTAAAAACAGTTAAAGGTAAAAGTGGGGCTGTAAACTCACCAGAGTCTGAGAAGTGCGTTCTTAATGGAAATAGCATAGCTCGCCGGCTAGTAGTTACCTATATCACATAGGTACTATGAGTTCGTGTTTGCATACATGTGGGTCTCGCATGTGACCTAACGACCCGTTGGTGACGGTTCTTGGATCATGTGATCGTGTGATGTGCGGTTTAGTGTCGTCTGATGTGTACGGATACCAAAGTCACTTTCGTGAAGAAACTTACTATTTAGTAAGTTTCTATTTCAGGAAAGTTTCCACATTAGGCAAGTCATACAAAATATCATAACCCGATTATTCTAATATGCTTATTTATCCTAAATGAGCATGTTATCACATAGCACATAGTTACACTTAGCCGGTTTAGCATGGTTTGCGCATAAAAGTTTCTATATTAGGAAAGTTAAACAAGTAAGCATGTTTCATCAAGTTTTAATAGCCAATATCAACTAAATATCAATATCTTAGTTCTAAGTAGTCATTTAATCATAACCGTTACGACTAGCATGTGACAAATCATCGACTTTGCAAAATAAAGTTACTATATTTAGTAACTTATGATAAATACACAAAATTCATTCTTTCAACAACATCAATCCTTCAATAACATCATATTAACATCAAAGGAGCATGTTAGCCACACAACATTATCAAACTCATCATTTCTAGCATCTTTATATCAAAAAGTTTCTATTTTTAGAAATATCATGAAAATCATATTCTTTAACAATTCTAATAATTTCAAGGCACCAATAACCATCACAATAGTGTCTAAACATCCTTTTTGACATAACTTTTAGATCTAAACATACGTTTGTGGCCATTTCATCAATTTTGCACATTTTGAAATAACAAAGTTGCTATTTATAGTAATAACGCATATAACCTTGTTCTTGACATCAATAACAATCCTAGATCTTGTAAATCATCTCAAATACTACATATGGCAATACATCAATAACGAAAATCATGTAAACCCACCTAGATTGCACATGCATGTTATCAAAAGCACCCATTTCATAACAAAATCACCAAATAGTTATAAAATCCAATCATTATCGCCATAGATCATTACTAACTCATCAAATCAGTAACAAAATCGTCACATACAGATCCATGGCTTCAAAAATTCGTGCATGTGTGGGTTATGTGTGTGCATGTGGCCTTAGAGGCTTGCATGTGTGTTTATGTGGAAGATTTGTGTAAAATAGTTGCTAAAACTACCTCAAATGCCTTCGAATCACAGGAATGGAACTTGTGCAGTTCTGAAACAGCTCTAGAAGGGCTGAGATGGCTTCAATCGCAAGGGAAATCGAGGTGTGGTCTTCTTGGAGCTTCCACAAGGCTTCAATTTTTGACAATGGCCTCTAAACAAGCTTGGAGAGGCTTCAACTGATGAAGAATGGCTGCAACAGAGCAATCTTGGTCGAGAAGACAGGTTTCAGTCGAGAGAAATTGGATAGGGGAGGTAGCAGAATGATTTGCCTTGGTTAAATAAAGATTTTGCGTGTTAGGCGTCGTCGCGTACCGTGACGTCTGTCCAAAAAGGTGCTCCGCGTACCACGACGATTAAAATAGTCATTCGGTTCCCGAAACACGCCGCGTATCGCGATGGTGGAAGATGATCGGTCGTCGCGTACCGCGACGGATTTCGGAGAATTCAAATTCTCCCGCCTGGGCTTCGCGTGCCGCGAAGGCCCATTTGGGTGCCCATCGCGTACCGCGATGGGTCTCGGTTGAGCCCAATAAGCCCAATTTCATTGCTCGAAGCGATTTTCGCAAATTTCTCGACTACTGTCATCGTTTCTCGGCATGTGAGCATTGTTCTACCTATTCTAGGTCTCCTAGGACCTAAGTGACATGAAAGTGTACTGTGGTTTGATCCGTTCACCAACATTCGTTATTCAAGACACGTGCGAGTGTTGTGCGATAATTCCTCGAATTATCGGTGCGTTTGAACTGTTGTGCCACGTGTCACCCTAACCATTCATAATTCTAGTGCCACGTGTGCAATAATAACACATATTATTATTTAAAATAATGTATTGCTGACCTGGAATTTGCGAGGTGTCACATCATCCCCCAGTTAACAGGAATTTCGTCCCGAAATTCAGTTTGCGTTGCTAGTGTCAGTCTGGTCGGAGAATAAGCGAGGGTATTTCTTTTTCATCTCATCCTCTCGTTCCCAGGTGTATTCCGGTCCACGGCGCGAGTTCCATCGCACCTTAACTATTGGTATGCGACTAAGTTTTAGCTTCTTTATTTCCCGGTCCATAATTTCCGACGGTTCCTCAACGAAGTGTAGTTCTTGATTTCCCGGTCCATAATTTCCACCTGTGGCTCAACCTTGATTAGAAAAACATTGATTCTCTTTCCAACTCCTAAACAGCATTTTTGTAGCCCTTTGGTACTTCTACATATACTACTTGCAAGAACCAAATGAGGAGATTCCAAACTTAACTCATTGTCACTCTTAGAATATCACCGAACGAACATTGTCGCTCGAGTTAAGAAGAACTAGAGCGACCATGCGGAGAGATTTCGTTACGGGTGCATAAGAAACTCCTTGACTGCTAGGTGGTCATCCACAAGCAGCTATCCTAGCATTCACACAATGAGGGTCTCGACACCAAATGGCATAAGGAAAACACGCTCAAGCCAAAAAGCTATCCTTATAGGATCTATGCAAGACCCTATAATACCATTCAGCCCGCGTAACTGTCCCTAGTAATAGTTTAGATAGGCTATTCAACCATACCTCATCTGACTCTTGTTTAAATCTTGGTGACATGAATAAACCCTGAATCCAGCAAAACCTAATAAGCTCGAAGTGGGAGAAATTAGAATCCTTATGTAAGGTAAATTGACGATCATGGTGCGCAACGTAATCATGAATTTACAGGTACGCATGAATTCTGGCAAATTCTATTGTGAGCCGATTTTTGAAAACACATACATTGATATTCGCTTATCCCTCACTCTGATGGTTGCAACGGAAATCAAGCAACGTATCAAGATTTCAACATAACATTCATCAAATTTCCCGCTATAGTTCGGATTACCATATATCCATGAAAACCTCACGTTGCGACTTTACACTTCACATGAAGCAACATATCAAATTTTCTGTTGAGGACCCTGACAAGGATCCTGAGGAGGACCCCATGGAGGAGTCACCCGACAATGCATCACCCCTACTAGACTCACCTGAGCCTAAGGGGCAGTGTCTTGAGTCGGATATTATCGCTAGATTGACTCGGGACCTGACCTGGCAGACGACGGAATCGAGTGTCTTGCAGAGAAACTGAGATATACAAATACCCGACACACAGAACTTTGTACCATAGTCAGCAAGATGTATCGGGATATGACCCAGTTGATTTCACTATTCCAGGCAGCCAAAGACCGAGCTGTCATCGTTAAAGCTAGAATCGAAGAGCTTGAAAACTGGGTTGTCGATCCAGTTCCAGAAGAACCTGACACTGAGGAAGAGGAACCAGCAGCGGATGCTGATTCTGAGTCCACTATCGATAATGCCTTTGATTAACTTAGAATAGACCAGGTATAGATGGGTTGTGTCTCTATACTCGAAATTTTGGAATCTTAGTGTCTTGGGTATTAAATGAATTGTAACCAGTACAATCTTATTATATATCAAGACTAATATCTGTTATTGAAAATCTTGTCTATGCCAATCAATGCATGTTTTCTTTTTATATCAATCACGCGCTACATAAGTCATTAGACCTACACTAACGCTTATTCTTGCTAGGAAGAATCATGGCTGGAAGACGCGGAGGACGCAAGAACGCGGGAGGACGTGGAAACATTAACCTCACCGTCACGAAACTGAACGCACTAATCAGCAAACGAGTTGAGGAGGAAATCGTTGCACGTGAAGCTGCACGTAACCAGGATCAACTGACCCAAGAGACGAACCCTAATCCACCTCACTGCACATTCAAAACATTCTTAGATTGCGAACCACATTCTTTCAATGGTACGGAGGGTGCTGCCGGTCTCCTCCGATGGATTGAGAAAATTGGAATCAGCTTTCATCATGAGCAACTGTAGGGTTAATGATCGCGTGAAGTACGCAACAGGAACCTTAGAGGGAGCAGCCCTCATTTGGTGGGACACAAATGTTCAAACCATAGGACGAGAAACATCTAATGCTATACCTTGGGAAGAATTCAAAAGAATGATGAACCTCAAATATTTCCCTCACGACAAAGTTCAAAAATTGGAAACGGAATTTCAGAACCACAATATGATCGGTTCTGAGATCGAGGCATACACTTCTCGATCTTATGAATTGGCACACATGTGCCCAGAAATGGTGACCCCAGCCTACAAACATCTCGAAAGATACATTGAGGGATTGACACCACAGGTTCGAGATATGGTACTGTTTGTTGACCCCACCACCTTACGACAAGCCGTATACTTAGCTCACGAATTGACCGACACAGCAGTTATTCAAGGATTATTACCTCCACGTGGCTCAGTAATCAAAACCACCGACAACAAACGCAAATGAGATAACTCTATAAACGAAACCCCCACTCTTAAACCACTAAGACGACGTAAGTTTGGATCACCCCAAACCTACACTCCGCTCACTCAAACCACTCAAATTAAGGGTGCCTATGTCGGCAGACACCCAAAGTGCAACAGCTGTGATTATCATGTGAGGCCCCGAAACCGGGCACCTCACAGAGGTTGGTTTCGTCATAACACATAGCTCTTAAACTAAAAACTTTCATAATCATGCAGCGGAAATGTAAACATAGTTTGATAAACAGAATTCAATAAAGTGTCTGTATCAAAATCATATCGAATTGCCAAAGCCAATGGATCGTCTGGATTGATGCCCGAGCTCCATGCCTTCTCCTATCATAGCTTTAACCTGACATACATGCTAAATCAAGTCAGCTTACGCTGGTGAGTTCTAGTTTTCGTAAAACAACATTAAACATACATATCATAAACACCATTTCATACACATAGTCCATAACCTTAGCACATATCATCATTTCCATCATCGTCATACGTTCCACTGTCGCCATACGAACAGTGGGCTTATGCCGGCACAAGGCTCCATGTTTATAGTCCGATCGACTCTTACCATGTTTATAGTCCGATCGACTCTTACCATGTTTATAGCCCGATCGGCTCTTACCATGTTTATAGCCCGATCGGCTCCGTGTTTATAGCCCGGTCGGCTCCATGTTTATAGTGCGGTCGACTCTCTTGTTTATAGTCCGGTCGACTCCATGTTTATAGTCCGGTCGACTCTCATGTTTATAGCCCGGTCGGCTCCCTGTTTATAGTCCGGTCGACTCTCTTGTTTATAGTCCGGTCGACTCCATGTTTAAAGTCCGGTCGACTCTCATGTTTATAGCCCGGTCGGCTCCATGTTTATAGTCCGATCGACTCCCCTGTTTATAGCCCGATCGGCTGTTCATATCCTGATACAATCAGGTCATCATTCATATTCACCCAGTACAAGTACCGGAGCATCATCATTCGCACATATCCTATAGCACGTATAGGGACATCATTCATTCATCATACATGATACACTAGCATCATACCGTCATTCATTACAATCCTCATACATTTCATGCTAGTATTATAACATCATTCATCAGGTTAATCATAGCATCTTAGGCATGTCATACTAGCCTCATTTCATCATACCATCATAACATACTAGCATTATTTCATCATACCATCATAACATACTAGCATCGTTATCATATCATAACATCACGGGATCATACTATCATCCTAGCCACCTAGGACCTTGCCATATCCCTATAACTATTCTCATAGTTATCGTCATGAAGCATGTGATCATAAAGTCATCATCATATCATATGCTAGCATCATTATCATGTCATGTTATTCATCATCATAACTCATTTATCAGGCATTCATCATACTTAGCATACCTTCATGCATACACCATGCTAACACATAAACATGCATACATAGTCAGGGCATATCACCATTCATTCATCATCATCATAAGCACATAACATCATAGACATAACAATAAGCATGTATGTCAGCCCAAAACATCAAACATAAAAGAGGGCGTCTAGAACTCACCTGATAGTAGACTCCTGTTTTCCTTAGCCGAACTCCTTAGCTAGGACTCAAGGAACCTACATCATTACATCGTCTCATCACATACCATTCTTAGACTTAGAAATTATTCTAAGTCCTCATAACCAACTAATCCCCATTATAAACTCAAGTTCCCGAATCTTAGCTAAGTATCCGAAACACTTGAGGTTCGTTAAACATCCCATACTCGAAACCCATGTACACGAAATTCCTGGAGTTCACGAAATGGCTGGTACTCGAAACCATCATATGTATTCGAAATAAACTGTGTATTCGAAATAACCTTGTACTCGAAATGGCCACGTACTCGAAATGGCCATGTACTCGAAATTCTAGGTATGATTTCGAGTACCCTTTGTGCAGGATTTCGTGTACTCATCACTTTAGTCATTAAACATCTCAGAAATTCATCTAAGGCTTTGGGGAGCTGTTGTTACCAAGATGCTGGAACCTCAAAGTTCCGAACTTTATGCATAAAGGTGCAAGCTTTATGCACAAGTTCACCTTTCATAAAAATCCTAACTTTTGCATAAAAATCCTAGCTTTTTGATTTAGAACACTTACTTGAAGTTAGGTGATCACCCCTGTAGATTCCCGTGCGTTTCCTCCTTCGTTTGGTCGATCAAAAGCTCGATCCTTGAAGTTTCTTGGTTCCTACTTCGTGTACTCGAGAGAGAGCGTGCCCAGCCAAAGGTTCGCACATATCCCAAGGCACTGGTATTTATAGGGAGGGTCCCTGTATTCGAAAACTCCTGTACACGAAATATGGTGTACTCGAAATCTCCCTCATTTCGAGTACACGATCCCTAAGACCCTTATCGATTATTTTTCGTCTGATTTCCCACAAGTTACTTATCCGTTACACATACGTAGGATTCAAATAACTTGTATTAGAAAAATTGGGGTGTTACTGTCACACCCCGAGCCGGCGGGATAGGATCGGTTGTCCCGTCGGGCGGAAGGTTCCCGGGGCGCGATATCGCGAGTGATAATCGTGATGATCAGATTGTTTACATTGCACATGATATAACTGAGAAATGCTAAATATAATAGAATTACAAAGTTAAATTACATCAGTATTGTTTATAATTTAACAATGTAAATCTACCATCAACATCATAAATTTTCTATCTTGTATTTACACAAGATATACAAAATAAATCATATAATGATGTCTTCAAAATATGCAGGTCCAAAATACTAAGCCTTCTATCTGAAGTCCTAGTTCCAAAGGAAATAACTCCTTAGTTGACCTGTTCGTCACCTGAGAAGTCATGCAACAATAAAGTCAACACATGGTTGGTGAGTTCATATAGTTTTGTGATTTGAAAATGATCTGACAATGATTTGAAAACCTCTTTTGGTAAAGACCCTAACCTCATTAACTCCACATGTAATATTCACATCGGTATGCTTATATATAGGGAATCACGAAAGGGTCAAGCCCAGACTCTATCCCACCACATACTAATATGCATATGACACTGTTGTTAATGATAATTAAGCATTTTTACCTAACACTTCTGATTTAGATCATGATATTGAAATCTGATATGCCTTTGATTTATTGGGTTCCTCATAGATATATGATTTCCCAAAAAGACAGTGATAATAGTAAAATGTCAAATATTTAATTTATTAATTAAATAAAACATTTAAATACAACTAAGACATGATGATTGGGTATGATTTTACTCAATCAGTTAGACTTAGTTGTTGGTGGTTGTCCAAGTTGTAACCTCTCACACGTGACCCATGTCAGGCATAACTCACAAAGAGTACACCTGAACTGAGCGGGATTTTAATGATTTGCCCGTTACAGCTTGACCCAATGGTCTTCTGCATCTGAGTGGGACTTTAATGTTTTGCCCGTTACAGCCTGACCCAATGGTCTTCTGCATCTGAGTGGGACTTTAAGGATATCCTGTGATTCTTGATCTCTTGATTCTCATGATTTTGACTTTGATATTGATTCCATTTGATAGTTCATGTTATTGCTCGTTACAGCCTGACCCGAAGGTCTTCTGCATCTGAGTGGGACTTTATATGTGTGTTACACGTGGTCTTGATTCCATATACAACTGACATCCACCTTGACTTGAGCATTAATGATTTCATTAGATCATAATGATTTCATTATTAACATGAGTCACACACATTAATGATGTCTGATTTCTTGAGTCTCTTGATCTTGATCTTTTGACTTTCCCGTGATTCACAGTGATAATTGATTTGATATTGATTCTTTGTGCTCAGATCCCACACTGAGTTATGATTCCTTTGAATGTGATCTTTTGATTTGTTCATTTGATTTCACTTTGAATTTAGATTCTTGAATTTGAGCTTGATGGACTAAGGGTTGATTTAGAGTTTAAATTTAAGGTATTACTCATGAGAGTACTTAAATTTATTTGATAACTTGATCTGTTTAATAATTTCCTAGACAGGAGTCTAGGAGTATCAACAAACATATATATGTAAAACATATAATAAATACAAGCATTTAGATAAACAGTTTAAATAAAACAGTTTACGCATGCTTCTCAGCCCCGCGTTTAAAAACAAATGTTTAGAAAAGGGGCAATGAACTCACATGTGTTGCTTTGTATTGAATTATCACAGAATACGCGCTCGTTGTTGTAGTCTAAGTATCTTCGGTTCCTGAATTTGTTTTAAGAGAATTCGTAGACGGTAAGTATTTATAATAAACGTCCTAACTAGGGTTTGGTCTCGGTGTGCAACTACGTGTCTTAGATTACTAATGTGTTTCTATGGTTTTCTCTAACTAAACTAACCCTATTACCCATTCATAACCAAAATTCCACATTAATCATTTAAAACCTTTTAATGACATATTTTCAAGTGAACTACTAGTTCCTTCTTATTAACTAACCTTAGACGATTCAAGTGAATCATCTAAATTTAGCTTCAAGTTCTTATAAACTCCTTAAGGTTTGAGTGTTAACAACTTATTTAGCCTCAACCCTCTTTGGTTCTTTGAATAAGTCCTTGCTAAATTATCTTTTAGTTTATTCTTTAACTCATGACAACTCTTGTTAGTGATATATGTGATTTATCAATCCCTTTGTTAGTGTAACCCATTGTTATTCTAAAGGACTTTGTTTCTTTCGAAAGTTTGTTTGCATGAGATTAGTACAAGTATATCACTTCGTTTAATAACAAAATAGAATGGCTTTTTGTTAAGAAACACTAATTTGCTTCTCATGCACACACACCCACACAAAGCAATTTCCAACCCATGCATGCTCCCACGTAATCCTATTCAAACACCCTCGGCTAAGATCCCACTGATTCGAATGTGGTAGGCTCGAATGTCTAAAGTCGAATGAAGGTTCATTCGTGGAATAGTTGAGGTCGAATGAGAGCCCATTCGAAAGTGTCTTGGCCGAATAGGAAGCCTATGGATCGAATGAAACTTAGCCGAGTGGGAGTGGCGAATGAGGCTTGAGCGAATAAGGGTTATGGTCGAATAAGGGTGTCGACTGAAGGCCTGGTTCGGCGAAAGAGGAGTTAGTCGAATAGGGACCTTGGTCGAATAGGTACTAGGCCGAATCAGTTGAGTTAGAGTATGTGCATGCCGATCGAATAGCCATGGTCGAATGAAGTTGGTGCAAATGGTGGTTGGCCGAATGAGTTTCTAGCGAATAACGGGTATTAGCCATTCGGCGAAGGACAGTGAGTATGGTGAGGTGCCATTCGGCGAATAGGGTGATGTTGGTTGGCTGGTTCCTTTCGGCGAATGAAGGTGTGGCTGCTTCGGCGCAAGGCCATTCGGCCTGCACTCATACGGCGGCCTGAACCAACTCCATTCGGCCATCGTGCCTTGACTCCATAACAAACCACAATCCACCCTAGCTGACCAGATCTAGTTGCTACCCGTTCCTACTCTCTTCTGGATGTGTTTAGTGTAAACCCTAAGTGTTGAGGTGGTCTAGAACCAGCCAAGAATAAGGGGCGGCTTTAGGGTTTTCAAAACCCTAAAACCGAACAAAAAAAGCGATTTTTACCTTGGATTGGCTGGATGGAAGCTTAGATCGGTTGTACTTCTATGATCTACTAGTGATTGTGGTGATTTTGACACCAAAAACTCAAGAAATGGTTGAGATTTGAGCACAAGATCTTAGAGAGAAGTGGGATTTCTTGTAAAAATTCTAGAGAGAGAGAGATGCACGAAAATTTGGGGAGAGAGGCTGGTTGGTGGTGGTTGTTGTGGCATTAAAAGCCACAATAAATGTGGGGAAATACCCGGGTTTCGTTCGGGTTCGTTCGGTTTCGCGTGTTTTCGCATAAAAACGTCGTTTTCGCGTCGTTTCGTAACGAAACGACTCGATAATTAAAATAGAATCATAAAATTATTTTAGGTTGTGATTCCTAATAAATTAACTAAATATCTTTTAATTATTTAATTTACAAAAATATTTATTTAACGTTTAAATCGAATCGCGCGGTCATCGCGCGTATTTGTTCGAATCAAATACGACGATAACTACACTTTTCAATATTGTTTTCTAATTATCGAATATCATTCAGAATGTTAAACTTTCAGATTTATTCGTACAGATCGTCACCTATACGAATAATCTGTCGGTTTAGCATTCACTTAACGATATTCGTGTTGTTTTGTCCTGTAAGGCCTCACATACGTTTATACATAGTAAGATCCTAACAAATAATTCACATGATGATTCTGTGTTGCCAGATAATTATCTGACTCAAGAACCATTGTTCTAAACTTGTTTATCTGCAATGACTGAGAATTCACTGTTTTGATAATATGAAATGATACTAAGACTTGATATGAACATAAAATACACTGAATTACATGAAATTTGTACCTGATTACTGTTCATGTACTGTTCACGACCACTGTTCCGGTGACGGTTCCGGCTCTGATGTTACAGTTACATATCATCATCAAGTGTCACACCCCGAGCCGGCGGGGTTGGATCGGAGTCCCCGTCGGGCAGAAGGTTCTCGGGGCGCGATATCGTGAGTGATAATCGTGATAATCAGATTGTTTTACATAGCATCAATGTTAAGAATAACTAAAGCACAATAACATTAAACTAGGATTACAAAGTTAAATTACAATATCAATTTTAGTAATTTAACTAAATAAACCTATCAAAAGAATCAAATGTATCTATCTTGTATCTATACAAGATATCAAAAGTGATTTGCTTCTGTAACAAAATTTGTGCTTTCCAAAAGTCTACTAGGTCCTCTATCTGAGTATCCTAGTATGCAGTCCTAAAGTCTGAGCCTATTCCTGCGCATCACCTGAGAAAGCATGTAAGAAAACAAAGTCAACACAATGGTTGGTGAGTTCATAGAATTTTAGTATTTAAAAATAGTTTTGCAAACCTTCTCGATAAAACCTTAACCTCATTAACAACACCTGTATCATCCAACTCGGTATGCTTATATATAGGGCATACCCCTGAGTCGAGCCTACAACCCGCCCAGACGCCGTCCCACCACATACTAAGTCACATATTACATTGTTGTTAATGATAATTAAGCATTTTACCTACCATTCAATTCCAACATAGATTCAAGCATCATGTTTATAAGTTTATGATATTAACTCAAAAGTGTTTATTAATCCCCTAGGTAACAACCTTAATCTCATTAACACCACCTGTATCATCCAACTCGGTATGTTTATATATAGGGCATACCCCTGAGTCGAGCCTACAACCAGCCCAGACGCCGTCCCACCACATACTAAGTCACATAGGACATTGTTGTTAACGATAATTAAGCGTCTTACCTACTATCAAATCCCATCATAGCTTAAGTGTTCTGATCGTAAGTTTCCACACACACAAAGTAGCATCTGAGTATCAAGTTTTAGAGGCACCATTATGGACAGCTGAACAACCTAAGGAGTTTAGCATCCATCCATAACGGTCCTAAGTATAACTCGTGACGTGTTATGATAGAGAAACCCTCAAGCTGACACAAAGTCAGCTAGAAGAACCCAAATCATTCTAGTCACTTGTCATAACCATGGATGAATCAAGAAGAACACTGAATGACTAGTAGGGCTATCGGCTCTTCCCCGTCATGGGTAGTCACGTGCAGTGACGAACGTCATGCATAAAAGATGTAACGTGTGTGCAAGTACTACAATACTAAGCACTATGTGTTGTGTGGAGACTAGTGGTTATAGACTAAGTTCACTAAATGCAAACCTAATTCGCAATAACCGGAGTCTCTGATACCAATCTGTCGCACACCGAGAAATCCCGTCCCTTCCGGGGCGCGAGCGACGGCAGATTGTCAGGATCGCAGTCTCCGGTCACACAACATGCGAGACCTATATGTCTGGTTATGCACGTACATCCAATAATTTGGATAAAACAGTTTATTAATATCAGAGTTGCGGAAGTAAAGTATAAGTTGGCAAAATGGTTTAACATTCATATCTTGCGGAAGCGTTGAATTTAAAACAGTTTTCAAATTGACAATTAACAATAGTGCGGAAGCGATGAAAGTAGTTTGACAATACATAATTAACACAACCAAATGTTAAATACTATCAAGTGGCCTAAGACACTACAGTAGATGCATGGACCCCATCCTAGCATCCTAGTCCTTGTGCGCGTGCCTTAGTTACCTGAGAAAACATGCGAGTAAAAGGTCAACACAAAGGTTGGTGAGAGCACAGGTTTATCATAAGCAATAAACATCCAATGTTTAAAGTAAGAGTTGTTATCAATGTATCATTACAATGCAGTATCGATTGATAGCTAGTCAATACAGTTATATTATATTGTGGATGGTACCGAAGCTGACAGTGGGTGCCTCCCGCCATGTCCATCACAAGACTATGGCAAAGTGTTGGTCAATTTTGCACTGTTCCGACCTCCAGTCGGGTGTAGTGGGGCTTGTCAGGCCCAAATAGTACTATTCAAGATTACCATGCTAGGCGTTATGCTATTAACGGTCCGAGGAGTATCGCGAGGACTTTTAGTTGTGATAGGGGCCCACACATATACATATAATGATAAAGCATGTCCATACATAAATGAAATGAGTTGTTTTCCAAAAACAGTTTATCATGCAATGTTTTCTCCCCAAAGGTAGAAAAAGTAAAAGGGGCCGTGAACTCACCTGATAGAGCAGTTCCGGTTTACAGGGTGTTCGCGTCTGCGAAAGCTAGCTGTCCTGCTAGTAAGCACCTATGATCGTATAGGTGTAAGTATGTGTTTTGTGGTGTGTTGTAATCCATACAACTCCAAGTGTCGGTGTGCTCAACCGAGTGGGTGTGTGTTAACTAGTGAGACTCGACGAATCGTTGGTGACACGATTGTTGTGTTTATGTGCCTTGACGCACATAAGACACTAATATGCATCCTATGACTCTAGTCACATAAGTTACCCTTTTTAGCAAGTTTCCCATTTAGGAAAGTGTGGTTATGAAATTTCATTTCATAAAACTAATGACTTCCAACATGTCGTTTGTGCATAAATCACTATTTATGCCGTTTTGCCCAAATAAAGTTTCCTTATTTGGAAAGTATCCGTTTAAAACTCGTTTTCACAAATCGAGGTTTCCAATATGCTTAGAAATCATTTCTAAACATATTTCAATATCCCAAGTTTATCAAAACACTTTAAAACATCAATAGCCCTCTTTTGATTTCTAAAAGTTTCCATTTTTAGTAAGTTTCTATAAAACCAAGTTTTTGCCAAAATCAAATATCCTAATGTGTTTCTAAACACTCCAATATACATTTAACCACATCTAGACATGTCTAACATGTCTAGATTATCAAAATTCCAAGACTTGTAACATAAAAGTTTCCTTTTATGGCAAGTGTACCAAATCATCAACAAATCGAACCTAACTTAACCAAAACTCAATTCTAATATTTCTAAGCATCCAAATCAGTAAATCTACATCAACATCACACCAAATCACCAACGATTTCGTGCACAATAACCGTATGGAGTTGCATGTGGGTTTTAACCCATTGCATGTACGATCTAACACTATGTAAACATTTAAAACTACCTTAGATGCAAGATTTCAGTTGTGATGGCTACTGATGACGAGATTTCAGTGGGTTGGTGGTTGCTCCAAGCTTCTTGATGGCTTCTAACACCTTCTTCAAGCTCCAATGTCTTCCAAATTACTAGGAATAGTCTCCAAATGATTTTAGATAGTTTGAGAGTGGATTCCAGTGGGTTTAGGTCGAGATTTGGTGAAAGAGCTCAGTGAAGTCGCAGGGGAAACCGACTGAAATGAGTTGGGGTTGATTATAAAGAAATTTTGATCTGCATGTCCTTCGCGTACCGCGGAGGCCGATCAAAATTGTTTGCCGCGTACCGCGATGAAATTCGGGAGTCTCGACTCCCGGTTTGCTTCGCGTACCGCGAAGCCTTTCGCCGAGGGACCATCGCGTACCGCGATGAGTCCACTTCTATGTTTTTCGATTTCGTTGATACGGTTTCGCTCGTACTCGATTCCTAATGTTTATCTTAAACATCTAATACATGTTTAGCACATAGTCATGTAGTAACATACAAGTTTGATCACCAACGTTCGTGAGACTCGTGTGTGTGTTTCGATAATTTCCTCGAATTATCTTCAATAGTTTGTGTTCGTATCTAACGAAGTGTTTGCACGCTTGATTAATCCTAATCAACGTGTGATGCACAATTCAATAATTCTTTGAACTATTGTTTTGTGTTAGTGTTGTGTTTGTCACACTTGGTTTCCAAAACCAATGTGCAATGTATGATTCGATAGTTCCTCGAACTATCGTTTCGCAGTTGTGTGTGTTCAACCCATCTAATTAAACATAATTAAATGAAATGCAACAAGTATGAATGTGAAATGTAAAGAATATAAGAGTTGCAATTTACCTGAAATTGCCGGGTGTCACATCATCCCCTTGTTGAATGAAATTTCGTCCCGAAATTTGGTTGTTGTTGGTAGTGTTTCAGAAGCAAGAGTGTTTGAGAAACAAAAATTTTCCGGTTGTCACATCATCCCCTTGTTGAAAGGAATTTCGTCCCGAAATTTATTTGTTGTTGTCGGCGATCGACGTTGCCTGCTTGTAGAGATGGGGATATTTGTGCATCATCTGATCTTCACGCTCCCACGTGAATTCAGGTCCGCGTTTCGAGTTCCATCGAACTTTGACAATGGGTATCTTGCTCTGCTTGAGTTGTTTGACCTCACGGTCCATGATTTCCACCGGTTCTTCCACGAACCGTAGTTGTTCATCCACCTGGATCTCATCCAGTGGAACCATAAGTGTTTCATCCGATAAACACTTCTTTAGGTTTGAGACATGAAATACGTTGTGAACTCCATCGAGTTCGGCTGGTAAGTTGAGTTGGTATGCCACTGGACCAATCCTCTTCAGGATCTCGAAGGGTCCGATGTACCGTGGGTTTAGTTTGCCTCGTTTACCGAAACGAATGACGCCTTTCCATGGCGAAACTTTCAGAAGGACTTTATCTCCTACCTGAAATTCCAAAGGCTTTCGTCGTTTGTCGGCATAGCTCTTTTGACGATCTCGAGCTGCTGCCATGCGGTTTCTTATTTGCACGATCTTCTCTGTTGTTTCATGCACAAGTTCCGGGCCAGTAAGTTGGCTGTCTCCCACTTCCGCCCAACAGATGGGTGATCGGCATTTTCTGCCATAGAGTGCCTCAAAAGGCGCTGCTTTGATGCTTGTGTGATAACTGTTGTTGTAGGAAAACTCCACCAATGGTAGGTGAGTCTCCCAGCTGTTGCCGAAGTCTACTACGCACGCTCGTAGCATATCTTCAAGAGTTTGTATCGTGCGTTCGCTTTGGCCATCAGTTTGTGGGTGGTATGCTGTACTCATATCCAACCGCGTGCCAAGCGACTTTTGTAGTGATTTCCAGAAGTTAGAAGTGAATCTGGCGTCTCGATCCGAAATAATGGAGATCGGCACTCCATGTCGCGAGACCACTTCCTTGACATAGATTCTGGCCAGTTTTTCCATCTTGTCATTTTCCTTGATCGCAAGGAAATGTGCTGATTTAGTCAGTCGGTCCACAATTACCCAGATAGTGTCACATCCACTTGGGGTACGGGGTAATTTGGTGATGAAATCCATGGAGATTTGTTCCCATTTCCACATGGGGATCTCGGGCTGTGTGAGTAATCCAGATGGTTTCTGGTACTCGATCTTGACTTTAGCACAAGTCAAGCATTTGCTGACGTAGGTGGCGATGTCAGCTTTCATGTGTGGCCACCAGTAAAGTATCTTCAGATCATGGTACATCTTATCAGATCCAGGGTGAACAGAATACCGGGATTTGTGCTCCTCGTCCATGACAAGGTCTCGTAAGTTCCCGTAATGTGGAACCCAGACGCGTTCCATGAAGTATTGTAGGCCATCGGCTTTTTCCTTAAGTTGTTGCTCCATTCCCCTTAGTGATTCAGCCGCTAAGTTTTCTGCTTTCAGTGCCTCCACCTGGGCACTGTGTATCTGTTCAGGGAGGTTGGGATGTATGGTGAGTTGTAAAGCTCGTACCCTCTTGGGTTTCGAAGTGTTTTTCCGGCTTAGAGCATCGGCCACAACATTGGCTTTCCCCGGATGATATTTGATAGCACACTCATAGTCGTTTAGGAGTTCGAGCCAGCGACGTTGTCGCATGTTCAGTTCCTTCTGCTCGAATATGTGTTGGAGGCTCTTGTGGTCAGTGTATATCGTACACTTTGTACCGTACAGGTAGTGTCTCCAGATCTTGAGGGCAAATACCACGGCTCCAAGTTCTAAGTCGTGGGTGGTGTAGTTCTTCTCGTGGACTTTTAGTTGTCTCGAAGCATATGCGATCACCTTGTCGCGCTGCATCAGCACGCAGCCGAGTCCTTGTATCGAGGCATCGCAATATACTACGAAGTCATCCGTTCCATCAGGAAGTGATAGGATAGGTGCACTACAGAGCTTCTGCTTGAGAAGTTGGAATGCAGCTTCGTGTTTGTCAGTCCAGAGATACTTCTTGTCCTTATGAGTTAAGGCTGTAAGGGGTTGGGCTATCTTCGAAAATCCTTCAATAAATCGTCGGTAATAGCCGGCCAATCCTAGGAATTGTCGCACCTCAGTTGGGGTCTTTGGTGCTTCCCAGTTCTTGATTGCCTCTATCTTAGACTTATCCACATGAATCCCTTGTTCATTAACAACATGTCCCAAGAATTGGACTTCTCGAATCCAGAAGTCGCATTTTGAGAGTTTAGCGTACAGCTTCTCTTTCCGTAGCAGTTCGAGAGCCAATTGCAGATGCTCTTCATGTTCTTCCTGGGTTTTGGAGTAGATGAGAATGTCATCTATGAAGACAATGATAAACTTATCCAGGTAGGGTTTGCACACTCTATTCATGAGATCCATGAATACTGCAGGTGCGTTTGTCAGCCCAAACGGCATAACCAAGAACTCGTAATGGCCATACCGAGTGCGAAAAGCAGTCTTGGGTATATCTTCCTCCTGAATCTTCAACTGATGGTACCCAGATCGCAGATCGATCTTAGAGTAGTAACTCGATCCTTGCAGTTGATCGAATAAATCGTCAATGCGAGGTAAGGGGTAACGGTTCTTGATCGTCACTTTGTTCAATTCCCGATAGTCAATGCACATTCGAAACGTGCCATCCTTTTTCTTTACGAATAAGACCGGAGCTCCCCATGGTGAGAAGCTTGGTCTGATAAAACCCTTGTCCAACAGCTCTTGCAGTTGATTGGACAGTTCCTGCATCTCCGAAGGTGCAAGTCGATAAGGTGCTCGTGCGATAGGTGCTGCTCCAGGCGCAAGATCTATACGGAACTCCACTTGTCGAGGTGGTGGTAGTCCTGGTAGATCCTCAGGGAATACATCGGGATAGTCGCATACGACTGGGATATCTTCTATTCTCTTTTCCTCTTCAGCCTTGTCGGTGATAAGTGCCAGAATGGCTGTGTATCCCTTTCGTAAGCATTTGTGAGCTTTCATGCACGAGATGATGTTCAGAGGAGTGTCACTCCTTTCCCCCTTTATGTCTAGGGTCTCTCCGTCAGGGAGTGGTATGCGCACAACCTTGTCGTGGCAAATGATTTCGACTTGGTTTTCAGATAACCAATCCATGCCCACTACGACATCAAAACTGCCTAGTGTAACGGGCATAAGGTTAATCTTAAATTTATGGCCTGCTAGCTCTAAAGTGCATTCCCTCAGAATGTTCTTAGTCACAATTAATTTACCATCAGCTAGCTCTACTGTATATTCAACATCTAAGGGTGTTGGGGTAATGGCAAGTATCTCACTAAATTCCTTAGATATAAAGCTTTTCTCGGCTCCAGTATCAAACAACACAGATGCATAATTATCGTTTAAGAGATACGTACCAGTTGCAAGGTTGGGATCTTTTCTGGCCTCCTTTGCCCCGATCACGAAGGCTCGTCCCTTCGGACCGTTGTTGTTCCCGTTATTGTCATTGTTCTTCAGGTGCGGGCAGTCCCTCTTGAAATGTCCTGACTTTCCACATTCGAAGCAGCCTTTTGGCGCCTCGAGTTGTTGTTGCTGTGGCTGTGGAGTCTTTGTACGCAACTCACCCCTGCAGTCTTTGGCGAGATGTCCCCCCTTGCCACAACGTTGGCATCGGATAGAACCGCATTGTCCCAAAACATGGTGTAAATTGCATTTGTTGCACTTGGGATGTTTGCCTGCGTAGGATCCTGAGCCTTGGTTGGTTGGGATGGGTGGTGCGTAAGCTTGAGGTGACCCAAACTTACGTTGCTGCGGTGGTGGTTGGAGGGTGGTTGGTTTGTTCAGGGTGTCATCCCATTTTCGTTTGCCCTTGTCGTTGGTCGTGGACACAGCACCACGGGGTGGCAAGAGTCCTTGTGCAACTGCCGAGTCAGTGAGTTTGTGGGTTAGTCGCACGGCTTGTTGCATGGTGATAGGGTCAGCAGAGAGCACCATGCCCTGAATTTGAGGTGGCAGTCCATCAATGTATTTTTCTATATGTTTGAAGGGTGGGGTTGCCATTTCCGGGCACAAGTTTGCCAGCTCATACGATCGAGCTGTGTAAGCCTCGACCTCGGAACCAATCATCTTATGGTTCCAGAATTCTGTTTCTAGTTTCTGCACTTCGCCGCGAGGACAGTATTCGCGGGTCAACATCCTCTTAAAGTCATCCCAAGGTAGGGCGTTGGCTGCATCGAGCCCTTGATTCTGGACATTGGCATTCCACCAAGTGAGGGCAGATCCCTCGAATGTCCCTGCAGCGAACTTGACCCTGTCCTCGTTCCTGCAGTTGCTCATGGCAAAGGCCGATTCCGCCTTCTCGATCCAGCGTAATAGCCCAACGGCTCCCTCAGTGCCGCTGAATGAGTGGGGTTTGCAGTCCAGAAACATCTTGAACGTGCAGAGAGGTGGGTTATGATTTGCTCCTGTGATATGCAAAGAGTAGAGTTGAGTTAGGTGTCAGGTAAGCGTGTTGAATTGGAAACAAGTGATTGTGATGCAAGGTGAATATGAAAAGGGTTCATCACCTTGGTTCAGTAGGTTTTGGTTACGGGCAGCTTCCCGTGCAGCAAGTACCTCCTCAACCCGTTCGTTGATGAGGGCGTTCAACTCAGCTTGAGTCAAGTTGATGTTTCCACGTCCGCCTGCATTCCTGCGTCCTCCACGTCTTCCAGCCATGATCTTCATAGCGAGAATACGTGTTAGTGTTTGACTAATGACTAATGCAGTGTGTGTGGTAGGTACAGTAAAGAACGTGTTAGAGCTATCGGCTCTTCCCCGTCATGGGTAGTCACGTGCAGTGACGAACGTCATGCATAAAAGATGTAACGTGTGTGCAAGTACTACAATACTAAGCACTATGTGTTGTGTGGAGACTAGTGGTTATAGACTAAGTTCACTAAATGCAAACCTAATTCGCAATAACCGGAGTCTCTGATACCAATCTGTCGCACACCGAGAAATCCCGTCCCTTCCGGGGCGCGAGCGACGGCAGATTGTCAGGATCGCAGTCTCCGGTCACACAACATGCGAGACCTATATGTCTGGTTATGCACGTACATCCAATAATTTGGATAAAACAGTTTATTAATATCAGAGTTGCGGAAGTAAAGTATAAGTTGGCAAAATGGTTTAACATTCATATCTTGCGGAAGCGTTGAATTTAAAACAGTTTTCAAATTGACAATTAACAATAGTGCGGAAGCGATGAAAGTAGTTTGACAATACATAATTAACACAACCAAATGTTAAATACTATCAAGTGGCCTAAGACACTACAGTAGATGCATGGACCCCATCCTAGCATCCTAGTCCTTGTGCGCGTGCCTTAGTTACCTGAGAAAACATGCGAGTAAAAGGTCAACACAAAGGTTGGTGAGAGCACAGGTTTATCATAAGCAATAAACATCCAATGTTTAAAGTAAGAGTTGTTATCAATGTATCATTACAATGCAGTATCGATTGATAGCTAGTCAATACAGTTATATTATATTGTGGATGGTACCGAAGCTGACAGTGGGTGCCTCCCGCCATGTCCATCACAAGACTATGGCAAAGTGTTGGTCAATTTTGCACTGTTCCGACCTCCAGTCGGGTGTAGTGGGGCTTGTCAGGCCCAAATAGTACTATTCAAGATTACCATGCTAGGCGTTATGCTATTAACGGTCCGAGGAGTATCGCGAGGACTTTTAGTTGTGATAGGGGCCCACACATATACATATAATGATAAAGCATGTCCATACATAAATGAAATGAGTTGTTTTCCAAAAACAGTTTATCATGCAATGTTTTCTCCCCCAAAGGTAGAAAAAGTAAAAAGGGGCCGTGAACTCACCTGATAGAGCAGTTCCGGTTTACAGGGTGTTCGCGTCTGCGAAAGCTAGCTGTCCTGCTAGTAAGCACCTATGATCGTATAGGTGTAAGTATGTGTTTTGTGGTGTGTTGTAATCCATACAACTCCAAGTGTCGGTGTGCTCAACCGAGTGGGTGTGTGTTAACTAGTGAGACTCGACGAATCGTTGGTGACACGATTGTTGTGTTTATGTGCCTTGACGCACATAAGACACTAATATGCATCCTATGACTCTAGTCACATAAGTTACCCTTTTTAGCAAGTTTCCCATTTAGGAAAGTGTGGTTATGAAATTTCATTTCATAAACTAATGACTTCCAACATGTCGTTTGTGCATAAATCACTATTTATGCCGTTTTGCCCAAATAAAGTTTCCTTATTTGGAAAGTATCCGTTTAAAACTCGTTTTCACAAATCGAGGTTTCCAATATGCTTAGAAATCATTTCTAAACATATTTCAATATCCCAAGTTTATCAAAACACTTTAAAACATCAATAGCCCTCTTTTGATTTCTAAAAGTTTCCATTTTTAGTAAGTTTCTATAAAACCAAGTTTTTGCCAAAATCAAATATCCTAATGTGTTTCTAAACACTCCAATATACATTTAACCACATCTAGACATGTCTAACATGTCTAGATTATCAAAATTCCAAGACTTGTAACATAAAAGTTTCCTTTTATGGCAAGTGTACCAAATCATCAACAAATCGAACCTAACTTAACCAAAACTCAATTCTAATATTTCTAAGCATCCAAATCAGTAAATCTACATCAACATCACACCAAATCACCAACGATTTCGTGCACAATAACCGTATGGAGTTGCATGTGGGTTTTTAACCCATTGCATGTACGATCTAACACTATGTAAACATTTAAAACTACCTTAGATGCAAGATTTCAGTTGTGATGGCTACTGATGACGAGATTTCAGTGGGTTGGTGGTTGCTCCAAGCTTCTTGATGGCTTCTAACACCTTCTTCAAGCTCCAATGTCTTCCAAATTACTAGGAATAGTCTCCAAATGATTTTAGATAGTTTGAGAGTGGATTCCAGTGGGTTTAGGTCGAGATTTGGTGAAAGAGCTCAGTGAAGTCGCAGGGGAAACCGACTGAAATGAGTTGGGGTTGATTATAAAGAAATTTTGATCTGCATGTCCTTCGCGTACCGCGGAGGCCGATCAAAATTGTTTGCCGCGTACCGCGATGAAATTCGGGAGTCTCGACTCCCGGTTTGCTTCGCGTACCGCGAAGCCTTTCGCCGAGGGACCATCGCGTACCGCGATGAGTCCACTTCTATGTTTTTCGATTTCGTTGATACGGTTTCGCTCGTACTCGATTCCTAATGTTTATCTTAAACATCTAATACATGTTTAGCACATAGTCATGTAGTAACATACAAGTTTGATCACCAACGTTCGTGAGACTCGTGTGTGTGTTTCGATAATTTCCTCGAATTATCTTCAATAGTTTGTGTTCGTATCTAACGAAGTGTTTGCACGCTTGATTAATCCTAATCAACGTGTGATGCACAATTCAATAATTCTTTGAACTATTGTTTTGTGTTAGTGTTGTGTTTGTCACACTTGGTTTCCAAAACCAATGTGCAATGTATGATTCGATAGTTCCTCGAACTATCGTTTCGCAGTTGTGTGTGTTCAACCCATCTAATTAAACATAATTAAATGAAATGCAACAAGTATGAATGTGAAATGTAAAGAATATAAGAGTTGCAATTTACCTGAAATTGCCGGGTGTCACATCATCCCCTTGTTGAATGAAATTTCGTCCCGAAATTTGGTTGTTGTTGGTAGTGTTTCAGAAGCAAGAGTGTTTGAGAAACAAAAATTTTCCGGTTGTCACACCAACAGTCGGTCTTACGATGTCCGACAAAGAAGAACACTGATGACTAGTAGGGGTTGACACCTAGGTCAACACGCGGAGGCCAACAGTCTGTCTTACGATGTCATATAGCTTAAGCATACAAGTTTAGAGCATCCACATAGTTTTACTGATGACTAGTAGGGGTTGACACCTAGGTCAACACGCGGCGGTCAATCAGTCTGTTGTTTAAGCATCCCAAGTATATCAAGTATTCATGTGTTTCAAGCATTCCAAGTATATCAAGTATTCATGTGTTTCAAGTATTCCAAGTATATCAAGCATTCCAGTGTTCTAAGCATCTCACGCATATAAGTCTTTATAGCCTTTTAAGCAAGTAAGTCTTTCTAAGCATATAAGCTTTCAAGTTTAAGTTTAAACAATTAAGTGTAAGTGTAAAACGAATTAACATCTAGATTAAGAGTGTAAGATATTAACTTTTAAAATAGTTGTATAAAGTATTAGTATTTAGAATATGTACTTATAATATTAGTTTTCGGAACTAGTGTATCAAATGTTAGCATTTAGCTTAAGTGTTTCAAAGCATTAGCATCGAACATGTAGTCTAAGCTTAGAGTTTAATAGCATAATCATCAAGCGTATAGTTTAAGCACATAGCTTATAGCATAAGCATTTAGTCTAAAGTTTAAGAGTAAAGTTTATAGCACAATCATCGAGCGTATAGTTTAAGCCTAAAGTTTATAGCATAAGTATCAAGCATAAAGTTTAAGCATCATGAATAAGTATAAAAGCATTTATTTGAAACATTTCAATATTTGTTTAAAATGTATAACATGCTTCTCAGTCCCGAGGTAAAACAAATATGTTTGAAAAGGGACAAATGAACTCACCTTGTGTTTGTAGTGGTTGACTAAGTAAAATCGAGAATGCACGCACTTGTTGTTTTTACTTGTTGTGATGTTCACAATCCTGTATTGATTTTCATAGTATTTGTAGCTTATAAGTATTTGTTGTAGTGACTTGTGTGCGTGTACGTGTTAGCCCTAAAGTTGGCTAACACGTGTGAGTCTCGGTGTTCATTTGGCCCTTGTTTACTTGTTATTACTATTGCTAATATGATATGTCTTCGCATTATATGCTTATCGCACTGGTTTTTCCTCATTAGATTCGAAATAGTTTGTGGCATCATGGTTGTAGAAGTTAGAATTTCAAGTTTTGTTTCTGAATGCATTCGCCATCTTTATAGTAGTCCCCATAAGTTTCCTGGTACGTTATTTCACATCTTTTAGTTTAAGTATTGATTTATATCTTTAAACCTATGGGCCGAATGTGGGCTTGGTCTTGGGCCAGAATGATCCGAATAAGTTGTGTAACCATATTGGGCCGATCCCATACATTCTAGGGCCACTTAAATCATAATGGACCGAAATTTAATAATGTTGGGCCTAATAAAATTAATGTGGGCTGAAGCTTTATTTGAGCCCAACTAATTTAAGGTGGTCGGTTCAAGGATAGTCTCATGATTGTAAATTAGAAATCCATAGGCAGTGAACCTATGAAGTTTCTTTGCCTATGGTTCGCCCCAATTCAAAGGGTTCGGCCAAGGGTTTGGGTTCAGCCGAGAGCAACAGGTTCGCCTGTGGATTCGCGGAGAGCAGCTCACCGCAGGAGGTTCGGCTTTCATTAAGGTTCGCTGTGCATGGGGGGTTCGGCGCCCATGCAGGGTTCGGCTGGCTTTACCTGTGCATTGTAGGCTCGTGTTACATCTGTGCCGGAATCGTTACCGGAACAGTAATCTGTACAGTAACTTGTACAGTAACTCAGATACAAACTAGAGAATTACATAGAGGCTAGTAACATTCGATGCTAAACATAAACTATTACACTACGTTTCTGAAATCCTGATTTAAACCTTATGGTTTAAACAGTCAGAAACACATCCGACAATCATGAACAGATGCAAACATGCTTAATTTTGTGTTATTAGGGTTAAACGTATGTGAGGATAACAGAACAAAACAATAACAGTTGTTGTTACAGAATGCTAAACCGACGAACCATTCGTATGGGTGACGATCTGTACGAATAGATCTGATAGTTTAATGATCTGAAACAATGACTAAAAAGTAGAAAACAAAATCAGAAAGTGAAACGTACAATCGTGTTCGTACAGTTAGCGCTCTGTACGAAAACGCGCGTAAGTGACGTTTTCTGACGATTCGAACGATAATAAATATAAGGAAATAAAATATTTCCTGTTTTACAATTTTGAAACTCATCATAAATAAATTAAAATGTATAAAACCTAAAATACGCTAAAGAATTAACGAAAACATTAAATAACGAATTACGACAGATAATTCAAGAAAATTTAATATTTGGTATTTATTAGGAATTACAACCTTTAAAATAATTTAAATTCAAACCATTTTATTTAAATTATGATATTTTGCGCGTTACGATCCGGAGACGCAACGGAAACAAGAACCGAGCAACCGAAACGAACCCAGATACCTTCGGGGTGTATAAACGTTGAAAGAACCCTTTTCTTTCATTTTCACACATTTCTTTCTCTCTCTAGCTCTCATTCCCGTTCTCTCTCTCTCTCTAAGATCATCACCTTTAAATCACCATAACTCACTCGTTTGGAGATGAAATCGCGTGTTTTTGGAGCCTAAACGAAGCTCTCGACTCCCTCTACACGGAAGTACAGCAGATCGGAGCATCTACCCGCTGAAAAACGAGGTATGAAGCTTTGAAACTCACGAATTTGATGTACTTTGTTCGACACACACATATGGAACTAGTTCTCGGCTGAATCATTCGACCCCATCATCTTTGTGGTTCATCCGTAGCACATAATCACCATTGCAAACGAGCTGTGGCGATTTGGGTTTGCAACAGCTTCGAGGATGATGAAAGGAACCCACAGGTTCGTGGAGAGCTCTCATGGCCGAACCCTAGGGTTCCCGAACCCTAGGGTTCCCGAACCCCTGCACGAACCTGTTGATATCCTAACAGCCGAACCCATCAATCCCTAGACGAACCTCACCTCAGCTCAGCGAAACAACATGTTACCAGCCGAACCATGTTGCGTCAGAAGGGTTACGAACCTTTGTGTGAAGGAGGCGAACCTGTGTGGTTGAATGGGACGAACCTGATGCCTGATCCTCCCTGGTGACGAACCTTACTGTGTTGGCGAACCCACACAGGCTCCACGAACCTTTTCTAGACGAATGTACTATGGCGAACCTTAGAAGCCATGATGTACCACCGAACCTTTCAGCAAGATTTAGCTGAACCATGTTGGCTAGCCGAACCCTCCCATGCAGCGAACCTAACCACATCAGTCGAACCCCTACATGCATGTGGCAAACCTCGGGCAGAACTCAAGAGAGGTCAGCCGAACCTTGGCTGGAACGAACCTTAGGGTTCGTCTGAAACCATCAAGCCGAACCTTCGGCTGAAATGAGTAGAGGGTTCGCTGGTCTTGAGTTCCCTGCTATCGGATCCCTCGGCCAATCACCCGCAAATCTGTTGATCTTCCTAGTCCAGCCCACATGTTATTTCCTATTAGTTGGACCCATTTACTTCATAATTTACCCAAACCTTTGTTTTATCCCACCTTTATGCGATGTAACAAGCTTCGGCCCATTTGGATTATTTGGCCATTGTAACCGCAACGTGACTGCAGCCCAAGCAATGAACCGGCCCATATGATTAAGGTGGCCCATCTATTCGGTCCACACATACAACTTCTAGGCCCACGCCCTTGATCCAACTCACAATAGATTAAGTCCTTGGCCCAAGTCCCCTACGGCCTATGAGGATTAAATTCGGCCCACACACATATTAGGCCCAAGTCATTAATTAAATCAATTAAGCCCATGCGGCCCAACATCCATCCACTCTCAGCCCAATAACACACGATGGGCCCAAAGGATTACTTAGGCCCACTCGTTATGACCCAACCTAATTATTCGGCCCATGTACACTAAAGGAAGAAACAAAATACCTAGACCAACTTGTGATGTGTTAAACATGAATGCTTTGTATAAATTCTAATTATTACAAAAGTGGTATAGCTCTCGGATTTCATACACTAATGACACTTAAACATAATGAGCTTACACACGGTCGAGCTAAAGGTAAAGACAAGCGTACTAACTCAAACTTAAAATAATTAAACATTATTCGAATCAATAATGGAAAAACCGGGGCCGAATGATGACCGAGACCCACAAGTGTTAGCCAACTTAGGGCTAGTACCTACACGCACACGATTTATCTAAAACGTATACTTATAAACTACAAACGACATGAAATCAATACAGGAACGTGAATACTACCACAAACACAACAATGAGTGCACGCAGTCTAGTTAAGATCAGTCAACCACTTCAAACACCAGGTGAGTTCATTTGTCCCTTTTCAAACCTTTTGTTTTATTTCGGGACTGAGAAGCATGTTAAACAATTATTGAAATGTTTATTAAATGCTTTTACACATAATTACAATGCTTATACTAATGCTTTAATTTGAAATGCTTGGGTGGGAAACCAAAGACTAAGACTATAGTGTAAATAGCAAATGCTATTTACTTTTTACTTATTTACATTATACAAATACTTTGTGAACAAATTGGAAACTAGTATACTTTGATAAGCTATAAACTTGATATTTATACTACAAACGAGAAGTTTAAACTATATACTTGAGGCTTACAATATAGATTTGAAGCCTAGACCTTATGCTAAACGCTTATGATATAAACTTAATACTTAAACTTGGAGCTAAATACTTATGTTATAAGCTATGTGCTTAAACTATACGATTGAGATTTAACTTATAAACTCTATGTTTAACTATATACAAAATCTTAAGGCTTTGAAAATACTTAAACTAAACACTAATGCTTCATACAATTATTTCAGAAGGTTAATGTTCTACACTTTTAATAGAGTATTAAATTACTTTACACTTACAATGATTTGTTTAAACTTAACTTGAAACATATATGCTTAGAAATACTTATATACGTGAGATGCTTGAAATCCTTGGATGCTTAATGCACTTGAAATACTTGAAAACATGCGAATACTTGTCACACTTGAGATACTTGAAAACACGTGAATACTTGTTATACTTAGAATACTTGACACACGTGAATGCTTGATACATTTGGGATACTTGAATACTTGAATGCACGATATACTTGGGATACATGAACACTTGGAATGCTTGATAAATTGGGATTCTTGAACACTTGAATGCTTGAAACATTGGATGCTTAAACAAAAGACTGATTGACCGCCGCGTGTTGACCTTTGTGTCAACCCCTACTAGTCATCAGTGAAGCAATGTGAATGCTTTAGACTTATATGCATAAACTTTTGGACATTGTAAGACAGACTGTTGGCCGCCGCATGTTGACCTGTGTGTCAACCCCTACTAGTCATCAGTGTTCTTCTTTGTCAGAGTCATGTAAGACAGACTGATTGGCCGCCACGTGTTGACCTGTGTGTCAACCCCTACTAGTCATTCAGTGTTCTTCTTGATTCATCCATGGTTATGATAAGTGACTAGAATGATTGGGTTCTTCTAGTTGACTTTGTGTTAACTTGAAGGTTTCTCTATCAAAACATGTCACGAGTCATAAATAGGAACATTATGGATGGATGCTGAACTCCTTAGGGTTTTCAGCTATCCATAATGGTGCCTATTAAACATGATACTTATTCGTTGTGGAATCAATAGTGTGGAGTGAAACGCTTAATTATCATTAATAACAATATGTTAAGCAGTCCGGTATGTGGTGGGACGGTGGCTGGGGCTTGTCCCCTACATATGCCCTATATATAAGCATACTTGGTTGGATAGAATAGGTGGTTGTTAGTGAGGTTAAGGTTGTCATTTCGGGGTGGAAACAAAGTAAACATTGGCAGGGAAAAACAAATGCTAAGAATCATACGTCATGGAATCAAAGTAGTGGAATGAAATGCTTAATTATCATTAACAACAATATGTTAAGCAGCCCGGTATATGGTGGGACGGTGGCTGGGGCTTGTCCCCTACATATGCCCTATATATAAGCATACTTGGTTGAATAGCATAGGTGGTTGTTAGTGAGGTTAAGGTTGTCATTCAGGGAATCAAGGTAAACAATTACATGGTAATCAAATTCAAAGGATCAAACATTTGGAATTAAACATTTTGGGAATCAAACAGGTAGGATGAGACGCTTAATTATCATCAGGAACAATATATCATGTGGTTCGGTATGTGGTGAGACGGTGGCTGGGGCTTGTCCCCTACATATGCCCTATATATAAGCATACTGAACCAGATGGTATAGGTGGTTAATGGTGAGGTTAAGGTTGTCATTCAAAGGATTTTACAAACAATTTTACATAAAAACTACATGAACTCACCAACTATTGTGTTGACTTTGTTTTATTACATGCTTTCTCAGGTGACGCACATGATTAAGCTAAGATTCAGGATTGCATACTAGGATGACCAGACATAGATCCTAGTTGACTTTTGAAGAAGCACACCTTTTGAGATCAATACGAATCTCTTTTTGATATCTTGTACAAATACAAGATAGATATATTTGATTCTTTTGGATAGGTTTACTTAGTTAAATTACCAAACCTTGATATTTGTAATTTAACTTTGTAATCCTAGTTAATGTTTTATTGTGCTTAATTATTCTTAACATTGATGCTATGTGAACAATCTGATCATCACGATTATCAATCACGATATCGCGCCCCGAGAACCTTCCGCCTGACGTGGACTTCGATCCAACCTCGCCGGCTCGGGTGTGACAGCTCGTCACTGGAATAAGGTTCGGGGATGCATGGTTCGCTCATACCAGCAGGGTTCGCTTGTTAGGGCAGGGTTCGCTTCTTGATAAAGGCTCAGCTGACAAGGTTCGGCCGTAATGAGACAGGTTCGCTCAGAGTAGGTTCGTAGCCTTATAAAGAAGGTTCGGCTAGCCCAGGTCGATGAACCTGTTCATCATTTTTGTCGAGCAAGCTGTTTTCTGGGCTGTTCAGACATCGTGAGTGTTCCAGAAAGGTTTTTCAAAGGTGTGTGGGTCGATGTACACGGTGGTTAACAAGCTAAGATAGAGTTCTAACAACAAGGACCGAAAACCCTAAGTTTTTATGTGGTACAAAGCTTCATACCTCAAAAATGGCCGGGTATATCTCCAGATCGGTTGTACTTCCGTGTAGAGGGAGTCTAGAGCTTCGCGTGGACACCGAGAACACTCGATTTCGTTAAGAAACGAGCAAGTTATGATCGTTTGAAGTCTTGAATTTCTAGAGAGAGAAAGTGACGATTGAAGCTTTGTAGGGAGAAAGAGAGAGAGAGAGTTGATAGAAAATGAGAATAAAACCTCATTTAGGCTTTAAATACCCCGAGGGTATTCAGGTTCGTTTCGGTTGCTCGGTTCTCGTCTTCGTCGTGTTCCGGCACGTTACGCGTATTTTTACGCAATTTAAGTAAAATGACTTTATTTTAAACGTTTGGAAAGTGGTATTACTAGTAAATATTTTAAATATCATTTTCTTGAATTATTTATCGAAATATATTAGTTTTACGCGTTTCGTTAATTCTTTCGCGAATTTACGTATTTAATTTAAAATAGTTTCTTTTCATTTATTTCTGATGAGTTTCAAAATTGTAAAACAGGATATATTATATTTCCTTAAAGTTATTATCGTTCGTATCGTCTTCGCTTTCGTTTCGTCAGAAAATGTCACTTACGCGCGTTTTCGTACAGAACGTTAACTGTACGAACACGATCGTACGTTTCACTTTCTGCTTTTGTTTTCTACTGTTCAGTCATCATTTCGGATCGTTAAACTTTCAGAACTATTCGTACAGATCGTCACCTGTACGAATAATTCGTCGGTTTAGCATTATGTAACAACAACTGTTATAGTTTTCTTTTGTTTATCCTCGCATACGTTTATACATACTAGTATCAAATCAAGTATCTGTGTGTTAGTTCTGTGTTGTCTGATATGTTTCTAACTGTTAAACCTTAAGGTTTTAAATCAGATTTCAGACAATCGCATAATAGTCTAGTGTTAAGCCTCAAGTATAAATAGTATCAACATAGTTTCGCGAAATGTGTACCTGAGTACCGTGCACTTTACTGTGCAAATTACTGTTCCGGTAACGATTCCGGCACATATGTTACATCAAGCGTGCAAACATTTAGTAAAACACAAACACAAACTATCCAAGATAATTCGAAGAATTTTCGAAACACACACACGAGTCTCACGAATGTTGGTGATCAAACATCTTATGTGTTATTATGTGATTATATGTTAAACATGCATTAGGTGTTTAGGATAAACGTTGGGAATCGAGCACGAGCGAAATCGAATCATCGAAATCGAAAAACAAGAAAATGGACCCATCGCGGTACGCGGAGGTTCCTTGGCAAAAGCCTTCGCGGTACGCGAAGCAAACCGAGAGTCGGGACTCCCGAATCTCATCGCGATACGCGAGGAAGATTTTGATCGGCCTTCGCGGTACGCGAAGGCCATGCAGATCAAATTTTTTTATAAAACCATCCCCAACCCATTTGTCCGGCCTTTCCCCAAATCACTAAGCTTCTCCTCTGCAAATCGACCAAAACCTCCGGTAATCAGCACTTAAACTCCCTGAAATCACTTTGGAAGCCATTCCTTTGTGTTGGAAGCCATTGGAGCTCACGGAAGGTGTCGAGAACCGTCAAGGAGCTTGAACGATCATCAAACCAGTAGCTTGCCATCATCAGAAGCTGTTCTAGCTTGGATTTGTAGCTCTAAGGTAGTTTTATTTGCTTATTAGTTGTTAGATCATACATGCAAGGGCTAAAAACCCACATGCAACTCCATGTGACCATCGAGCACGAAATTGTTGGTGATTTTGTGTGATATTGTTGTCGATCTACTGATTTTATAGTATAGAATTGATAGGATTGAGTTTTGTTGAGTTATTGTTTGATGTGATAATGATTTTGGGAAACTTGCCATAAAAGGAAACTTTTATGTGCATGTCTTAGATTTGTGATAATCTAGACATGTTAGACATGTCTAGATGTTGTTAAATGTATATTGGAGTGTTTAGAAACACATTTGGATATTTGATTGTGTCAAAAACATGGTTTTGTAAGAACTTACTAAATAAGGAAGCTTTTGTAAATCAAAAGAGGGTTTTTGATGTTTTTGAATGTTTTGGTGAACTTTAACTATTGAAATATGTTTAGAAATGACTTTCAACATGATTGGAAACTTTGATTTGCGAAAACGAACTTTTAAACAAGAACTTACTATTTTAGGAAACTTCATTTGGGTAAAATGGCATAAATGGTAATTTATTCATAGACGACATACTTCAAATGTTTAAATATGTTTTACAAACATACTAGAGTATTGAAATGGGATTTCATAACCATACTTTTCAAAAATAGAAACTTTCCAAATATGGAAACTTTTCCCGAAACGGAAACCTTACGATTTTTTCTAAACATGACTTATGGAAAACATCATGATTAGAGTCATAGGATGCATGTAGGTGTCCCACTTGTACTTATGACACATTGTACAGTCATAACACAGGAAACGTGTCACCAACGATTCGTCGAGTCAACACACACACTCGGTTGAGCACACCGACACTTAGTGTTGTATGGATTACAACACACCACAAAACACAAACTCACACCTATATGGTTATAGGTGCATACTAGCAGGCGCTAGCTTTCGCAAGACGCGAACACACACATACCGGAACTGCTAATCAGGTGAGTTCAGGGCCCCTTTTTACATTTTCTACCTTTGGGGGAGAAAACAATGCATACAAATGTTTTTGAACAACATACACACTTTTTGGTTACATTTGTACATGCTAATATCGTATATGCATATGTGTGGCATTCATCCACAAAACTGATAAGTCCTCATTAAACACACCTCGAACCGTTAATAGCGCGTTGTGCTTAGCGTGGTAATTCTGAATAGTACTATTTGGGCCTGACAAGCCCCACTGTTGCGAGCCGTATGGCCACCCTGACCGGAGGTCGGAACAATGCAAAATTAACCAAACAACATTGTCATATCTTGTTGGATGGATATGACGGGGGGCAGCATGTTAGCTTCGGTTGCGAACCCGCATATGGTATAACTCATATTGACTAGCTATTAATGGATATTGCATGGTAATGATATGTAAATTTGCAAAACTCTTACTTTAAACATTTTGATGTTTACTGCTGAATACAAACATGTGCTCTCACCAACCTTTGTGTTGACCTTTTACTCGCATATTTTCTCAGGTAACTAAGGCACGTGCACGAGGAATCTAGGATGCTAGGATGGAGTCCATGCATCAAATATAGTGTCTTAGTCTATTAAACATTTGTTATCATTTGGTTATGTTACTTTATGCATTGTTAAACAACTTAAACCGCTTCCGCAACGAATACTCTGCGATGTTTTGAACACTGTTTTAACAACGCTTCCGCAGTTTATGAATTGAATCTGTTTTGATTTCTACAACTCTGATGTTACAAAACTGTTTTATCCAAGTTATTGGGTGTACATATGAAACCAGACATGTAGGTCTCACAATTGTGTGACCGGAAACTGCGATCCTGCCAGATCAGTCGCGTCGCGCCCTTTAATTCAGGCCGGGAAGGCCGGGGTGCGACATATATATTCTAAGGAGTATCGTTAACTAGCATGCATTAACATATAATTAAACTAAGAAATATTTTTAAAAAAATACATATAAAATTTAGATACAAATATATTATGCAAATTTTGTTAAGGACAAACAAAAATAATTATTTATACATTTGCATAATTCTATAAAATATATAAGAGATAGATGATGTATACATTTTTTCATATATTCAACATGAATGTATAAGAACAATTCAAAGATGAAATAAAAACTTCATTAATGTCTTAAAAGCCTATAAATAAAATATAAAACGAATTTTAACAAGAGAGATACACTGTAATCGTAGATCTGATCGATATTGAAGATGAATGATAAAACGGTCTATTCTATCTTTAAATTATTCAAAATTTAAAACAAACCGCCCTTAAAAATAAAGTACATGACCGCCCCAAATAATTAAAAAACCACCCCAAATAACACATCGCCCCAAAAAACATAAATTCAAACCGACCTATATGAAAAAAATTAGCCCCAAAAGATTAAACTTAAACCGCCCTATAATTCGATCAACCGCCCCATAAACTACCCGCATAAAAAAAAAGAAACCGCCCCAAAAATTAATAAACCGCCTCACACCTAACCGCCCCATATAATAACTAGCTTATTTCTTCTTTAAACGCCTCAATTTTTATGTAAACCGCCCCAAAAATTAACATTGAACTTCGTTTGCATTTATTGGTGTGACACCCACTGTCACTTTTATGTCCCCTCCGGACATTAACACCAATATTTAATAATAAATTACGTTAGGTCCCAGTAAAAACTTTCGTGTCTTACACACCTGTAAACATACTATTTACTCACACATGTTAAAAACAGGTTTACATATGTTTACATATGTTTACATACTTCACAAAAACATTTATTACACAAAAGTTACACAACTGTTTGGTTATTAAAACTAAAAACCATCATGTGAACCTTCACGTTCGATTTCCGATCACCATCACCGCTCACCCCGACCCCTTAGTACCTGTGAACACCACATTTAAAATCACTATTAGTTCGTTAGAACTAAGTAAGATTACCTCACTAATCCCCCCCAGTGTATTTCATAATATCATATGAATACACTAATGAGGTTTCAAATAAAATTTGACAACAACGGTCAACCACATACAAAAACGATTTACTAACGGTTCGTTTTCAACCAAAACCTCATTATAACTCCCATTCATGCACAATCATTATAATTTAATATAGCACATATGTAACCCCACAAAACTCCGATTGTGCATCATATTTCACAAAAATCACAATTTACAATTTGACACTTGAATTTCAAATGTCAATCCCTTTATAGGGCATTTATTGTTCACACACATTGTGAATCAATTACATTGGAATTGCAAGTCTTATGTTCACACACCTTGTGAATCAAAACATGCACATTACCAATCCACCATTTGTTCACACACCTTGTGAATCTATTACATTGGAATTGCATGTCTTATGTTCACACACCTTGTGAAACAAAATATGCACATTACCAATCCACCGTTTGTTCACACACCTTGTGAATCAATTACATTGAAATTGCAAGTCTTATGTTCACACACCTTGTGAATCAAAACATGCACATTACCAATCCACCGTTTGTTCACACACCTTGTGAATCAATTACATTGGAATTGCAAGTCTTATGTTCACACACCTTGTGAATCAAAACATGCACATTACCAATTTAACATCTATACATTCGTAGATCACCACATGTTCACACACCTTGTGAATCATGCAACAACAATAACCACAATCATTTATATTCATATCAACCAACTCAACGAATCATGTATACAAGCTAAAAGCACAATTACTTGTAGTGTGGACTCACCCAGTCCTTTAACTACAAGTTCAATCAATTAGGTAACTTACCTCGCTTTGGAGAGTTATCAACAATCTCAAACTCCTTCCCAGGCCTTCTAGAACTAGATTTACCTCCTCTTCCTATTATATATTCACATATAACAGGATTTAACAACATGAACACACAACTTGTGTTATTTATATAATCTAATTCGTTTGACCTGTTTTACTTTTCATATTCAATCAAACCTCGTTGAGGTTTTTATCAACAATCTATGTGTAGAAACTAATTTACACATGTTCTTTATCATATTCAGCTTATCACAACTTCATATTTTGAAATTCATTGCTTGACTTCCTTTATCCATACCTAGTTGCAACTCACATGTATACAACTAGTTTCAATACACCCAATACCCATACATGTTGATTCAAGCTTATTTGAATCTCATTTATTAGTATGTGGTATTCAGAAGTCAAGTCCTTATTTATATAATTAGCATATCATGCTAAAATCATTAACTTTCAATTTCAAACATTTTATCAACACTTGAATTGGATCTATCATTCCGGAGAATGATCTAAAACCACCATAACCACAATTTAATCATTCCTCTAGTTATCACACTCAATAATATGAGTTTCACAACAACCGGACATCATAACGGATCAAACTCAAAATTTCACCTTTAAAACATCTAGTTCTTCGTTTCTAATCCTCCCAAATCATCACATAATACTCAAAACTCAATTTAATCCACATATTATCAAAATCAATGGGATAAAACGAATTGTTACCCTTTGAACGGATTTCTAATTGAAATCTGACGATCCAGACTTGCAGAAACACTTCCTGATTCGATCTGGATGATCCGGTAACTTGAAAACTGATGTTGATCCACAAAATTTCATATATGTGTGTGTTTGTGGTGAAACAGTTCGAAATTAAGAAAAAAATAAATTTTCTTCATGAAAATCTGATAAAATCAAGAATCTGCTGAACCGCCTCACCCGTCGCGTACCGCGACCGAGGGTTCAAAGATTCTTCGCGTACCGCGAAGAAATTCGGGATCTCAGATATTGTGGGTTCTTCGCGTACCGCGAAGAGGGGCTCACGAAGCCTTCGCGTACCGCGAAGCAATCCAAAACATAATTTCTTCATTTCGCGATTCCGGACAATCCGTAACTCCGTTTCGCACACTGTTTTCACCTATGTTTATCATTTCTCGCATATTTTCTATTTGTAACAATCACAATCATTTTATTAATGATTATTTTAAATATATTCGATTGTTGAAAATCGATCGTTACAATTGGGGCGGTTATTACATAAACCGCCTTAAAAATCAAAAATCAACCGCCCCAAACAACTTTATCTGTACTAGTGAATCGAAAGTGGATGTTTATGGTCTGTTAACAATCAAAGTGGTCAGTTATGGTCTGTTAAAAACCCTTAAGATATTAGACGTTAGCATAATAAGCGATTTAGCTGGTCATGGTTTGTTAATAACCAAAGTGTCGGTTATGGTTTATTGCCTGATGAATGATGAGACTACTTCAAGTAAATTTGCACAATCGTCTTCACACTATATAACTCAAAAAACAGATCCACGAATCTTCATTAGTGAAGAGTGAACACATAATTTGGTTCTCGTTTCCTGAAATATTAACTGTATGAATTAACGCCGATATACAATAACGAGTGGCATACGAGAAAGAACTAAGGGTCTGTTTGGTATGAAGGAATGTAATGGCTGAAGGAATGGAATGGACGGGGGAATGGAATGGACAAGGGAAAGAAATGAATTATTATTCCATTGCCATGTTTGGTTACCACTAGTAATAAAAAAATTCATTACTTTATCTTGTTTGGTTGACATGAAAAGGTGAAGGAATGGAATATAATTAATTAAAAAATGACAAATATAACCCTTCTTTAAAATAAAGAAAATTTACTAGATTTCACCACATTATCAACTAAAATAATAATAATAATAATAAATTTATATTATGAAAAATCTATCAATATCTCTATCATCTGTTAAAAACATTTCAAATCCAAAAACATGTGTTAAATGATAAACCTAATATTACTATCATGTTTTTTTTTAATACTTACAACTTAAAAAATATTAACATCATGATTTAGCATAAAAATCAAAATCACTGTAGCATTAAAAGACGCTACTAACATCAAAACTACTACATGTAGCTCGAAGAGTGTAAATATATTCAAATATTAAAATTAGCCAATTTGACCTCAAAAGTCAACCACTACCACATAGTATATTGTTCAATTGTTTGCTTCAACTAACATAACTTGATAGAATCTGTAACAAATAACCATGATAAATTCCAATCAACCAAATCTCATCAGGAAAACTTAAAAATGTTAGAAATCATCCAAATTTTCCAATATGTCACGTCAAGCATTATCGGCAAGCATGTTCTTCACCCATCCAAGTTTGCGTTCTTCATTAACTTTAAAAAAAATCACCATCAACTCCTCGTTTTGTGCGAGCTTACATACAGCCTTGTCACACTCACGAATAGTCAAACCTTCAACTTTGTTCATCTCCTCAAAAAGATTAGTACACAATTCCTCTCGATTGCTTTCTGTTCCAAAAACTCTATTGAATGTATTTGTAGCCCCCCTAATCTCTGCACCAATTATTTCTGCTGACTCTTTTAAGCTGTTTATTAAAGGATCCCAGCTGTTGCGTCTTTTTCTCTTTCGTTGTGTACTTGACTCTTCTTTGAAAGCAACATATGAAGGATTGTTTAGTGAGTGATCAACATCTATATCATCTAATCCATTTGTTGCACTCTCTTGTTCTTGTCTATTTATGTCAGATAGAATATCAGCACCTGTTTGAGCATCTCTTCCATTTGCCCGGTCTTTACCAAAGACAATACACAAGTCCCAGTAATGAGGAAATTTCTTTCCTATCCATTTTTCTGCATTTTTGTGCACCTAACAACCCAAATCAACATTATCAGAGTTTAAAAAAAATTAAAAAAATATAAAAAACTCTACATTAGATACAATCATAAATGATCATGCACTACCTGTATATAAGCTTGCCAAACAGGTTGGGGAGCGTCAAGCATGTCATTATTGTAATCCCAACCAAAACCACTTGTATTGTTCCAAGCCAGCATATCATGCACGGCAGACCATTCGCTCTTCATCGTCTTTATACGTGACTCTATGTGTGGTTTTGCTTTTATGACTGCCTCGGGAAGTGAGATTGCTAGTTGTTGCTCCACTGCAGTGAAGAAGCCATGTTTAAACCCATTATCAGATTTGTAGTTAGTACCTGAATTGAGCACATCAAGCATGGCTGAAACAAGCTTTTCATCTTCTTTTTCGTTCCATTTTTTTTATTTTTTCCTGGACCCCTTTCAGAATGAAGCTGTAATTCCATATCTTCACACAAAACATCAATGTTGTATAAATAACAAAACAGATAAACATGCAATATTTTAAAAATAACAAACATAAGATAACAAACACATCAAAATATTAAATGTTATAAAAATAAATAATCCATTTAATAAACATTTTAAAAATAACATAACTAAAAGGATAAAAATCTAGATAAATCAATTGTGTCTCGAAGTCCATGCATTAAACATAGATGTTGCCAAATCATGTCTAAAGTTTGTCCATTCATTCGAGATCCCAATTGTTGTAATATTTTCCACATATGAGCCAAGATATTCATCATCTGCATCATTATTTGTGTCAATAAATTCATTATCATCAAGGGGATCATATGCCATTTCTCTATGAATAAAATTATGCATAAGACAGCATGCAATTATAATTTTATTTTGTGTTCTAATCGGATAGAAAGATGGGCTTCTAAGAATAGCCCATCTTTTCTTCAAAACGCCAAAACATCGCTGATGACATTCCTTGCTGTTGAGTGCTTCATATTGAAATACTCTTCAGGTTTTTCTGGTTTTCGTCCATTTAGCCAAGTATTCAGATGATATCTTTGACCTCGAAATGGTGCAAGGAATCCCTCTCCGTTGGTGTACCCGGCATCAACCAGATAGTAGCTACCTTTGGGTACTTGCAAGCCATTATCTCGGATCATAGCACTACGAAGTATTCTACCATCAGCAGCAGATCCTTCCCAGCCTGGTAATACATAAATAAACTGCATGTCAGGTGTGCAAGCAGCAAGTACATTAGTTGTTATTTCTCCTTTTCGATTATGATATATTGGTTTTTCTTCTTCGGATACTTGCACACTTATATGTGTCCCATCTAATGCTCCTAAACATCCCTTGAAACATTTCCATCTTTCATCTGTTGAAGTCTCTAATATTGGCTCTGGTTTCTTAAATAGTTCATTTTCCAATTGTAGAACTGCATTTAACACATTATTGAAATGTTTACTGACAGTCTCTCCAGATCTACGAAACTGAAATGCCACCACTATGTTCTTCACATGGTGTGCCAGTACATACAAGAAAATTGCAACTTGCTCGTCTACTTGGAGATACTTAGACACCTTTAAATTTCCACTGGTCTCCAACATATTACATAGCGTCACGAACGTTGTCCTATTCATCCTTAGTTGATGAAGACATGTCTCGTCACTTTCATACACTAATATGTGCATATATTCTTTTCTCTCGGGGTAAAACATCTTGTAGCTCGATCTAATTGGACGCATATCTAAACGAATACTGATAACTATTTCAATTGCTCGAATATACCAACTAACCATATTTAGTATATGAAGCCACAATGCACAAAATGCAGCCAATTTCTTTTGTTTTTTGTGTCTATTAAGTTTAAGTCTAGACATAAACGCAGTAGTATTTCACCCAAATGAAGTTTATCCTGAACACAAGATGAATTTGATTAAACATGTGATTCATTGTAATATAATACATATAATTTATAATTAAATTCATAGACCAATCTATGTACGTGCAATTTGTCTGGGAGCTCATTTAGTTCCGCAGGAGCTCATTTAGTTCTGCAAGAGCTTAACAGAAGGCATGTGCTCTTTTGTGCTATTACATGATACTTATGTTTTACAGGTTTACTTCTAGCATTAAAAAACTTGAATCCTACTGATTATCTAATAAAGCACCAAAAAATATTGATAAAACATCCTTAAACTTCAAGCATGAGTATAAAGGCCAAAAAAATATATAAAGTAAACAAAATTGAATACTAGGCTTCATGTTAAATCTCATTGTGTTCTGGTTACTTGAAACCTTCTCAAAGCTAACCTATTTAATAAATAACAATTTCAAACTTAATCTGTTAAATTGGTCGATATATTTTCACTAGACCAACACAGAACGAACAAATATACAAGTAGGGTGATTCTTGTAATACCCAGAACAAAGAACGAACAATTTTCAGAACCCAATACATACTTTTAGGGTTCTGTACAAAAAGCGAAGAACAAACAAAAAAGCAATATAATTTTCAAAAAAGACGGTACCTTCAACTTAATCGGCGATGGATCGTGGCTAACGGGATGAATTTATCATATGCAATTCATCACACAATATGACTGATAATGGGTTTTAGCAGAATAAATATCCTATGATGATTGCAATCTAGTCCTTGATTAGAGGATACGTAATCCAATTCTTGTTTATTCGATTGATGAAGAAGAAATGGTTTGAGAAGAGGGAGAGTATTCAGGGCAAAATCAGGAAAGAAATATAAATATAAACAAGAAATGTGGAACAGAATGAAAAAAAAAGGAGGCCCCCAAAGGAATGAGATCTGCTTAAATCAAGAGAAAGGGAATGAGATATGGAATGGATGATTTCTTTCCTTTTAGCAACCAAACACTACTTTTTTTATTACTTTGAAATAACTTATTCCATTCCCTCTTTTATTACCCCATACCAAACGTTACCTAAGTGAGTAATTTGTATGATTTTGTAGCGATGAATTTGAAATTGATGGTGAACCATTTATGATGACAAAATTGAAACTATAAGAAGGTGTGACCGACAGTGGTGTGGTGGTAGGGGAGCGTCAACGGGGAATGGGAGAGGGATGTGGTTAATTGAAGAATTTTTGAGTTATTTATTTATTATGTTTCATAAAGTTGCATGATCTTTTAAGATCATGTGTAGTTGTAAAGTCCATATCACTCCACATAGGTGCCATGCAAACATCATCATCCCTCATCAATTCATGTCATCATCACATCTGTTATTATCATTTCACGGTTCACTATACAAGACCTAACTATTAAATACTCTTAATAAGCTACATAAAATTGTAAATTTTATTTTTTATTAAACTTTAATGTAAACTAATGATTTTTTTTTTGTTAAAATAGTGTATTTAGTAAACATTATTTGGAAAAATGGGTTGGTCAAAGGAGATGTTTGGAATGTGGGTGGTTTGCGATTATTACCAGTGGATCACAATTTTTTTGTAAAGTTTGTTACTCTCAGTAGCGGAAATAAGGTAATCTTTGTTTCGCTGTTGAAATAGCAAGCTCTTCAAAAAATTTGCTATCCACATGTGATAGTAGCTGACCACTTCCATTACAAACATCTTCTTTGACCAACTTATTTTCTAGATAATGTCTGCAAAGTACATTATTTTAGCAAAATAATATATAAATCAAATTTACTTATTATATTCTCACCATTCAGTAGAGATTTGAGTGGAAATGATAAAGATAAACCTTACTCATATCTTAGTTGGGATAGAAAGACCGCTGCAAATGAATCATCGGTTCAAAGTTATCGTTTGAAGTTAACCATGACAATGCTTTTAACATTATTTTTACAAAATAAGTAAAATAATATTAAAATTATGCAATTTTACTTTTGCCAATTTGAGGGCTCACACATAGATACATTATAATGTGTGCACCGTAAATGAGGTGTTAACGAAAATAACATACATTTATTTTTAAAAAGAGGAGACATGTTTAAGAATTTTTACGAGAACCAAAGGGCTTCTATCATAATGGTACCCCTTGACTTCTTTATAAGAGGTCTTGGGTTCGCATCTGGGCTGAAACATATTTGCTGAGACAAGGTCATGGGTTTAATCGGTTGCAGGGTTCCACCTGAGGTGGGTTTAGGCGTATGCCTCAAAGTATTAAATCCGAAGAGATTGTTGAAATCTCGTATCACATGTCGTTCTACCAAGCCGTTTAAAAAAAAGAGTTTTTACTTAGAGTTTTTATTTTTATTATGTATGCCTGCCGCCTTCCCTGATTGTCTCCACTGAAACTAATTAGGGTTTAAAGAACACATCGCTCTCATTGTTCGCCGTTTCCCCCAATTCGTATCCTGATCATGCAAACCCTCCTCTAAACCTCTGAAGAAAAATGGGAATCCCTCGTTTTTATAGATGGCTAACTAAAACTTACCCTGATACACTTTGCTCCGTCGTCGAAGATGATTCCTGTTTTCCTCCCAACAGCAGTAAACCAAACCCTAATGGCGTCGAATTCGACAACCTGTATATCGACATGAACGGAATCATACATACATGTTTCCACCCTGAAGGCCTGGTACATTTCTCAACTCAATCATTGATTTTGTTCAATTTCTACTCTCTAACCGTTTGATTGTTCTGATTCAGCCTAGTCCTCCTTCGTACGATGATATATTCAACTTTATATCCCTATATATTGATAAGGTCTTCTCTATTGTTAGACCCCGGAAGCTTCTGTATCTTGCAGTTGGTTAGTTACTTTGTTCTTGTTTCTCTTGTCTATGTTACGAAATGAATTTGTTATGTTCAAGTAGGGGGTGCCAATCGTGCAGGGTGGCAGGTTGAATCGTTTAACAAGTATATGACTCTGATATTGATTCGTGTCTACCACATGAACCCGAAACTAAGAGTATTCAAGTTGTAAACTTGATGTTAATTGAGTTGATGGGTTGTAATCAATGGGTTAATTGGGCGGGCTGTTAATTAATTAGGCTGGCTGCTTGACCCGGTTAAGTAAACAAAACGGTTAAATATGTCAACCCTAACATGACCCGGATAGTTAAACATAACATGACCCATTTAATTAGGTCAATTCAAACAAGGCTCTATTACTAGATAGGATTGGATACAAAACTGAATATTTTTGTGTCATGTTTTGTTGAAATTTACTACCAACTGCAGCTGTTAGGTTTTGTTACTTATGTGTATTCCATAATACAAAACGGTTAAATATGTCAACCCTGACATGACCCGGATAGTTAAACATAACATGACCCATTTAATTAGGTCAATTCAAACAAGGCTCTATTACTAGATAGGATTAGATATGACAACCCAAAACTGAATATTTTTGTGTCATGTTTTGTTGAAATTTACTACCAACTGCAGCTGTAAGGTTTTGTTACTTATGTGTATTCCATACATAATACAAATGGTGCAGATTGGGGAACGCTTCAAACCTGTAGAAATTTTTTACATGTTAACAAATTTCTATCTCTATTGCACTTCATGAAAGTTGCAGATAACATATTCATCAAACCTTTTGGATAGTGTACAAGTAAAATAAGGCGTATGCGTATCTTAAGCTCAGGATCAGGGTCTGATGTCCTTTTATTTATTGATTCACTTTAGTAACAGTTTATTATTAGTTTGCTTCTTTTTGATAGAGTATGTAATTTAATAAACTGTAATAAGTTTTAGGGAAAATGCCAGGAAAATGCTAGGAAAATGCATGTATCGAGAAAGAAGCTCAAAGCAGATTGATTTATCTTTTCTAAATTTTATGTGCTATCTTTCCTTTTAATATGAAATTAAAAAACTATTCATAGACATTCTGAGAACCTAGTTGCATTTTCCAATTTTTGAATTGCATGTATAGGATGTTTGTCATGCCATATCCATATGTTTGAACATGCCATGTTGCTTTCTGGAATTTTTTTTTTTGTGTTCTAAGATTTATTTTCATGGCATTTGGAACCATTCAGGCATTTGTAGACTGTAGTTACCAAGATGAGTTTTTGTTAACATCCTTGTGATATAGGAAGATTTTGGAGGATATAATTAAGACTTCAAGGAATTTTTTTGTGGCATCAGACCTTCTGTCTTTAACTATTAATTCTGATGATTCTCAATACTTTTCTTTGGTCTTGATAAGATCAATTAAGTTTGACAGAAATACAGAATGAGCCTTCAATTTAAATATTGAAATTCTCGGATAGCTGTGATAATTGCGGCTTTCCCCATTCCTGATTTGAATCCTTTCTTTGGCAAAAGGCCTTATTAGCTTAGGGTCACTTACAATGCTAATTGTGAACTCTTTTTGGATTGGGTAATTAAAACAATACTAATTGTGAACTCTTTTTGGATTGGGTAATTAAGTCTCTTGTTGAGACATTATCTGATTTTCGTCACTTGTCTATCATCATTTTGAAGATACAATCGAGTTTGTTCAAACTCGAGTTTGATACAGTCTATTTTTTTGTTATTTTTTTTGTGCTCTCTGCACGCTGAGTTTTTAATATTCACACTCAATGTATCTAGTCTTTTGTTTTTTATTGTTTTTTTACCTAGTTAAATGCGTGTTTTTATTTGGGGCAATTTGAAGGCACATTTGTCTAATGCAAAAGTAAATAGATTAACTGTTTTGCAATTGTTAAGATCACCATGTGTTGGTTCATTTATTTTTTGAATTCCTTTCTCTGTTTGAACTCTGGTCATGCTTCTTTTAAGAAAAGTTAAGCAGGTAGAGCACAAATGGTAGATTATTTTTTTTATGTTTTTGTGATTACTTCTTATCATATTATGCAGACGGTGTTGCCCCACGAGCCAAGATGAATCATCAAAGGATAAGGCGCTTCAAAGCTGCTAGACTAGCTCGTAAATCTTGTAAAGTGAGTTTATAATTGTTGAATTTTTTAAAATCTTGCTTCCAAAACAGAAATATATGATGATCAGTTTGTTATTATTTTTGCTTGATTAGTTTTAATATCTAAATCTGCAGTTTGGTGTTGGACGAGAAGATAAAATAAAAATGGATTCAAATGTGATTACACCTGGTACAGAGTTTATGGATCTATTGTCTTGTGCTCTTAAATTTTATGTGCAATGGAGAGTGAATGGGGACCCTGGATGGCGAGGCATCAAGGTAGATAATTATTATGATTTAGGTTCGTGGATTTACCGATTTATTTAGGTTTATTTTCTTGATTTGTCCCATTATTAGTATTATCTTTATTGTTATTATAATTATGCATTGCAATATTAGTTTTTATTCAGTTATAATTGTGAATTTAATTATATTACTTGTAATTTTTTTCTAGGTGATTCTTTCTGACTCCACTGTGGTGGGTGAGGGGGAGTATAAAATAATGTCTTATATTAGATCTCAGAGGAATTTACCTGGATATGATCCAAACACAAGGCATTGTTTGCATGGAATGGTAATGAAGATTATTGTTTCTGAACTAGTGACCTGGAAATTCATGTAGAACTTGTTTAAGGTTTAATTTGTCGAGGTGATGTTGTTTAGGATGCAGACTTGATTATGCTTTCATTGGCAACCCATGAAATCCACGTCTCCATCTTGAGGGAGGTCTGAATCTGTGAGACTGTGATCAATGGTTTTTTCTGTTTTGTTTTAGCAGTCACTCATGATTTTGGTGCTTGATTCAGGTTATAACCTATACGAAGAAGCGGCCGGGGTCATATTCTGTATGCATGAGAAATTTAATTATTAATCAGAAGTTTGAGGTCAGATGCTTTTTTTTAATGTTAGGCATATGCTGTGAAACAATGTCTTGAAAAAGCCATCCATAACTCACTTGAGCCAGGCAACAGCATTGCTTGTGAATGGTTGGCTTGATGAAACCAATTAATTTCTACCTGTTTTTTAGTTTTGTTATTGTGGTGGATGACCAACTCTGTAAACCTTATATTTCTATTTCAAGTAGAGGTGAAGCTGCCTGCTATGTGCCTTGTTACTTAATGCTGTAATGATTTTACTTATTGTCTTCTTCATCAATTTACATGTTTACTTGTGCTGGCTTCATTTTTAATTTTCTTTTGTCAAAACTCAAAAGAGAAGAAATTGTATTGATTAGCTTGTCAAGTTTGATGTTACATGGATATTTCATCATTGAATGACTATTATGTAGTTAACTACTACCTAATGTATTTCATTCCCCATATAGTTTTTCAATATATGGGTTCTCAGGGAATGTCTAGAGAGAGACCTGCTACCAAATGTTGAAGGTGCAGATCTTGATCGCGTTATTGATGATTTTGTCTTCATGTGCTTTTTTGTTGGGAATGATTTTCTGGCTTCTTTGCCATCATTGAGTATATTCAAGGTAGTTTCTTTCAATGGCATTGTTGCTAGTAATAATCAGAAAATCAAGAAATGTTACTTAAATCTCACATGGAAGCACCTTTTCTTTGTAAATGCTTGGTTTAAATATATAAATGGGATAGAAAGGAAGACATGACATATCTTTTCTCTGTCCTTTCATATTTAAAACTAGAGAAAACTGATGGGTGATTTGTTGCATTGCTCTATGGTTCTTTCATCTTTAAAAATACATAGATGCTTCTATGAAACTAGAGAGAAATTGATGGGTTATTAGATGGTATGTTTAGGACTTTATCTTCTATATATATATAATAATAAAGTAAATGTGGGCGCCTCAGAATTATGTGAGCCCTTGTTTACTTTTTCCGCTTCTCATTACCTAATAAATAAGTTTATTTCTCGGCTCTCTTTTTTAATTCCTAAATCTTTTTTACTATCATTTAGCTTACCCGCTTCTCTTCACCTAATAATTAAGGCTTTTTTTCTGCTTTTTTTTTAATTAATAAGTCTTTATTGCTAACTGCTTGATATTTAATTTAATAGTTTTTATATTCAATCTTTGTTACTATCTGATATTTAATTTAATATTTTATACATATTTAATGCATGTAAAACATGAGTTTCTAGTCTATTGATGTTACAAAGATATACTGCAGTGTAACAGAGGTTATGATGGGTTGTTAGTAGTGTTTGCTTAAAATTTTCAGGAGTTATTATCATTAATATTTTAACCACTATCATTATTATTATCATAAACTTTTTATTTTTTTATGACTGTTACATATATATATATGCATGTGTGAGCCCTTTGCATCTTGAGTGTGTCTTGTGACTTTGACTACTATGGTTGCTATTGGACCTTTTTTTTTGGCTTTTTAATTAGATAGTTTCCTTCTATTAATAATTTTAAATTTTAATGTGGAAAGAAAATTGTTTGGATTTGAGGGTTATTTTTTGCATCTTACCTTATTGCCACTGGTGAAGAGGATATCTTTTTGTTAAGGTGGGTGTTTTTGAACCATTTGTACTAAATATGCAATATCTGATCCAAGTAAAACTGACCTATGGGAGCAATTGGCAAGGGTATTTTTTTTTACTAGGGAAAAGTCATTAAGACTATGCGCAAATACTTTGCTTCCCAACCCTGCTTTCATGAAGTTGGGTTTTTTTAATGTTACATGAATGAAATAACGCAAATGTTACATGAATGAAATAACGCAACTCCTTCATGCATATTTTCTGAATGTTTTTCACTTATGTATTTTGCAGGGAATTCCATTGCTTATGATGGTGTATCAGCAGGAATTTGTAAAAATGGGTTATCTAACGAATGCCCCTGAGGTAAGTATTAACATTTTATGTTCTTTTCATTTTATGGCCATAATTCTACTAAAACTACACCCATTGAACAGGTGAAAATTATACGCAATTCTTTCTTGAAAGTTTTTTTTCCTTGCATATAAAAATAATAGAATTCAGGATATCGTGTTTGTTTCTTTTTTCAAGTATATTGCAACTTTTTTCGTATTAAGTGTAGTTTTCATGAGAATGAATTGCTGTTAAAACTGGCTGATTGATTCTGTGATGTTTGAAAGGTTTTTGACATGCAACTTTTGCTGAATAAATTGGACATACTCTAATTATGAAAACAATTTTCTGATAAGATTTTTGAACCAGTCATCCATCATATTCCCTTTGCTACATTTGTATATTTTGTGGTCCATTGGTTAAATTATTTCTCTTGGTCTGCAGGTGAATTTAAAAAGCATGGAACACTTTCTTCAAGTATTAAGCTCTCATTTGAAATCTAGATTTATGAAAGATAGCCAGGTTTATTTACAATTTGATGCATAAATTGTGTCATCTTTACGTGACATTATTGTAATATAGTGGCTAAAACTCTTCTTTGATTTTGCTATCTAGTTTTTAAAGCTTAACATGGAAAATAACAAGAGAAAGAGAGAAGACTTTCATGATCCGGTAATTATTTCTCTTTGAAATAAGATAATATGATCTCTGTTAGTGGTACAAATAGGATTGGTTAGTTTCTATTCTCACCTCCACGTGAGTTTTTTATGCTAGTTACTTAATAGCTTATTCAAAAAGTTTGATAGAGTAAGACCGTTACTAAGAAGGAAAAACCCCATCTCGTTCGACAACAAGCCCAAGCCCTTCTGCTCAAAGAGCACTAGTTGTCATGTCTTGGTTACAGAGTGATAACTTGGTGTAGTTGTGGAAGCATGGTTGTAAAATCGGCCTATTAATCAGTAGTCGGCTTCTCACTGATTAATTTTTTGCCAGTCGGTCGAAAAATCGGTGATTGGTCAAAATCGGCCAAATTCCAGCGGTTCCTGCCAGTTTCCAGTCAAATCCTTCAATCTAACCAAGAAGAACAAGAATAGAACCAACCCACCTAAGATTCAGGCCGAACTCCGACTCTAATTTGGCGAGACAGGATGGTGGTGGCTGTCAGAATCTTTGGAGTGTGGCGAGAAGAAGAAACATCAACCTGGAGATGGAGAAGAAGGCATGGATGTGTGCATGTGTATGCCCTAGCTTAGAACAGGCAAGGCTGAGAACGGGAAGAACGGGAGGTGTATTAATTATGGCGAAGGATATTGGGTTTTATTGTTTATGGGCTTTATTCGGTTATGGCAAAGGATATTGGGTTTTATTGTTTATGGGCTTTTTTATTCTTTATGGATTTTTAATAGGAAGAAAATTGAAGTAGGTATTTATTACCCTATAAATCATGAATTAATTGGTAAAAATGTGTAGGTATTTGAAAAATTATATATAAAAAAATTGTATATATGTATATAATTTTGAAAATTACATATAAAATTCCAATCCAATTCGTCCCTATTAATCCCTAGTTCGTACCTCGCCTACCGACTAGCGACTAGCACTTTCTCCAACCATGTGTGGAAGGACATATTTGCACGTGGAATTATTATATAGACACTGGGTTGTCTCTATCTTAAGGTTTGGATGAAAACAAGAGGTTTTAGAGATTTTTCAAAATATGTTTTTCTTTTCAGAAGTTTTTTCATAGATGTGGAAATTATTTCGGCCAGTGGCTGTTAATGTTTGTATAGCAGTGCATATATATGTACTTGTAAAGCTTTTATTCACAATGTTCAAGTTCTACAACATATATGTTGCACTCCTTAGGATCCTATGATGATACTGGGTAGTATTTTTTTTTTACCAAAACATATGCATTCATAGTTATATTAATATGTTAGTATTAATTAGTAGTAATGGTAGGTTCTAGATATGGGTAGTTTGGTAATATTAATATTTAGTGTGTGTGTTGGTGGGTTATAAATAGAGGTTGGACTTGTGAGTTTGGTAGGAAGAGTTTTGATTAGAAAATTAGCCTAAGTGTGGCTAGGTCTCCTGTGTAACAGTGAGAAAGGGCTGAGCCCTGGAATCCTTATTATCCACCTTCATTTTACGTAATCTCTTCCATTTATAGTTCAATTTCATCGTGGTTCTCTTGATTTGTCTATTGATTGATTAATATCACTGGATTGTGTTGATTGTGCTGATCGATTACCTATCACATACATTAACAAGATACATCTTACGTACATACCAAGTAAAATTTTACTCAATAGATTGGTCTGGAGGTGAGACAAGGGGAAACCTTACCTCTATCCTATGGGATAAAGAGGCTGCTTCCAGAGAGATCCTCAACTATATACAATAACAAAGATGTAATAATTAATAGCTGAAAATTTAAAGCCACTAATATAGCAAGCATATTCAAATCCAAAAACTATGATACAAACCGGAGTCCCAATCCCTTTGGGTCAGGGGCACACTTGTTTACTATTGGCGGGAAAGGATCAAAATTAAGTAACTGGGGAGGGTAGTTCAGGAAATGGGGAAAACGGGGTACAAGTTATGGTCTAAGAATAGTTTAAGTAGTATGGTGTTATGGTAATTTTATTGTTTGGTGAATTATCTTAAATCTTGTACTCGTTACATCGGGCACTCGTCCCTCCCGAATCAAGCCAACTATCGTGTTTGTTCGTATTTTATATAATAAAATATCTTAGTTTCTATCATTGGCTCCATTTCTGGGAAATACACGTGGCACCATTTACCTAGAACATTAGCAATCAACCAGAAAGAGGAAGTTCAAGGAAAAGATGACTTGGAAGTCCTGAAGTATGATGTTGCAGTGATCAGGGTTTGGATAGATGACAAGGAACCTAATGATGTACCTTAAGGCCCATTGGCAGATCTGGTCATGGAGGTGGATAACGGTGGCAGTTCCATGTTTGAAGTTGTAAGAGTTCCCAAGAACTATGTTCTTGAAGAACCTTAGAAGATACAAGCAGGAGAAAATTAAAGAAAACAAGCTGAACAAATAATGATGGACTGCTACTAGAAAACAACTTCAAGATGCCATCTAATTCCAGTGATACAAGTTTGGTGGGTGTAGATTTGTTGACCAATACACTCATTGTTCATATACCTATCACACAAGATTGGGGAATTAACCTTCAGCCTCGTAATGTTATCACACATCGTTGGGTCCATGAAACATATCAGACTACAATTGAATGGCTTATTGTTTGGTGCAATCATCCGCTGAAAAGCCACTTGTGGAGTTGGTGACTCGTTGTGACTCAATGTGGCCCCGAATGAAGGCAATGATCCACTCTCCAGAAAGTGAAATCTTGATGGATTTATAATACCGACCAGCAACTTCTGACTCCAAAGTTTTCAAGTTTGACTTGAGGACAAGTTGATTTTCTGGGCTGGGTGAATTTGTATGAACCCGAATCCTAATCCCTGCAAGTCGGGGGCACACATGTTTACTGATGGTGGGAAAGGTTCACAATGAAGAAAGGGGAGAGGGTAGTTCATGAAATCTGGAAATGGGGAAAGTGGGGGTACAAGTGACAGTCTAATAATCGTTTAAGGAGTATGGTGTTATGATAGAACCCGAAAATTAACAAGAGCAAGAGAATAATTTTGACAATTAAGTCGGCCCGATTCGAGAGGGGCAACTCTCGAAACACAGTAAAACTCAGATAATAATTAACTTGACACCCTAAACTAAACTGAAACAAGAATATATAAAGCTTAGCCCATCCTAAATTATGTTGGAATTAATCATAATGTTCACAACAAAATAAAAGGAATTAGCAGCTGAAATTTAGGAGTTTATTTTTGGTCTAATAATTGTGAGTTTATTACTATTTTGTTTTTGGTATGAGTCTTATATTTGGTAAGCTTATGTTTAGGAGTTTTTCTTTTTAGCTTAAAGGCTAAGCTAGGGTTAGAGGCTATATATATGTATCCTGCGATTTGATAAAGAACAGAATATTAAGCTGCAATAAAAGAGTCTGATCATGGTTTGATCAAACACCATTTTTCAGTTTCATCTTTTCTTTTCTTTTTGGTTACTTTTCTGGTTCAATCCTTGGCATCCTGGGCTACAAATTACTCGGCAGTTCTTGTTAGGTTTCGTAGGCCTTTGGGAGGTTTAGGGCAGCCGGCCCTAATCCTGGCCCATTAGGGTTAAACCTAATTGTTTTTCTATTTAAGCATTGTCATGTAATTGTAATCTTGAACACCTTATCAATAAAGAATCCCTAGTTGCAACCCGTGGACATAGGTCACATCGACCGAACCACGTTATATCTTGTGTCGTTTATTTTCTTTGCTTTCGTGTGCGTGTATGAGTTAATCGGTTTCCGCTGCGCCTCTTTGATTCCTAACAAGTGGCATCAGAGCTGGTTCGTTGAAGATTAATATACGGAACGCACTTGACGATTGCTGATAAAAAAAAAGAAGAAAATCAGAGGAGTGGGGGCTGTTGTCGTCTAGCTGGTTCACGAATTAGGGTTTGTAACCCTTGGAGTTCGTCGATCAGATCTGAGTCGCCTGGATTAGGGTTTCATCCTGCCGCCGCCGCCACTGCTGGAACCGTCGCCGGTCGCCGCCTTACTTGCCGGAATCGCGATTAGGGTTTACCCCTTGAGTCGCCGTTGTCTGCTCCGCCGCCGCCGACGAAGGGAATTCCGGCCGTTTTGGGGTTTGTTGGTCACGATTAGGGTTTTAAACCCTTGGAATCGTTGATTGAGACTGTTTTCTGGCCGATTTTGAGGTTTCATTTCACGATTAGGTTGTTTCAACCTTGGATTCGTCGATTGAGACGGGTTTGACACAAGATTGGGTTCGAATTTCTTGATTAGAGGCTGATTAGGGTTCAATTGAGCCTTGGATTGTTGCTGCTGAGTTTGGGATCGCGTTTGCTGTTATCATCGATTGAAATTGGACGATTAGGGTTGCAAAATTGAACCCTTGAGTCGTCTTTGTTGATTTTCAGCGGGTTTTCGGGTCTGTTGCAGCTGATATTGATCGTGGGTTTCTAATCGGTTGGAATTTGATTGGGATTGGTTGGAGTATTCGCCAGATTTATTGATTAGAAGGGTGTTGGTGTCTTTTATTGGTTTTATCATGTTACCAGGTTCAAATGGCTGACGAGGGGAAGATTCAGATCGAGAAGTTCAATGGAACTGATTTCGTCAGGTGGAAAATGCAAATGGAAGCATTACTCAGTCAGAGGGATTTGGATATGGTGCTGGAGGATAAACCAGAGAAGATGGATGCAGCTGCTGAGTCTGCATGGAACTCAAAGGACAAGAAAGCCAGAGGGGCTATTACATTGGCTTTGACGAGGAGCGTTGCATTTAACATCATGCAGGAGACTACTGCTCGGGGAATGATGTTGGCTCTGTCAAATATGTATGAGAAGCCTTCTGCTGCTAACAAGGTGTTCTTGATGAGGGAATTGTTCATGACAAGGATGAACGAAGGAAGCTCGGTTACAGTTCACATAAATAATCTGAATTCGATTCTGTCCAGATTGTCATTTGTGGGAATCAAGTTTGATGATGAGACTAAAGCTGTGTTGCTGTTATCTTCACTACCTGATAGTTGGTCTGGGACAGTGACCGCTGTTACTAGTTCGGTTGGGACCACTGATATGACATTTGAGGGGATATGTGATATTGTGCTAGGTGAAGACGTTCGCCGGAAGAGTACTGGTGCAGGGTCATCTTCTGAGATGTTACACGTTGGTAGGGGAAGAGGGAATAACAGAAGCAGTGGGAGTCGGGGAAGAAGTCCGTCTAAGACTCGGAAGAATGTAAAAATGTTGGAGCTGTAATGAAGTAGGGCATGTTAAGAGTCAATGCCCGGGTACTTCGAAGCAAATGAACGCTGCTGAGGGCGTTTATGATGATGATGCTTTGGTATGCAGCACTGAAAGCTGCGTGGACTCTTGGGTCATGGATTCAGGGGCTTCGTTTCATGCCATGGACAGCGGGGAAACGATGCTGAATCTGAAAGGAGATTTTGGGAAGGTTCGACTTGCTAATGACGAGTTGCTTGAAGTCACGGGCATGGGGGATGTTGATCTGGTTACTTCATTGGGAACTACATGGAACCTGAAGAATGTCAGGGTTATTCCGGGGCTGAATAGGAAATTGATTTCTGTGGGTCAGCTGGATAAACAGAGCATGGAAGTAAGGTTTGGTAGCAATGAATGGAAGGTGGTCAAGGGAAATCTCGTGATTGCTCGTGGTATGAAGCATGGTCGTGATATTTAGTTGATGAACCTGCTGAGGGATGTATGACCGTCCCGGTTAAGCGAAACAAAATCTGGTTCGCTAAATCTCGTGCTAAGAGAGTTCATTTTGCAAACGTGAAGTCTGGAGCCAAGGAGATGTTAGCTGAACGTGTTCAGAAGTCTAAACCATTCAGGGGATTCGGTGACAGTGGGAGCAAGGGTTGTGTTCCGGGTACAGTTACGAAGAGCCGTTGGGTTTTGAAGACTAGAACTGAAGAATTCTCTCCTGTGGGTAGTTTGCTGTGCTTGGAGAGTGTTGGTGGTCCTCGGTGTATCTCTGGATCTGGTGGAGTGTCCATACCAGTTGAGATTGAGGATGAGTCGTTGACAGGAGTTGTCACGACTGAGTTTGAGCTCGGGGGAGCTTCAACTGGCACTTCATGTACTTGATGATTGAGGGGCGGTTTGCAACTAGGGGGATATGTCTGGATATGATGAAGTCTTAGCTTATTCTTGGGAATTGAGGCTTGGAAGACTTGTTATTGAAGATTACTGGATTTACTGGATGACTGGATTGCTTATGTTGGATGCCGGGCTTGATTCTATCGCAAGGCCTCCAAGTGGGAGATTGTTAGGTTTCGTAGGCCTTTGGGAGATTTAGGTCCTCTTTGATTCCTAACAGTTCTTCCCCACTCCCCCATCTATTAATTTTATGCAACACCTCTCCACTTGAATTTTGTCTTTTTCCCGCCTTACCGCCACCCATCAGCTAATGGGTCTGCCCGGCCCATTTGGATGACTTTTACCCAATTTTGGTATCGTATCATGTTATGTTAATTTTGTTGTCCAGTGAAATTATCTAAAATCTTGTACTTGGTACATTGAAGACTTGCCCCTCTCGAGTCGACTATCATATTTGTTCCTATTTTATATAGTAGAATATCTTAGTTTCATGTTGACATCCATGTTTATTGGATAATTTTTTTGTAGTTTTTTCATGGTTGTATGAAAATTGTAGAGAACAGTTGTAAACTTTGATTAGGGCAAATTAAGGCAGCCGGCCCTAAGCCCGGACTGTTTACTCGTTTAACCTAATTGTATCTCTATATATACCCTTATCATGTAATTGTAATATGTGTATTGAGCGTAATAATAAAATACCTAGTTGCAGCTCGTGGACGTAGGTCACACCGACCGAACCATGTCAAATATCTCTTGTTGTTTATTGCTTTTCTTCTGTGTGTGTGTGATAACCCCAACATATAATATCCTAACATGCATGAAAAAGAACGCAAGTCAATTCTAAATTTTGATATGCTTTGATGATTCTCATGGTTAGATTAATTTTATGGACTTGAATTTACTCATGCATGTATGCTCATCATATGAAGTGGACAAAACATATTGAATTATTCATAACATGACTTGTTAAGATTTAAATATAAGGGGATGGTATTTTGAGTTCCTTGAGCTTGTTTATCACTATATCTACAACCATACAACTTTCAAGTCTTATCACAAATGTTTAAACTGGAATTTTCACAATACGCAGGTTGGTCAACTCAAGATTGTTGACCTTGACATCACGAGGGCACCCGATACTAATCCTGATGGTGGATTCGAATCAACAACCAGCGAGGTTTTTCTTCAAAAATGCCATAATATGAATGAGTTGGTAAATGTATGTGTTTTTTTTAGAGAAGTTTAACCTGTGCCCTTTCTTTTAGGCCAAAACACCTGACAGTGATATGGAGCTCACACACTATACTATGAATTTTAATTGTAAAAGTGATGATGTTGACCGAATCAAAAGACATGCAGTGAGTGATGTTAATATTACATTTTGGCTTTCAGATGTAGTCAGTTTCCCACCACAAGTGGATCATTTTTAATCCTATGCAGGTCTTTAAATACACTGAAGGTGTCTGCTGGATCATGCATTACTATTATCAACAAGTACCCTCGTGGCAATGGTATGTGCTCCCTTTTCATATTCATTTTCTATCGCACTCCCTCCAGGTTGGCAATTGCAATAGTACTATATTTAGAAATTTTTGAATTGATGAATTGTTTCATTTTTAAGATGAGTTAATCACCAAGACACTACTTAACTTAATCATTACCAAAAAAACTTCATACCATAACAAACAAAGAAATACATATATGCATGTATGTATATATGAAATAAAGTTATAAAAAAAATGTGGCATATATGAGTTGGGTTCTCTACAGAAGCAATGTCTCTATTTAATTAAGATAGGTGTAAGATTTACCTTCGCCCCACTCTCTTAGTCCTTAGATCCTACTGATTAATGGGATTCTATTATGTAAGTTTGTTTGTTTTGTACCATAACCAACAAAGAACAAAACATACCCATAAAATCTCACTCAAAGTAGGGTATGGGAGGATATATGAGGGCAAACCTTACATCTATCCTATATGATAAACATGTTGCACCCAACGAGACCCCCATCTTGTAAGACAAACAAAAAGAATACGTACAATACATAGCAAGTAAAGTATTGCATGTATTATTTTTTTTGTTTGTCTTAAGAGCCATGGGTCTTTCTAGGAAACAAAATCTGACATAAGCTAAACTAATTCAAAAAGGAAACAAAATCATACAAGTAAAATCAATAAACCGACTCAAACCTTGCATCCCGAGACTTTACATGTGGAATATCAAGATTAACCCAACATAAATACTAGAAATATTCTAGAGAAAACACATATTTTCCCAAAGTCTTGAGTTGGACACCAAAGCATTGAATTGCCAAACTTACATCCTGAGAGTCTGAGACTTTGCATGTGAAATATCAACATAAATACTAGAACTATTCTATAGAAATACATCTTTTCCCAAAGTCTTGAGTTGGACTCCAAAGCATTGAATTGCCAAACTTCCTTTCTGAGACTTTACATGTGAAATAGTAACATAAATACTAGATATATTCTATAGAAAACATATCTTTACCCAAAGTCTTGAGTTGGACATCAAAGCTCGTATTGCCAGCTTCAGTCAGAAACTTATTGAATTATCTGAGTGGACCAAAGATTTAATCTAATCTGGTTATCAGAATCCAAAGAAAACAATATAAAGCAATAATCATGTTTTCTCCTGCCTTCATAGTTGAACAACCTGGAATATCAGAGCTTCAGCAGATCTTTATTTGTTTTACTGGTTGTAAAAAGCTATGGTATGTGTATTATGTAGGTTTTATCCTTATCACTATGCACCGCTTGCTTCAGATTTTGTGGGTCTTGATAAGCTGGATATTAACTTCACACTTGGTCAGCCTTTTAAGCCATTAGATCAGCTACTGGCAGTCTTGCCTGCTGCAAGGTATCTGTTTTACCATGAGTAATTTATATTGTTATTTTATTTCTAATAATGACATCATAAGTATAACCAACCAGTTGTGCACCTATAGTGCACAAGCACTTCCTTTGTTTTATAGGGAATTAATGACAAGAGAGTCATCCCCTATCTTGGACTTCTACCCTGAAGGTCAACTCTTTACTCTTGTCTTTAGAGACATACTGTAATTTTATTTTATGATATCAATTAAATGGAGCACATATTGGTGTATGATGCTCATTTGGGATTCTGGATTTTGAAATGTTTGTTTCTGACATTATCCTTGCTACAATTTCTAGTATGATGCAATTCTCAAATTCTACTGTTTTTAAAGTGCACAAAAGGGCCTTAATTGTTGAGCTATGCGTATTTTGGCTGCCATTGTCATAACTATTAATCATTTTCTAGTTCCCAAAAGAGTTTGGAGTTCTCAGAGCACATATATAGTTTATTATTTTTAATTTGTGTTTAGTTACTATGATGCTTGTTCCTCTTTTATGGTACTAACTTTTCTCTCTTCTTTTTTCTTCATGGTAGCTTCTATGAAAATGCATGATATGCAGGTATTAAATATTTATGAGCTCTTTTTGCTAGTTATGGCCATGTTTTCTTTTAAATAATTGTTTACGGTTCAAAGGCGATCCTTTTTTTATAATAAATTGCACAACTGGAAATTAACTATTGCCATTTCTTCTTTTTCTTTTTTTAAATCTCTGGCAGGGTGTGAGTAAATTACCATTTATTGACGAGTCTCGTCTTCTTTCTGAGATTGCAAAAGTGGAGCATACTTTGACGGTAATTAGATATATTTACAACAACCCTGCAGCTTGAACATTTCTATGAGGTCTTTCTAAATCATCTTTTTACATAGGATGAAGAAAAGCTAAGAAATAGGTCAGGCAGAGACATGCTGTATGTTCACGCCAGTCTTCCCTTAGCTACTATGATAAAGGATCTTCCTTCAAGTGATTCAAGTTCAGAGGTTGAAATCAAAATTAGACCGGACCTAAGGTACATGCCATATGTGAACAGGCTTTTGTGTAATATTAGAAATGGGACCAAGTAAGAACTTGAATATGATTGAGAACCGTAAGAACTTATATGGTCCACGCATTTCAAATGCAAAGATGGAATTTGAAGTTAAATGCATTTAAATTTCGACTTCTGTATATGAAATGTGGCTCACAAATGTTCATAGAGTTCTTACTTCATTTCAAGATTCTCCAACAATGATTAGGTAATTGTTGGTATTTCATTTCTATAATAAATTGCTTCATTCTCAAATTTGTTATCCACATTTACTTTTAGGACTGTTATTATTAACTTATGAGGCTGGCATTCACATTAAACTTTTCACTTATATGGATACTTACCATTAATGTCATGCAGTAACGGGATGAATGGTTTTTTGTGCATTTCTGATAAACCTGTGTTTCCCTCCTCTATACCTTCACCTTTGGTTAATAAGCCGGCTATCCAGATGAATCGTGCGAAGTATGTTTTTACCTGAATGTTCTTTCTTCTCTTTGTGCGGGCCTGTATGATTTACTAATCAGGTGAACCTTGTGGCAGTACAGATCAGTTGATTATAAGTGTCCTTCTTATGCTCACATTCCTAAGCTCCTCAATGGTGTAAAAATGCCTCCTCGGGTATGCATGATTTTAAATCTTTTATTTATATGCACTCTTTTTGTTGTTGGTTAGCAACATTGAAATATGCTAAATCTGCTTAAAAATCAATTCTTGCATGTGTTTCCAGATTCTGGGATGCCATATTTTGCCTATATCAAATGTATCCGAATTTCAACGGTAAGAAATCTCTATTTCTGGTCCAACATATTGGAATGTATATCAGATTTGGGTTTAGTATTGAGTTCATGGACCCATAAGGTTAGTCAGGGTTTCCTTGTAATGTGTATATATTGGAAGTTACCCTCTTCATAAGTCATCAATTCATTATTTCATAGTCTTACTGCTTACATGGTGGTATGAGAGCCAACCTAGGCTCTCTACATATTCCGTCACACCACACCCTACTAATCTAATGGACCCATGGGCTCAATACTAAACCGTAATGATAAACATTTCAGTACTCCATAGTCTTGTACTGAATTTGATGCATGCTTTTAACTTTTTCCTTTCAGTCCTACTAAGAAAAAGAAGCAATGGGGGCAGCAGAATGTTATAAATGGCACCTCAGATGCTAAATTTGTGGTTAAGTGGAGTCGAAATCATTTGATTGGTGGAAAATTAACAAACCAGATAGTGGGTCAGCAACAAATGAAGACTGGAAATGGCGGTGTGAGTAATGAAACACAAAGAGATGAAACGCAAGTAAAGGGAACAAAGGGTGAAGTGCCTCAGGAGGTTAAAAATAGCGTTGAAGAACCAACAATATATGAGAAACCACTGACCGGAGTGTACAGGCGGCATGAATCAGTTGGTGGTGAGCCAAACCAAAAACCAGAAATGGAGAAGCTGGAAGGTCAACAAGTTGATTTACTTGACCCAGAGGTTAAGCATACGGTCAAGAGTGTTGAAAATGTTGAAAAATCAACAATCTGTGAGAAACCGGTGACTGGAGATGGGCAGCTTGAATCACTGGGTGGTGAACCCATAAGGAAGCTGAAAAAGAAGAAGAAGAAGCTGGAAACTCTACAAGTAGATTTAGTTGACACGAGGGTTGAGGCTGATAAGACTGTGGTGAACAGTGTTGAAGAATCAACAATCGCGACAAAATCGTCTGACAATCATCAAGAACACTCTGTTGCACTTGAGCATAAAAATACGATGCATGTTAAAGATGAGACGACTTTGATAAATGGAGAAGCAGGTGAAAACAAAATGGAACTCGTGATCACCAATGTTGATGTTGGTGATAAAAACCTAACAAAGAATAAGTTTGAAGAACCAACAATCTATGAGAAACCATTGACCGGATGGTACAGGCGGCATGAATCAGTCGGTGGTGACCCAAACCTGAAACCAGAAAAGGAGAAGCTGGAGGGTCAACAAGTCGATTTACTTGACCCAGAGGTTAAGCATATGGTCAAGAGTGTTGAAAAATCAACAATCTGTGAGAAACCAGTGACTGGAGGAGATGGGCAGCTTGAATCACTGGGTGGTGAACCTATTAGGAAGCGGAAAAAGAAGAAGAAGAAGCTTGAAACTCTGCAAGTAGATTTAGTTGACACGGTTGTTGAGGCTGATAAGAATGTGGTGAACAGTGTTGAAGAATCAACAATTGGGACAAAATCGTCTGACAATCATCAAGAATACTCTGTTGAACTTGAGCATAAAAATACGATACATGTTAAAGATGAGACGACTTTGATAAATGGAGAAGCAGGTGAAAACAAAATGGAACTCGTGGTCACCAATGTTGATGTTGGTGATAAAAACCTAACAAAGAATAAGTTTGAGCCAACAATCTATGAGAAACCATTGACCGGAGGGTACAGGCGCCATGAATCAGTTGGTGGTGACCCAAACCGAAAACCAGAGAAGGAGAAGCTGGAGGGTGAACAAGTCGATTTACTTGACCCAGAGGTTAAGCATACGGTCAAGAGTGTTGAAAATGTTGAAAAATCAACAATCTGTGAGAAACCGGTGACTGGAGGAGATGGGCAGCTTGAATCACTGGGTGGTGAACCTATAAGGAAGCTGAAAAAGAAGAAGAAGAAGCTGGAAACTCTACAAGTAGATAAGAATGTGGTGAACAGTGTTGAAGAATCAACAATCGGGACAAAATCATCTGACAATCATCAAGAACACTCTGTTGCACTTGAGCATAAAAATACGATACATGTTAAAGGTGAGACGACTTTGATAAATGAAGAAGCAGGTGAAAACAAAATGGAACCCGTGGTCACCAATGTTGAAGTTGGTGATAAAAACCAAACAAAGAAGAAACATGGTCAAGCTGGGGTGAAAAAGACGAAGAAGGCGATTGAAAATGACAGCCGTGCAAGTGAGAAAGAGTCTGACATTTTACCAAATTCTTCAGGGCAAGAAAAGGGCACGAGTAAACTAGAAGATGATGTAATTGAAGCCTTATATTTGATTTCCCAGAATCAATCAATGGTATACGAACAAGAAAAACTCAATTTTATTGATTGATTTATGTGGTACAACTTTAACCTAAACCATTACCTATATTTATAATAAAACAAAATACCAAAAGTCAAAAGTTCTTATCCCTAAAAACTCTACCACAAACTAATCTACTCTTTAAACTTTAAAACAAAATTAATCCAATTAAAATAACTTTCTAACTTTAATCCTTTAACTATTTGATAATTACAAGATTAGTCCAATAGTAATACATGTGATTGAACCACAAACTGCTCAGGTGCAAGAAACAACAGAGAATGGCGGGAAAATACGGAGGAAAAAGAGGAGACGCCAAAATCAAGTGTTGGTTGAACAACAACCCTGAACTACAACCCACACAAGAGACCGCCGTTCGCTCCAACGAGTGAATCTGATTTACGGTTTGCCAAGATTTGAAGAGGTGAGCAAGTCTTATCATTTGGACGTCAATGTCAGGCTTTTGCTATGGAGCTTTCCCAATTAGGGACATTTTTGCAAAAGTTCGATTTCATGTTACTTTTGGAATCTATTTTCAAAAGAGGAAAGGCTTTTCTATGTCAAGGACTCAAGGAGGCTCTATGATACAGGTAAGATTCGTTTTCATCTCACCCCACCAAGTAATGTTATTTAGAAGTGTGTAAACGGTTGAACAACACATTTTTTTATAATCATTTTAATTTTTTGCATTTTTGAAAAATATTAGTTGTACAACTCATGAAATTTTGGTTATGAATTACATTGCTACTATATTTCCTGCTAAGAGCTCTATACTCGTGTTTTTAGATACAACGTTAATTTGCAAGTTTAGAGAGATTTATAAAAAATTTCATGATAAAGATCCTGGTTGGTTAACGTGTTAACAAGGGCCGACTTTGGGAAGAGGTGAAATGGGCGACCGCCCTGGGCCTGATTTTATTAGGAGCCCAAGATTTCAAATTTTCTTTCTTTCTTTTATATATTATATATAAAGAAAATTCATATAAAAATATTAAATATCAGTGTTTATTAGAATTAAGAAGGCCTAGCCCAGGCCTTGGATTTTTTTTTTTTTTTTTAATTTCCGGGACCGGCTCTAGTGTTGGCCCTTTGAGTGATATGTTTCTTGTTGTTCTTCCTCCATGCTTAATATTTATTAATAGAGGTGGGGAAAAAACCCCGAAACCGGCAACCGGAACTGGCCAAAAACCGGTTGGAACAGGTCAAAAACCCGAACCGGTTATTGACTTTATTAACCAGAACCGAAACCGTTTGAAACCGGAACCAGTTCTAAAAAACCCTGTTTGCCCACCTCTATTTATTAATGAAAGGTTCATATTAGTAACTGACCCTATGCGCACATCCTCCAAACACAACCATCTATGCTTAGAGATCCCAAGTACATATGCAAATATTACTTGCTGACACGTCTTCTTTGATAACCAAATGACGCCTACTTATTATTCGCTTGAATTCTTATGAGAGGTCTTTGATTCGAAATTTCGAATCCAAGCTGACAAAGTCAGGGGATTTGTCTAGTTATGGGAATACTTCAGGGGTAGGCTCGGTTGAAATCTAATTTCTTAGACTATTGATGGAGGGCTCAAATAGAATTTTAGGTTTTTTTCTCTAAGAGTTGGTTTCAAATGATACAATCACTATATATATATATAGTGTTTAGTTATAGTAAAAAGGGTTTACTTTGTAAAAAGTGTGAGAAGGATTTTTAGTTGCTCATAACCGGCTTAAATGAACTCTAAATGAATTCATTTAAGCGGCTTTGGAACCGATTTGTCAAACTCTACAATCCTGGATTTTAGGTTTATTGTTTGGGCTTAGATTTTACGGTTTAGCTTAGGCTGTAAAATGTATGTTTTCCGCAGATTTTTTTTTTTTGTTATCACTATGTATTTCTTGCACATCGCCAATATGTGTTAAGGTTTAGTGTTATGGTTTAGCTTTATGTTTAGGTTTTAGGATATAGATCCTAAGGCATAACTTTTAGGTTTTAAAATTTATGTTTTACGACTTGTGTATTTTCATTTCTCAACGTGTCTAATGTGCTCGTTATTGTGCCTTTAGGGTTTAACTTTACGATTTAGTTTTATAGTTTATAATTTAGGGTATAGCTTTACGTTTTTTTAGATAATCGTGGGACCCACTTGCATGGTAAACAACCGGTGTAGGCAAAACCTAAGTTGAATGAAATCGAACAATGTCATACAAGTGGTTTCATAACGTTTTCACAAACACTAATAAGTAAATTTTCTTAAAAGTCTTAAAAGTAATTCAAGAGTATACAACGGCTTTGAACAATAGCAGGAAACAATTCATACGAGAATATTTAACAAAATACCTAAAAATAATGCATAATGTTGTACCTAATTGAGTGTCTAGTTGTACACGCTCCTAATATCACCAAGATCAATAGAAAACCTTTTATGTTTACTGCATATTTCTTTTAAAACTTTTGCTTGAACTTTAAACATTATACATGGTTTTGTATTTTGTTTGTAAAAAGGGAAAAAGAATTTGTTGGCTTAAACCAAAAAGAGTAGAGAACATAAATTGAACCTACTAGATGCTTGATTTAGCTTCACCTTGTATATGGGTAAGAAAGAGGTCGAATTGCTTCGCGATCTAATGTATGCAGTCTTACCTTACATATTTATGTAAAATGTTGCTTCATAGAGCTTCAACTCATGACCTCAATGAGTCAAGGTTATAAAATATTAATTTTATCAGTTGTTATAAGACCCACGTTTAACTATTAAAATCCAAAAATTGATCGTATATTAATTCATTAGCCCATGATTTAGTAGTTTGGTATCTTACTACTTACCAAAATAGATCGAATCACAATGAGCCATATATGAAGCGTAAAATTAAGAAATAGGATGTGAGAATACCATAAACTGATTAATATTTTGTTCATATATATTTTAACTAGTTTAGTATCCCGTGTATTACACGGGTTTAATAAAAATTAATAAGTATTCAATAATATAACTTTAATAACTGTAAATGATTTTTTGATTTAAAATATTATCAACATTACATATAAAATAAAATAATAATATTGTATTTAAAAAAAATTCCGTTTTCAAAGTTTAATTTTTTAAACATTTCATTTTAAAAAGTTGTTTTTTAAAAAATGTCATTTTTTACAAAATAATAGGATGTTATCTATTATTACACAAGTTGATAAAGAAAAAAAATAGTTAATAATAATGACTTATAAATTATGAAAAGTTATTATGATTTGTAAATTATTATAAATTTTTCATATTTTATAGTAATTTGATTTTTTAAAAGTGTGCTTTTTAATATTAAAATATTTTTTATTATATTAAGAAATCATTTTTAATTATAAACTGTATATATAATATAATTAGTATTTAATACTATTATGTAATATATTTTCTTGTTATTAAGAACATTTTTTAATTGAAAAAAGGTATAAAGAATATATAATTATATAATTATTATTATTAGTATTTAATAAAGTAATGTATTTATTAGGAGAGAGGGGCGGAAAAAATAGTTTGAGCATGCTCTAGATTTTTGACAAGTGTTCAAAATTATTTTGATTTATTAAGTATAATAGATAATAGATGTGTTATTAAATTCTTAGATTATATGGAGTATGAGTTGACCACCGAAATTTGTAAAGTTATATAAAGAGCTTACACAAAGTTGATTAGAAGGAGTACAATGTCTTCTCGATTATAACATTCTTAATTTTCTTTTTTTTTAATTTTATTTAAATGATGAATGTTTATCTTTTATATTTTATACTAAGTTAGTATTCATGTGTTACACGAATTTATATAAAATAAATCTTCTTTACACAAAATATTGTTAAAATTATATAGAAGTTTGAAACTTTACGTAATATAACAGGGATCTTATTTTAGGCATGTCATTTAAAAATTAATCAAAAAAATGACAATTTTTGCAATAACGTCATTTTTTCGTATATATAGTATAATAATTGTTTGTTATACGAGTTAAATAAAAAATATTAAATACTAAGCCATTAAAATTTGCATAGAATAAATTTATTATCTGATAAAATATTATTAATTTACTTATAATCAAAAAAGTTAAGTAATAACAAATTCTTTTTTTTAACATTTTACTTTTTATACATGTAGTAAAAAATAGTTTTTGAAAAATATTATAGTTAATAAATATTTCATTGTTTATAAACTTTGTCTTAATATTATTTTTATTTTTGTTAAATTGTTTTTTATAAAATTTTGTTTTTAAAAGGACCAATTTTTTAAAAAAGCCGTACTTTTAAGAAAGTTCGTTCTTCTACAAAATTTTGTATTTTATAAACATTTATTCACCTAAGGGTGCACTAAGAAAGATTGCTACAACAACAAAAGGAAAGAAAACATATATCAATAAATCGTAGATCTCTCACCAACTTGCGCTAACTTTCTTGTTTTAGAAAAAAAACATTTTATAGTTTCTATTTTGACTGGTTGTAGTACAAACCTATCTATTATTAAGGTAGACTTGTATCAAGAAAGACAAGTTAAATTTGAAGATTTATAGAAATTCAATTGATTTTCATTATTTTATTAAAAAATTATAATTTATCTATCACCCAAGTCCATTTGACTTAAACTCAACATGTTTCTATCAGTTCACAAGACATCATTAAACGATTCAAGTTTTGGATAAGAATCTACAACACACTAAAACAATTCTTACTCTGACAACATTTAAGGTTAAGATTTTTCTTTTATTTTATAAAGATATTATTAATATTTTAATATTACTATTTAATATAAGATATGTATTTAATTAAACTTACACAAAAATTAATTAGAAAATATTTTAGATATTTAGTATGTGTGAAAAGTTAATTGTATTTGTTTTTAAAAAAGATTCAAATTGATTTAAGCTTTTAACTTTAACTTTTGATAAAACTTTTTCTTGATTAGAGTCTCTCCGTCTCGTACGATTGCTTAATTCGATCAAGCATTCAAGCCCCACAAAAAACAGTATCCAATCTCGAATCGAATCAATAACCCAACCGTTACGGAATCATTTACCAATGATTTCGAATTTCGATTCTGTCACCCACTAAATTCATCGTAAAATTCAATTCAAATCCCTATTTTCCTCAATCTCCTTCTTGATTTTGTCGCCCTTTCAGGTGATTCTCCTTTTCATCCTTTTCCAATCAATTGCTTATTGTATAGCTGTGATTAAATGCCTGCTTTCAGTGATCATCAATTCAATTCGCAAAAATATCGAGTCAATTGGGTGGTTTTCTGTAATTTTTTTACAACTGTATTACTTTTGTTTATACATTCATATATGAAATCAGGTTTAATATGAGTATTACTGTGTGTTTTCACTGTGTGCTTGTGTCTGATTTCTAATTTTAGCTAGGGTTAATGTAACGTTTGCATTTTCATTTTCAGGGAGTATCAGTTTTGTTTTATTCTACTCTTGAATGAAAAGATGAAACAAGATTTATTGGAGATTCTACCACAAGAACTTGAGTTCATATGTAAGCTGATTTCTCTCTCTTTATATTATTATTTATGTCTCTGATTTGTTTGATTATATGTAATTATATTAGAAGTTAAAGTTTAGTGACATGAAACTCAGTGCTGAATTGCTGATAAAAAAGATCTGCTACCGTGGATAATTTTGTGAAACCAATTTAGTAACACTCACAAATTAGACAACCAGTGAGTCAAGTTTATACCTTACCCTTGTATCTACTAGGTCTATTGTTTCAAAGGCTGACACTTGACACCCTTGATTAGTTGAGGTTTGGCTATTTTAATGTTTAATGCCATCAACTTAGCTTGCTCTGACAACAATACAGATGTCAGGAAGATGCCTTTGTCATCCCAACCTAGAATATGCACACACGAATGAGCGCACGAACATACTTAGTTGAAAAGGGAAGTGAACTTAGAAAATGGAAGATGAATAATGCTGAATTTAGAATTGAAAACAGAAAAACAGTCTCATGTGACCGTCCTATAGTTGTTCATAATTGTGGTGAAGGTGTCAAGGTGCAACCAGTGGGATTTATAGGATCATTGATAGCTTTTATGTACAGATGACAGCCACTCAGCCAGTAGAATATAACTAACTTCTATATTTTTGTTTTTTGGAGTGATTCCCTTTGATGTTACTACTTTAAATCTCGTGCTTTTGCATTCTGGTAATATAAGGCATGTCGTATGTATCAGTAATGGCTGTGCTAGGAAATGTTAGTGGGGCCGGTATATATATACCTTTTTAGACTGTAAAAAAAGTTGTCAAAATGTTAATGTCTCATAAAAATATTTATACATAAAAAGACCCTCTGTTGTATGTTGCTCCACCCCTGTGTGTAGGTGATAGAAATGTTATATATATTTTAGCTCACATCTCGAGCCTCATCTAAGATAACAATGAGCAGTAATGTGCTTAGAGATAATTATATATTACATTTTACAGTACTCACATAGATCCTGTTGAGTTTGTAGTCCTGTGCTCTAATAAGGCTAGGTCTCCTAAAGATTGAGTTTATGATTTCTAAAAGAAATAAATGTACATGTAGACATTCTCCTTATTTTATATATATGTACATATATTTATGTGAAACTTTGTAAAGCTGCCAATGCATTGCGGCATTGGTTTCTTCACATACTGTTCGCCTAAAAACGTAACTCTTCTTTTGTGATATTATATGATGCCTTCTTGAGGAATCTTCTAATCTTCTTTTTGGCATTCCATGTTTCATACCAGTTGAACTGAAGAAACAAAGCTCATGCTCTGTTCAGCTGATCAATAAAACTAATGATCATGTTGCTTTTAAGGTGTTGATGGTTTTCTGTGTTTCAAATTTATTATCTTAGTTATCTTATAATAGTTGAATACCGGTAGTCTTGAACATTTGGTTATCACTTTGCAGATTAAAACCACCACCCCCAAGAAATATTGTGTCAGACCGAACACTGGAGTTATCGATCCAAATGCATTATGTGATTTTACAGGTATAAGCTTGCTTAATTGCTGGAAGTATTGAAATTTTCTTTTCTTTTTTTTTTGAACGTTCAAATGCCTTAAATTGATACTAGACATGAACATATGATACATAAACCTGTACCAGTCAACTCTACCCGAACACACAACACTGCTGCAATTTCTCTATTAAACTTTAACATGACTTGCTTCCATCACACGATCACAGACAATAGACTAACTACTAGACAAAAAAACTCCAATCCTCCAAACCTTAACATTTACCAGTTACCATCCAGTTCACTTCAATCAGCAGCTCAGCCACCTCAACTTATGCATCTACTGTAGGCACTAACTTCAAGACAAATTTTGATACAACCACTCCAACTATAATTAGTCTTCACCTGCTTAACTTGATCCTTAGTTGATGCTTTCTCAAACTGAACAAGCCATTCATGTATACACTTCCAAGATCTGTAAAAATTCTTACCAGCAATAGATGTCCTTTCATCCTTGGACTAATCATCAAAGATCCACTAGTTCCTTCTGGAATCACAAGTCACAACTATTAATAATCCCTGGAAGAAGTATGACTTACAAGTGATTAAAATCATTCCATGTGATTCCACCTCCCAGGTACACCTCCTTTCTATATCTTTGTTTGTTAGGCAACCATGAGATCCATCTCAGCCTACATCAACTCTGATAATAAAACAGAAACCCTAGATCTAATAATAAAACAGAAACCCTAGCTGCAGCCATGGACGTAGGTTACACACCATAACAATTTTGTGTTATATCTTTTCATTTTTTGTTTTCTGCTGTGTGATTGTTCATGCGTGTGTGTGATCCTAATTCATTTCCCTAACAAGCCGTACATACTTTTTTAGGAGCCCATGCGATGAAGGAGTATTGACTGATTTGGGAAGTTCCTCAGTCAGTGAAATGACTCCATAACTTCAGCATTTCAACTCTGATGACATCCCACTTAGCTTTAAAGAACTTAAAGTAAAATCCAGATCTATATCTGCACAATGTCTTCAAACAAAATTTTCACCTCTTCTGCTAAAAATCATTTTTCGCCCCTAAACCCTTCTGGTCAATAGGGACCCTAATTAGTAGCATAAATAATCTGAATGTGGAGGAAAGCAGGGAATTATAAATTGAAATTTTGTTAAAGACAATGCACTTGAATGGAACATCCAGGAATGAGTTATGTCCCATCTTTCATGAGAATGGCCTGCTTTACCCTGAGAATAAATTTCTAGTATTTCATATCTGGTAGTAATTAACATTGTCAATGTCAAAGTCACTTCTTACATATTCATGTGTGATAATCATTGAGTCTTTTGGGTGCTATTGCAGTTACTATGCAAGCACCAAAGGTAGCTCCTCTTGATATGATATGTAGAGACAAATTCTTAGTTCAAAGTACCATTGTCCCAGAGGGGACAAAGGAGGAGGATGTCACTTCTAACATGGTTAGTGTTGGGAGTGTTAAATGAAGATAATTATTTTGGTGGCAATTTATTTTATTTAATTCTTCAATTTTGTCAGTTTGCTAAAGAGGAAGGTAAAAATGTTGATGAAAAGCGGCTTAGAGTGATATTTGTCTCCCCACCAGACTCTTCAGAGTTATTACCAATCAATGAACCCTCAAAGCCGGTACACGATAATGGAAGTAGAGAGCTGAAAGATGACATAGTTCAGAAAGATAGCTCTCGTGTCCAGGTAAGACCTTTTTTTATTTACCAAGTGTTAAGCTAGGACTTGTGTGTTGGTAATTTCTATTCATATACATAAAAATGGGTCAATTTTGCTAGATTCTATCTCTAATGAACTCGATCCTTCAAAAGTAAGAATTTACATAAAAGTGACATCTATCTAGTGAGTCAAATGGTTGGAAGTTTCCCAAAGTTTTATTAACTTGTCTTTAAAATATTATATCATTTGAACAAATTAGATGTTATTTTGATCAGGCAGTTCTTATAATTATTGTTAATACATTAATTATCTATGACAATTTAAAAAGCACTGACGGTTCCACTTGGCCTGTGGCTAACATCGATGTGTTGCATTTTACGGTTGTTATAGTAACTTCCCCTGTGTTATCAGTTATGTTCTTTTGCTGCAAGTTTTTCAAATTCTTGCCTTATAGAGAACAAGTGGTTAAATTATTAGTTTCAAACTTTTGGCAGGTTGATGAAGGTATGGAAGTGTCCAAAGGGAACGGTGAACATGCAGAGGCAACAAGGAAGGAAGAAACTTTTAAAAGGACCGAAACCGTAAAAAGAATAGAAGAGCCTCTAAAACGGAGCCAAGAATATGTAAAAAGAAATGAAGAGTTGATGCAGGTTAATGATACAGAAGAGCTTATATTAACCAAAGGTGTTGAAGAAATGAAGTTAAAAGTGAAAGAACTCGAGTCAAAGCTTACTGAGGTCAGTTATGTTTGTTCTTCACTTGTATAGTTTGTTGAAGTGATTGATGGTTTCTTTTTTGTGTTTATGTTTCAAGTACGAAGGTCACGTATCTTCTATGCTAGAAGTCACAAATTTATTTGTTTATTTGTTTTTTTAAAAGTAAACGATTTTCTTTAAAATATTATAATGCTTGTCGATTTCCTTTTCGCTAATGTGTACATACCAAAGGTGATCTGTTGGAAACCTCATCATCAAAATAAAATTGAATATGTCACACAAAGTGCTGCTGCCAGAAGTACAATAAAGCAACAATTAAGCACAAATGTCATTTTTTTTACCTCCACTAGCAGTGTTAAATTCTTTTTTTCTTTGTTTGAAACTACCCCTGGCCTTGAAGCAATATAAGCTTGTTTATGTTGGTTGCTTTAACGTTTCATGAAGTAATGTTTTCTTTTTATTTTTTGTTCTATTTCTCATAGTCCACTGCACGACAGTGAACATGTGAAAGATTGTTGATACCCTTAGTTCTATTGGCAGGGCTCATAGTTTGATATTTTGGTACCATAATCAGATTTAGTTCTTGATGATGTCACTCCTGTCAAATTTTGTTTTGATGCTTTTAAAATTTAGACTTATTTTAGAGCTTAACTATCCAATCTTTATAAGCTGCAATATTACTTACTATCTATTGCTGCTACATGTATGCTTGTTCTTTGGCTTAGTTTGATTTACCGAATGTTGTGGACTTTCTCAGGCTAAAGCAACTATTCTACATCTAACAGAAGAAATAAGATCGGCTACTCATGAGAAGCACATCTTACAGGGAGATGTGGTATGTTTTTTCAATCCATCTATTTATTGTCTGTTTTTGCAGAAAGTAAATTAGTTAAATTTTACAAAAATTTTGAAGCGTTAATGCCTATCTCTACTTAATGTAAATGTTGCTTATTTCTATCAACTAATTTACTTGCTTTGTGCATTAGTTATAGAATGAGTGGTTATTCAACTCTATTGAGTAGGTTTCAATCTTAATATATTCTGACATATTGGAGTTTTTTATAAAAAACTAAATGCTTCATTTGGTTAAATTGGAGATCTGGTGTGCTTGTAATGTCACAAAACTACGTGTGCATTCTGTATGGCATGCGATTATTGGTATCTTGTTTAAAGTGGTTTAGTTTTGTATAATCTGATATTATTGGACTTAAGATACGAGTAACAAGTATAATCTAACAATCTTGCAGTTACATGTGATGCATGAATGATTTGCAAAATTTATTTAATATGTGAATTATTTAAATATTGTTTCCCTCCCTTTGCAAGTAGGTCATTTACATGTTTCAATGCCTTTAGTTGGAAATTAAAGTGCACATAATGGTTTAGTCACAATTAGAAAGCACCTATAATAATAAAATAAAAAAATAGGGGATAAAAGAGCAAAAATTCCTTGTTATGCTTGTATTGGGAATTCTGTTTCTCCTTTCATGTTTTACGTTCTAAGAAACCAGTTACTTCAGATGGAAAATATTGATTTATTCATATCTTTCTCTTTAATAGTTTAAATCTACTGAAATGATATGTTGATGTTGAATAAAAGTAAGTCCCTTAAATGTTCTTTTTTTAGCTGGAATATGTGTTAGTGGGCTCAAGATGATGCGAGTAAAAAAATGATATACTCTAGGTTACAATTATCCTATTTCACACACTCTATATTCTTGAACAAAAGGCGCAAGCTTTGTAAATACATATAACAAAAGGCGTCTTATTACAATGATATACTCTAGGTTACACTTGTTTCTATAGTTGGCTAAAAAAATATTTTGCTTTTACCTAGAGACGAAGTAATATATATATATTGTGTGTGTGTGTGGGTCAAAATTATTACCTTAATGTGCATCAAAATATTTTAATTATCATGTTAATTTGCAGGATTTGCTGAGAAGTAAGAGACACATGGATCAAACTGGATTCCCGTTGCTGTTTGTTTTTATGGTTTCCCTTGTAAGCCTTTATCTCGGATACCTGTTGCACAGTTGACTGTGACTGCCTCGTTATGTTTATATATGCTCAACTGCGGTTTCTTGTCAATATTGTTGTTGAAGACCCGAACAGGTTAGAATGTTGTGGTCTCACTTAACCTGTTTTTGAATCTATATGAGAATTGGTATGTAGACTGCACCCCAAGTTAATAGATTTGTAGTAACAGATGATGACAACTTAGAGATGGTGTTAATAGTTAGTCATTTCATTTTTTGGTTAGTCATTTCATTTTGTGGTTAGTCTTTATATAACTATAGTTTCTAATAAATATGGGACTTATGAACTATGGTTTATCAATGAGTGAAGAGACTAGCAAAATTTATGAAGTATAACATTGTGGGGTTGGACTGATTTAACAAAGCTTATTATCAGAGTTTAGTTCTAGAAAAAAGTAGAGAACCATTGTTTATTGATTGTAATGATTGAGGTTACAATAGGTTATGTAGTGCAATATTAAAATTAATAATTTAATTACCATTCATATTTTCATAATTATGATATCAGTTTAACATTCCTTCTCAAGCTAAGGCCCCGTTTGCGGTACACGTATATAATGTATATATGTATCGGCTCTCGAGCACTAATTTTAACGTTATTTTACTTAATTTTTTGTGAAAATAATGTTGAAGACATTGACAAACCCTTTAGCAACTAATAATCTAGCCCCGCAACAACTAATGGCATCGTCTTTATCTCTTTTTAACATGTAACCCCACTTGTAATCAATTAATTTAGTATTATGGACTTGAGTACCAGTGACTATTTATAGGTTTTAACTTGAGCATTAAACAAGGTGTTTGTAAGAAATGGTAAAAGAGGCAGGTTTTGTGGTTGTAGAAGAAAAGGTTGTGGTTGTGATGGGCAGATGGTTGTGATGAACCTGTGGTTTTCGCAAATTGAGAGGCCGTGAGCAGATGGGCAGAGTTGTGGGCACTGTTTTGAAAACTGGACCGGTCGAACCGGAAACTGGTGGGTAAACCGGTCTGGTTAGGGATTCTGGGCCGTTTTGGGCGAACCGGCCGGTTGAACCGGTTTTTTGAATTTTTTTAGTTTTTTTATTTTATATATATATATATATATATAAAATATTTATAAAATGTTTATAAAATCATCCGGTTCTTAAAACCGGTTCGACCGGTCGAACCTCTGACCGGTAAGGAGACCGGTTCGATGTCCGGTCCGGTTCTGAAAACATTGGCTGTGGATGAAGTAGATTGGGAGGATGCGAAAATGATGATGTGGCAGGTGATGTAGATGGTGAATAAACCGTAGCTGATGTGGCAGGTATAGTGGATGGAGGAAAAATAAGATCCATATATAGTAGAGATGAGTGTAATGCCTACGTGTGCCTCATTGGATCCACAAAGCTAGTGAGATTGTTGGTCATCAGAAATGGTTGAACACCGTGGGCACAATAACTGGTACATCAAAGGTGCGTCCTTCCCGGTCCTCTCGTACTAGAGAAAGGTCCTCTCAATGCTCTAACGCCCAGTTGAATCATAGTTTTCCAGTATCCATAGCTGGTAGGAGATAGTCTGAAAACAAACTTGTCGGTATTGTGAAGAAGAAACGAATGAAGGGGTGGCATTCGATTTGGGTTATCACAGTTGCTTTGTATACAACGTCGATGGCGGCGATTTGTATCGGTCACCGGTGATGAATAGGGTAGAAGGCAGCTAGCTTTAACTATGGTTTGGCTCTGACACTAATTCAAATAAAAGAACGACGGTATGTTGATTGTTTTGATTGAGGTTACACTAGGTTTATGTATAGGGTTTATATAGAGAGAGTCACTATTCATATTTAAAGTCTATTCATGTGTGAACAATGAACATTTGTTGAAGAAGATATGTTTAAGATCAAATTTTCATTTGCTTTTTTATTGTTTGAAAGCTTTTACTTTACTTATAAATAGCAATTAAATGCTTTTGTTATTTACAAATTCTAGACTTTGTCACATGCATTAAATTGAAAGTGTTCAGAAGAGCATGTGTATGGTTTATTTGAATACAACAAACACTTAAAGATTAAGACGGGAACAAGTGAACAACTGTGAAAAAGAAAACTTCTAAATTTTCAGAGTACTTAAAAAACTCTAATCATATAATTTATAAATTAATTTAATTTATTTTTTAACATATATCTATATAATATTTGCCCCATTTTACCAAAAATCATTCTACATATAGCATTACATGTACGTAACAACAATTTCTTTGTTTTTTGTCAACCTGATGTTGCTTATACGTAACATAATAAATACAATGATCTTTTGACTCTTAAAAACAAACAAAAGCAAAAGTTGTGTAAATTATGTGATTAATCGAGAAAAATTATCAAGAATTTTCAAGAGTTTTTGAAAATTGTGAGTTTTTTGTTAACATGGTTTTATTTGATAACAATACGGATATCCATTCAAGCAATTCACAGTAAAAAAATAAATCTAGCTACATGATCTAAACTAGGGGTTTACCCGCGCGTTGTCGCGGCAACCCCATATTAATACAAAAAACGGTATCTAATCAATTAAAATTATGTCAACAAATATATTAAGTCATTCGCGTTTATATAATTGCTATTTTTTTAATTGGCATCAATATTTAATTTAAGAATTGTTAATGTTATTTTTTAGTTATTATTGTTATTTAATAGTATTGTTGGTATTAGTTATTTAATTTATGCATGCGTCAAAAATTTCATTCTCTCATTGCACTGGAACCATGGCAGATTAATTGTTGGCTTTAAAGTAAACAAAAAACTGGTTGCAACGACTATCAATCCATCATAAAACATTAAATCAAAATGTGTGTAAAAGTTTTCACTGTTAGTTAATTAATTATTATTATTTAATTGTTATATAATAATTAGTTTTAGTATTATATAATAATAATGATCAATATTATTAATTGTTAATTATAATTACGGCTTGTAGCCGCCTTTTAGACTCATCCTGCCGTGGTGACAGAACCACGAATATCAAAATGTAAACAAAAAACTAATTGCAACGACTGTCAATCTATTCTAAAACAATCTCTGAACCTGCCTTAGCAAACATGCTTCGCTTAGGATTCAAACCCATGACATCTTATATAGAATTAAAGGAGACACGTACCATTACACTATAAGCCTTTGGTTCAAGTATATTAGTATTAAATAATAAATTATATAATTATTACTAATATTATATCATAATTATTTTTATTAATTTTTGTTATTACGGCTGTAGCCGTCGTTTTCTTTGACCGAACATTGTAAATTATATAATTATTAATATTTAATTAGTATTAATAATATATAATAATCATTATTTGATTATTATTAATATTTAATTATCATTACCATGTACTCGCAAAGATGTCGTTTGCCTTTTATATATATAGTAATGAAATACCGAAACTCAGTCCGAGACTGGTTTTGTTAAAAAACCAAGATCGAAGACCATTTAAATAACAGATTACTGGTCCGGTTACCGGGTAAAACCGGTTCGGTTATCCGGGTTTTATCATAAACCCAATTTTGTGCTCACCCCTATATACACCGGTATATCAATATCAATACCATCCGCTAATATTATATAATAATTATTAATTAATTAAATTATTTGTTGTCGCAAGCTTCCTCCTCCGGCCGTCTTCTTTGACTTGTACGACATTAGAAATCATTATTGATATTTAATTAATATAAATATTATATAATAATCCTTATTTAATTATTATTAATATTTAATTATTATTACTATTCACTCGCAATGATGTCGTTTGTAAAATGTATATATAGTAATATTAAACCAAGGCATTCTTTTAACAGACAACGTGCAAAAGATAATAAAGTATAATTTGAAGAAATATCGTATATATGTTTCTTACAAATGTAAAAAAATTCTTTAAAACCATGTTAAGACCATTGTTTTTATAATCAGGCCATACGTCCTATCAATTTATTAGATAGATCGTATTCAACATTTCAACTACTGGACAACATCAATAATACTTTATAAAACTATAAAAAATTTTAAACAAACTTAATCATAATTTAAAAAAACATTATGGAGTTTTGTTTTATTGTTTTATCAGGTGGAAATTGTATATATATACAAAAGCTTTCTTTAATTTTTAGCCTGTTTTTTTCTACTTTATCTATTTGGTTTCAGTTTATTTACAAGCCTGTTATCTGGTTTAGTTGGTTAGTTAACGTCTTGTACCAAAGAGGCATTGTCTCAATGGTAGCTCAGGATTCTTTCAAATGAGAGGTCTTGGGTTCAAATCCCTCCCGCAGCGAAAAAGGGGTCTGTGAGAGGTCAGGGGTTTTCCCAGTAGGGTTTCCTCTTGGGGTGGTTGTGGTGGCTCATGGGAGTTTCAGGTAACCAGACCTTGGTGACATGGCCTGAAAACAGTGGGTTCACACGATTGAGACCTCGTCGTTCAAAAAAAGTTAACGTCTTGTTTTTTGTTGCTTATCGGGGTTTCGAATCTTGAGCATGATTTTTCATAGTGTTGTGGACGTTTTTTTCCCCAAACGAGTCATTTCTTCTTTTTTTGCCAACACCGACACACCGTCACCATCCACCACCTGACTGTAACCAGCATCATCTGACATCTGCCACCAACGAAGGTTCTGGGTTGTTTTACTGCAATTACCGTCACTCCGCCATTGTCATCACGTCGCAATGCCCACCTTCATCACCGGGCTAACTCTACACCGCCTCCGCCATTATCGGCACCCTACTTCATCACCGCAGTCATCACCGTCATAGCATTCTACTAACTACATCATCAGAGACAAACCCTAAAAATTGAAACCCTCAAATATGATTAGATGAGAGCAAAACCCTACTCTTTCTCTAGAAATTTGGATCGGAGTACCCCAAAGAGATGCTTGATTAACTCCGACGAACAAGACGCGTAAGAGGCAACCGGAGAACCCCTTGAGAAACAAAGAGGGAGATGTCAAGAAAGGGGAGTTCTGAAATGTGGTTGCCGTCAAGAAAGGGAAATGTAGAATTTTTTGGCAAAAAGGTGTACTTTTCATATTTGAAATGGAAACCGGGTTGGTCAATGAATGTTTTAGGTTTATGGGTGGTCCGCCAATGCTACCAGCGGATTCAAACAGTCAACCTATGATCCGTCAATGGTACCAGCGGATCCGAGCTTGTCATTAGCGGATTCCAACATTACTAAACGTGGTTGGATGAGGTTTAAACTGAGCCATTGAATTCGCCAGTCCCACCAGCAAACCCTAGGGGCTCCGCATGCACCACCAGCGGACCCTATGGGCTCTGCATATCACACCAGCGGATTCAAGTGTACCAGGTGCTTTTCTTGTCTTCATCCATCACATGCATGCAAGCCTCACATGCTGGTCCAGACACAATGCAACCTTTTTTTTTCTTTTCCTATAGTGTGATGTGATACATGCATGCAAGTGTGATGTGATACATGCATGCAAAAGCATGCAAAAAATTAAAAAACTGCTCTTGTTTTCGTTTTCGTATACTGTGTGATACATGAATGCATGCAGCTTTGCATGCAATGCTATGTTTTTTTTATTTTTATTTTGAATGCCCATCATATATATTTTTTGAAGTTGGTGGTTACTAAATGAAGTGGTTTATGTTGCCTATTTATACATGCAAATCACTCCATGAAAAAGTCACACAACCCTTCTTCTTTCTCTATTCCAACCAATCTTTGATTTTAAATTTTAGCTATCAACATGAATCTAAGAGTAAATCCTGGTCCGCTTGTGAATGATCTTTTGTTTTTAAAAGACGGGCATCGTGCTACTCATTTGTTTAATTCAAATGATTATGCAGACAGAGACCCGTTAAACGTTAGACGTGGTGATCAGAAATTATGGCAATATATTAAAAACCATCATATTCATCCGATGGTTAAAAATATATTAAACGATACTGGTTTTGGTGGCATTATCGACTGCGGTTATCGTAAGGTCGATCATGCGTTGATAACTGCTCTGGTTGAAAGATGGAGGCCAGAGACACATACATTTCATCTTACTGTTGGTGAAGCTACGGTTACGTTACAAGTATCCGGGGTAGATTTCTCGTTCAAACTAAGCGAGCTAATCGAAAGGTGTGAACTTTTGTTGGGGTTCACACCTTCAGACACCGATATAGTTAGAGGAAGAATTAAATTAGTATGCCTTCTAAACCAACTACAAAATGATTTTCCTGAAAATCCAAATGCTCTGCAGTGCACTCAGCGTGCACGTCTTATCATTTTGTATTTATGTGGTGGTACCCTGTTTCCTGACAGTACGAACAGTAAGGTGCCACTGTTATATTTAAATAATCTTTTATATTTATCAGTTAATGCTAGGTATAGTTGGGGAAGTGTTGTACTTGCATGCCTGTACAGAAATTTGTGTAAGGCAACACATCCCGACGCTGTTGAAATTACCGGACCTGTATATTTATTACAATTGTGGGCATTGGAGAGGTTTGTAAATACTGCCCCGAGTATACACTCGTTGTATACGTATGATCAACCAATCGGTTATCGGTACGTATTTCAAGTCAACTATATTCTTTTATAAACAAAATTGTCCGTTTAATTTAAGATTTTTTATAGGTGGTTCAAGAATTTAAGTTATCGAGACAGTCCGTCTCATGTCTTGAAAGCTTACCGATCACAACTACAATCGTTACGAGATGAGCAGGTTATTTAAAAAAATTTCTTTTTAATTTATTAACACGTTGTTAGTCTTAATTCTGAATTTTTTTTTTGTCGTAGTTTGCATGGACCCCCTACGATAGCATAATGGAAAGACTACCTTTCATCTGTCGTAGCAGTGAAGCTAGTTGGACGTGCGAATGCTTTCTCATTCTTTGGGAAGTTGTTGAGCCTCATCACTCTTCTAGAGTTATGAGACAGTTTGGTTTGTTGCAAAACATTCCAAACCCAATTCCTCTAACAATGGACCAACACCACACGATTCATAATTTGAATCGTGGTGGTAAATTAAATAAGGATTGGTCAAGGCATCATCAGCAATACGTGTCTTCTTGGAAGACGGACAACATGTTCCGGCACCAACTGTTAGTGATGACTACATGAGGTGGTATAGGTCTCGTACCGTCCTCTATATAACCAATCCTGGATCAGAAGAGGTCAACCCGCGGGGATTTCAAAATGACGGTGGTGCATATCAACTAATGGTATATTTATAAAATATGAGGGGAATATTTTATTTATTTTTTTTAAAGATATTTAATTTATATTTTTTTATTATAGATGGATGGCATGGTTCAAATATACCAAAGTACAAGACAATTTATTGGTGACAATCCTGAAACGCAAAATCAATTTCAACGTATACAGGATACAGTTTCACAAGTGATGGGACTTGCACACGAGGGTCATCGTTTGGAATTGCCAACACACTTGACAACCCAGTCTGTTAACTCTATGGGCAATGAGAATGTATTCCAAGTTGTTCGTAGACGTGGCAGGAGACGTAATACACGTGGTGCCGGCCGAAACAACGAAGATATGGCCGATGAAGCAGGACCGTCTGCCTTTCAAAATTTCGAAGCACGCACATCTTGTTTTCAAAATTTTGAAGTAGGAGGAATATCAAACTTTCAAGATGAACCAAATGACCAAAATGTGTTTGTAGGGCTTGAATCACCTTATATACTTACATTCAACAACCCTAATTCACCTGCTGGTTCATATAGTGAGTTTGGTGTGACACCTCAGCACCACATGGATTATACCGTTACTCCAAAAGTCGTTCCTACGTATGGACAACAGTCTTCGTTTGATTATTTTGCTGAAGATCTGTCTATGTATGAACAACCACGATACTCGAACGTGTCACCAATACCATTGAATCTGAGTCTGGGTATGATGCCAAGCCAAGAAGACGTAAATGAAAACAATCAACGCCGCAGAAGGCAAACAAGACCACCACCTTGCGGTACAGAACACCGGCTTAGCCGTCATGATCATTAGGAATTTTTGTATTGTATTTGTAATCTATGATGAGTTGTAATATATTTTCAGTTTTTGACTAAAAATTACAAAATAAAAAAAGCCATAAATTTTCATTATAAATTAAAATTAAACAAAAAGATAATATAAAAAACCAAAGCAATATTTAAAAAATAAATAAACATAATACTTGCATCAGTGATTCACATATGGGCAATTGGTCCTACGATGTCCTAGTTCCTTACATATACCACATTTATAATTTTGAGGTTCATCGGCATAATGGACATCCATCTCATTTCGAATTCTTCCCGCACGCCTCCTTCCCCGTAGTCTTGTAACTTTTGACGGGTCTCCTTGTATTCTCCAACCGGCATCGGACCAAAGAGACTTGTGGCGTAGTGGGTAATAATGACCACCATACTGTTGTCGATATGTAGACATGTGGAATCGAACGTCGACAATTTCATGAGGTAACCCATCTCTATGTCGACAAACAGCTATAGCATGCGAGTATGAAAATCTTTCTGTTTGCCATTTCCTACACGTGCATTTTTTCCTGAAGTATTCAACCGTGTAGTCGTTACCACCGTCATCGTTGGTTTCCATTTTTGACGTGACCCTATAACGTGCTTCAAGGTGATCATACAAGAAAACTTCGTGATCTTGTGCACGCCTGTCACGGTTATTAGAAACACGCCACATACGAGGTGGTAAGGCAGTGTTGCAATTGTAAGCAATCTCAGCATGCTTTACATATTGTGAAACATCTTTCTGAAATGTAAAGTCAATGCATGCTTTGATTGGCAACAAATGAGCATCATGCAAAACGTTATTCATGCTTTCAGAAATGTTTGTTGTTAATGTACCCCAACGACGACGACCAGAATCAAACAATAGTGTCCACTGCCATTTTTCAATATTTAACAAATATTGCCATGCCTCTTCATTAATGCTCCTCAACTCCCTTACAGCTGATATATACTTCCTTTTCTGGGTTGTGCTCCCAATTGCCCAACATAGTTTCTTTATGCTGGCGCTCTTAAACCGGTTCATTAAGTTACTTCTAACATGACGTAGACAAAAACGATGATATGCATTTGGTTCCTTCCAATCATCCATGTTTGTCATTGCATGTATGATTCCTTTGTGTCGGTCGGATAAAACACACAAAGGTCCCATTCTGTCATCAGCAACATGATCGCGAAACTGCTTCAAAAACCAATACCAACTCTCAATTTTCTCTTCATCAACAATCGCGTATGCAACTGGAAGTATGTAGTTGTTTGCATTCTTTGAAACATCAATCAACAATTTACTCCGATACGGCCCTTTCAGGTGAGTTCCGTCGATGGATATAACTCGCTGACAAAGATGGAATGCATCGATGGACGGCTTGAATGCCCAAAACACATATTTAAAAGTAGCACAATGGGATGTTCCGTGAGGATGATGAAACCATTGTACTACTGTCCCATTGTTTCTGTTTTGCAACTCTCTCATATAAGAAGGTAACTCCATAAAGTTAGTATCCCAGCTACCATGAATATTCTCTATTGCTTTTCTACGCCCAAGCCATGCCTTCGAGTAAGAATCATCAACGTGTAACGTATCCATTATATACGCACGAATTTGTTTTACCGGAAGACTTATATCAGATTGAATTAGTCGAGAGATATGAGCCGCGGCATCTTTTGATTTTAGATAACGGTTGTTGTTGCGTACCACTGTTCCATAACAGTTGTGTGTGTCAGCCAATTTGGTGAGTTGCCACATGTGTTGGTTCTTTTTTTGACATGCACTTGCAACCCAACGACATTAAGGGGTGTTTGGAAGTGGGTCACTGTGTTTTTTACTTCTTGTGTAGCATTTGGCCCGCCACACGTTTGGTCTGCTTTAGAAACAATAATTTCTCTATTGCAAGCAACTTTCCATTGACGAACAGCGCATACCACCTCCTCCTTTGTTTTGAAAAACATACCAACACGGATTTGATTGGCATTTGGGTTCCATATATCCATGTCGTCTTCGTCATCAAAATCAGGAAGTTGACAATCTCTTAACTCCGCAACTTCGTCATAATCTTCAGTTGGACCATTACAAAATCCTTGGTAAACACCGGTGTGATACTGTTCAGATGATTGAGGGAGTAAGAACTCATCATCAGATTCACTGTCAGAAGGAGGGACTTCACTGTCTTCTGTTTCACCATCTTCTTGTGCATCTTCAAGCTCTTCATCTGCATATTCAAGGTCTTCATCTGCATCTTCTTGTTCTTCATTAGCAGGTTGCTGGTAAATAAGTTGATTATCAACATGTGTTGGTGAACCCATTTCACCGACATAAGACTGAGACGCTGAAAAACCACGTAGTAGATCCATCATACTAGTTGGCTGAAAAACAATTTTGGGTTCCCAAGTGACAAAAATATCACCAATAAAATTAATTTGGCTTGCAGCTAAATAATACAACATATTAACACCTTCGTCTCCAAACAAATTTGATGTTAAAGGAACACCTTGGAATGTGTAATACAAAACCAAATTCACATTCACGATAGCTCTATCAATTTGAACGTGACTACAGACTATGTCTAACAATTCATTGCAAGACATTGAATCAGTACGCACAATAAAAGAAGATGTTAAGGTATTCTCATCAATGGAAATAACACCACCGATATTAGAAACCTTACCCCCCCCCCCCAATAAAGCTTAACAATAAACGGACGATAAGATGACATATTTCGTAATTGAGAACAGATGAAGAAGAAAACTATAGTTTGAAGAATGAATGTGAAATTTGATTCATATCATAGACAATATATAGACATGATTTACAACTCTACCTACCACCAAAGTTAAAACTCATACCTACCATCAATTCATTATTCAAAATAAAAACGTGCTAAACACCAACAACACTTGAACTCTACCTAACACTTACCACTTGAACTCAAACCTACCAAGAATCGCTTGAACTCTGCATAACACCAAAGTTAAAACTCATACCTACCATGTAACGACCGGTTTTCAATTATCAAACACGTTTGAAATAATCATCAATAGAACGATTGTGATTATTAAAAAAATTGAAAGTATGTGAGAAATTATGAACGTGGGAGAAAATCGTTCGCGAAACGGAGTTAAAGATTGTCCGTAATCGCGAAACAAAGAAAATTTCAAGATAATGTGGTTTGGGATTCTTCGCGGTACGCGACGATGATTATGAGGTTCCTTCGCGGTACGCGAAAGACCAAAAAATATGTGAGAACTACGGATTTATTCGCGGTACGCGAATAGCTCTTTTGCCCTTCCTCGCGGTACGCGACGGGTGTGGCGGTTTGGCAGATTGTTTATCTTATCAGAATTCATTTCAGAAGAATTTTTTTCTTCAATCCTTCGAACTTTCTCTCTACAAACACACACATATACGAAATTTCATCACCCAACATCAATTTTGAAGCTACCAGATCATCCGGATCGATCCAGGAATCATTTCTGCAAGGTCTGATCGTCGTATTTCAACCAGAAATCCATTTGAAGGGTAACGATTCGTTTTATACCATTGATTTTTATAATATGTGGATTAAATTGAGTTTTGAGCATTATATAGTGATTTGGGGTGATTAGAAATGAAGGACTAGATGTTTTAACGGTGAAATCTTAATTTTGATCCGTTATAATGTCCGGTTGTCATGAAACTCATGTTATTGAGTATGATAGCCAGTATGATGATTAAATCATAGTTGTGATAGCTTTGGATCATTCCTTGGAATGATAACTCAAAATTAGATGTGGATTAAATGTTGAAATTTGAAAGTTGATGATTTTAGCATGATATGCTAATTATAAATAATGACTTGACTTCTGAATACCACATGCTAATAAATGGGATTCAAATGAGTTTGAATCAATATGTATGGGTATTGGGTGTATTGAAACTAGTTGTATACATGTGAGTTGCAACTAGGTGTGGATAAAGGAAGTCAAGCAACGGATTTCAAAATATGAAGTTTTAATAAGTTGAATATAATTAAGAACATGTGTAGATTAATTTCTACACATAGATTGTTGATAAAAGTCTCAACGAGGTTTGATTGAATATGAAAAGTAAAACAGGTCAAATGAATTAGATTATATAAATAACACAAGTTGTGTGGTCATGTTGTTAAATCCTGTTATATGTGAATAAATAATAGGAAAAGGATGTGAATCTAGTTCTAGAAGGCCTGGGAAAGAGTTGGAGATTGTTGATAACTCTCCAAAGCGAGGTAAGTTACCTAATTGATTGAACTTGTAGTTAAAGGACTGGGTGAGTCCACACTACAAGTAATTGTGCATTTAGCATATATACATGATTCGTTGATTGGGATGATATGAATATAAATGATTGTGGTCATTGTTGTTGCATGGTTCACTAGGTGTGTGAACAAATGGTGGATTGGTAATATGCATGTTTTGATTCACAAGGTGTGTGAACATAAGACTTGCTATTCCAATGTAATTGATTCACAAGGTGTTTGAACAAATGGTGGATTGGTAATATGCATGTTTTGATTCACAAGGTGTGTGAACATAAGACTTGATATTCCAATGTAATTGATTCATAAGGTGTGTGAACAAATGGTGGATTGGTAATATGCATGTTTTGATTCACAAGGTGTGTGAACATAAGACTTGCTATTCCAATGTAATTGATTCACAAGGTGTGTGAACAAATTGTGGATTGGTAATATGCATGTTTTGATTCACAAGGTGTGTGAACATAAGATTTGCTATTCCAATGTAATTGATTCACAAGGTGTGTGAACAAATGGTGGATTGGTAATGTGCATGTTTTGATTCACAAGGTGTGTGAACATAACACTTGCAATTCCAATGTAATTGATTCACAAGGTGTGTGAACAATAAATGTCCTATAAAGGGATTGCCAATTGAAATTTAAGTGTCAAATGGTAAATTGTGATTTTTGTGAAATATGATGCACAAGTGGAGTTTTGTGTGTTTATATCAGTGTTATGTTAAAGTTTAATGATTGTGCATGAATGGGAGTTATAATGAGGTTATGGTTGAAAACGAACCGTTAGTAAATCGTTTTGTATGTGGTTGACTGTTGTTATCAAATTTTATTTGAAACCTCATTGGTGTATCCATATGATATTATGAAATACACTGGGTGGAATAGTGAGGTAATCTTACTTAGTTCTAACGAACTAATGGTGATTTTAAATGTGGTGTTTACAGGTACTAAGGAGTCAGGTGAGCGGTGATGGTGATTAGGAATCAAACATGAAGGCTCGTATGATGGTTTTAAACTTTAATAACCAAAAAGTTGTGTAACTTTTGTGTAATAAATGTTTTGTGGAGTATGTAGACATGTGTTAATTTTGTTTTAACAAATGTTAGTAAATAGTATGTTTACACGTGTATAAAACACGAAAGTTTTTACTGTGACCTAACGTAATTTATTAAATATTGGTGTAAAATGTCCGAATGTGACATGAAAGTGACAGTGGGTGTCACATACCACCAATTTAGTATTCAAAATAAAAAACGTGCTAAACACCAACAACACTTGAACTCTACCTAACACTTACCACTTGAACTCATACCTACCAAGAATCACTTGAACTCTGCATAACACCAAAGTTAAAGCTCATACCTACCACCAATTCAGTATTCAAAATAAAAAACGTGCTAAACACCAATAACACTTGAACTCCACCTAACACTTACCACTTGAACTCATACCTACCAAGAATCACTTGAACTCTACCTACCACCAAAGTTAAAACTCATACCTACCACCAATTCAGTATTCAAAATAAAAAACGTGCTAAACACCAACAACACTTGAACTCTACCTACCACTTATCACTTGAACTCTACCTACCACATAAACTCATACCTACCACCACATATATAAATAAGTGACTCCATCCTAACAATCAATCACCACTTCTTAACAAGCAATCACTACTTCTTAACAAGCAAAATTCCTATATTTCTTTTAAGAAAAAATGGATAACCGTCGCAACAAGCAATCTGTGAATGATGAATATAATTCTCAACCTGTCCAAAGGGCTTCAACACGGGTCTTCCAAAAATGGAGGTGTACAACTAAGAATGCAAGTTCATCAACATCATCGGTTCATGAACAACAACCACGAGAAGAACAACCACCAGAAGAACAACCACAAGAAGAACCGGAGTACACACACAACAGACGTAGTGTACACCGTCAACGTGTTCGCAAATGGGCCATTTTGGACGATGAGTCTGAAAATTGGTCTACAAATGTGGAACAATTTTATCTTAATGGAGACGCTCCATTTTGTTATTCCGATGTTTTTAATACGCCTCTACCATTAGACCGCAGTTTTTGGGGAACAATGTTGGGTTACACTAGTAATGGATACCTTAGGCCGGAGGTTAAAAATACTATACATGATTTTCATTTTTTTAAATTAAATTTAAAATAATTAATGTCTTTTTGTTTAATTGAACATTATATTTTCAGCATATTCAAGGTTGGGTGGGAAGAATGATGAATTGGAGACAAAGACAACAACAAAAAGGAGCTACTAATATGCGTTGGTCAATTCTGTCGCCTCAGTTATAAGGATTTAGTGTTTTCTTTAACTGTTGCTATTTATTAACCCATGTGAAAACACATACCAACTTCAAATAACATTAAACTGATTTAAACATTTCCTCATAAAAAAACACATAGTGATCAAATATGATAACCATACATATATAATTAATCATTAAATATTGAATCAAACGAGCAATCCGAATTCGTACTGCGTTCGTCCTCCCATGGGTAGTGATTCCTCCAACGATTTAACGTCTCTTCATCTACATCATCATCAACTGCCCATGGATCAGCCGTCACGTACTCATCTTCAGGTTCTTCTTCATGACCCAACTGTTGTTCAACTATCGGTTCTTCCTGATCTTGATTATCTGGAAATAGGTTATTGAAAGCCCAATTCCAATACACATCATTGCCTTCTTCATCCCATTCCTCAATGCTTGGAAAGTTTGCAAGAATATTTGCAGGCAGGTTTACAGGAGGGATTAAATCCAGGTTTACAGGAGGGTTTATAACCGGGTTTACAATCGGAGGCTGGATGTCTTCCTCATCACTAGACGTTTCTGATAAATTTTCAGGTGGTTGTTTTGGAGTAGAAAAAACATCGTTTCTTCTCCTAGACATTTTTCTATCAACATGCAACAATAACAACTACTTACATCTTTTTATACAACAATAATAACTATTTTTAAAATTAAAATAAAAAAACCTACGTGTGCTTTCTACCACATTAGAAAAAGACAAAAAAAAGGAAAATAAACACTAAAAAAAAGTGAATTGGGCATCAAAACGTGGAAATCCTTTAATTTTTGCATGGCATGGTGCATGTGCTGTCAGATATCTGCGACATGAAAACAAAAAAAAAAGCACATCATGAATCCGCTGGTGTGATATGCAGAGCCCATAGGGTCCGCTGGTGGTGCATGCGGAGCCCCTAGGGTCCGCTGGTGGGACTAGCGAATTCAATGGCTCCGTTTAAACCCCATCCAACCACGTTTAGTAATGTTGGAATCCACTAATGACAAACTCGGATCCGATGGTACCAATGGCGGATCATAGGTTGACTGTTTGAATCCGCTGGTAGTATTGGTGGACCACCCATAAACCTAAAACATTCATTGACTGAGAGGCCCTCAGTCCCCTCAGTTGGCAAACCATCGTATCCATAGTCCTTAAACCATATTTACATTACTATAGCAGCGGAATTTAAGGCGATTACATAAAATATTATACAAACCTAAACAAACATTAATACATAGCTCATATCTTTACTAGGTTTATAACATAGCCAGTTTATGCCAGGGTAGTCTTCAATGTATGCCATGAGCCTTTCTGGTCTACTTTCTCAATTTATTCAACCTGATATGCATGTAAAACAAGTCAGGTTATGCTGGTGAGTTCTAAGTTCATTTCTTAGAAAATTCTTATTCATTCATGTCATCATATAACATAATCCAAATACATAACATACCTGTTCTCATATCATAATTTCATCACATACATAGCATCATAGCATAATTACATAACATACATATCATCATAACATCATTCATACAATGAAGGAACTTCACCGTCAACTGCTGACCCTGAAGTCAAACAGGCTTGTGCAGCACAAGGCTCTATAACTATCAACCCGAAGTCGATAACTTATACATGCATAAGATTCCATCAACTGGCGACACACAATCGGCAGGCCCGTGTTTCCACATGACTCTTTAAACATCATAAGCAAAAACGACTCCTTTCACCACTGTGCTCAAGTTTTGCCCAACCGCAGCTGGCAAAACCACATTTCCTCCTCGACCTCAGTCGAGTGTCTTACATTTCCTCCTCGACCTCGGTCGAGTGTTTTATACAAAAATAATCATTTCTTTCTCAACCGCCGTTAAGACTTTAAAAACATTCGTTATATCTCAGCTGAGATTCTTAACATCATTCACTTCTCAGCTGAAATTCTTAAAATCATTTACTTCTCAACCGTAGTTGAGATTTAAAACATTCTTTGCTTTAAAACATTCTTTATCTGAAAACATACTTTTCCTGAAAACATGCTTTACCTGACCATAATCAGGTTAAAATCACTTTCATACAATAACTTTATACATACATACATACATACATACATACATACATACATACATACATACAATCATTTGCATAAAATAACTTTATAACATGCATATCAGCCCAAAATGATAAAACATTTAAAACAGTGCTATAAGAACTCACTTGATATACGGTAGCAAGATTCCTCGTAAACTGGTACTAATGGTGTAACTCTGCATTAGTTTACACTTAATAAGTTATTTATGTTTTAACCTACTGATTAGATCTTTCTGAACGTTCAATGTCAAAGACATTGTCTTGAAAGTCATCAAATAGTTAATGTTGTTGATTATAATGCTAAAACAGTTCCTAAACAGATTAATGGCTTAGAAATGATCAATCCTTATCATTGATTGCCCAAATATCATGAAATATCACAATGTAGTCTTAGAATAGGTTTAATAACCATGTTTAACATACTAATCTGACAGTTATCATAAACATCAGATAATCGTTCCAATGAGTATGTTAATGATTGTGATTAGTTTGAAACACTTAGATTTAACCTTTGCATTTCAAAGATTAACCAAGCTAATTACCTACATTGTCATAATCAAATGGATTAAACCATTATAATCATAGTTGTGATTTCATGCAAACCGGGCATTACAACGGATCAAAACAAGGATTTAACCGTTAGAACATCGTGTTCTTCATTTCTAATCAATCCTAGCCATCATCTAGGCAATAATCAACAATCCTAACTATGTCATTACGTTCAAAATCAAGATTTAATCAATCAAAATTGAACTAGAAGGCTAAAACGAATCATTACCTAATCTGACGGAGTTCTACGGCTAAAACAATGATCAGAACTTATAAACACGTTCCCTGGTGCGATCCGTGGACTCTGGCAGCTTCAAGTTTGAGTTTGGATGATGAAAAACTCGTCTGGTGGTGTTCTTGAGCGAGTATGTTCGAGATGTGTATAAAATTTTAATTTTCTGCATGATCTGATGAAGAGATATGATCCACTGCACCGCTCACTCGTCGCGTACCGTGACGAGGAGCCAAATAGGGCTTCGCGTACCGCGAAGAAATTCGGAAGATTTCAGATATTTTGGTCCATCGCGTACCGCGAAGGATCCTCAACCTCTTCGTTGCGTACCGCGACGAGTCCAAATGTTCCATACTTTGAGATTTTTCTTCGTTTCGTGATTCCGGACAATCCGTAACTCCGTTTCGCGCACGGTTTTCGCCCATGTTCACCATTTCCCGCTTACTATCATCCTGTAATAATTTTAGTTGTCAAATCAACATGGATTTCATACACGATCAAATATGCTAATTATTCGGTTGTTACATTGACCAACCCAGTTTCCATTTCAAATATGAAAAGTACACCTTTTTACCAAAAAATTCGGGAAATGTAGGTGGTCGTATTGTCTCAGACATATCCAGTCTTTATAATGTCAATATCACTATTGCTGTGGTGTATTGGTTAGAATATTTTGGTATAAAAATTGGGATCAAGGTTTCGAATTTTGGTCTTTATCTCTTTTTAATAATAACTATACTATACTCCATGTGTTACACATATTTAATATAAAATATTAAATAGTAAGTAATAAAAATTTGTAAATTATAAAATAAAATTTTAATATAAAATGTTTAAAATATGTATTAATAAGTACTTTAAGTAATAAAACAATGATCAAAAACTTTATTTTTAAAAGAAATTAATTTTTCAAAATTTAATACTAAAAAATGTCATTTGTTTATTAAAAAACTATTCTTTAAATCTATGTATTGTAGTCTGTTTTATTTTTTTAAATTTTTTTTAGAATACATGATTTTTAGGAAAAAAAATTCTAATAAATACCAACTTAAAAATTATTTATTTCTAAAAAATATTGATTTTTAGAAAAAAATGCATATCTTATAATTTTTTTAAAGTGTTTTTTAAAATATTATTTTTAATTGATTATAAAACTTAGTATTAAAAAGGTCAATAATATCATTAATATTATAATTATTGAATATGAGAGTTAATATACTTATTTAATAAGAATGAGGATTTTATGAGATGATAAGAAGTTGCAAAGTGCCACTATTATCATAAAATTGTGACAAGTGGGGATCAATATTTTTGTTTATTAAGATAGTAAGATTATTTTTTAACCCTAACTCGTGTGATGTCTCAACACTAACCCTTTTCAGTATCTAATGTTTTGACCAAATATCTACACGTTATGTATTTTACGTTTTAAATAAAATATAAATATAAATATCGTTTAAAAGTGTCATTAAGTTGGCTTCCTGACATGCAATGTGTCTCCATCCTTAGTCGTCAGACATTTTAGGCGTTTTTTTTGCTTTGGCATTAATCATACCGCTCATTTGTAACGTGTAGGATACTACCTTAATTACTAATGTCGGTGGTGAATAAAAGGCCACCAACTTACACCTTTTGTTCGTTATCTAAAAAAATAATTTCTTACGTGGAAAATTTTAAGTAAGAGACTGTATAAATTCATGTTAATATATGTTTTGCTATATAAATTTTCCAGAAACGAGTTTGGTCAGATATAATATGTTTTCATGTTTAAGTTATATATTCCCATTAGTCTGCGTTTCGACGTAAAAATTTGTAGGAGACAAGTTGGGTCAAATGTACCATGTTTTCACTCAATAGAATAAAGTTAAAACACTTTATGTTTTAGCGCCGCCGCCGCATGCGGCATGTAACCCTACTAGTTTGAGAGTAAAAATTAAAATAAAAATTTCAGTTAAACCACCATTTATTCCAAACAAGTTATTTATAACCGGTTACCCTGTTAATTTTGGATCATATTGGTCCGGTCCGGTTTTAACCACATCGAACACATGAACATTGACACGTCAGGACCAATCATATTGTGTCACGTGAACGACCCTTTCAGGCGGGAAAAGTTGAAATTGGCGCGCCGGTGCACAAGAACCCTAACTATTCTAAACCCGATCTAGAACGACTCTCTTTTGAATAAGCATTTTTTGCCTCAATCCCTAGTCTTCAAATTACCATCAGTTGATTTCATTTCTGGAGAATTATTTCAATTGATCTGAAAACCTAAAACCCTAATTTTTCAGAAGTTATGGAAAATTTATCAATTATTTGCGGTGGACTTATGAATGTTGAAGAGGACGACGAAGAGAATAAGATCTACACTCCAGAAGAATACTGTTTAGGTAATTCTGTTAATAGCAATTTAATATCACATTAATCTGCATACAAATTCTCTGTTGTTTTAATATTATCAAAGTCATGCAATTGATGAACAGATAATCTGAAGGATTTGCTTAGATTTTTAAGGCGAGATGATCCAGAGACTCGTGAAGTGTTCAAGCAAGTTTGTAAATGGAATATAGTGGGAAAAGATATACTACCCATGATCCAATATTGTCAAAATGATACTACTTTGGTGATAAATGCAGGTAAATGTTCTTATAACTGTTAGGTTTATGATTTGTCTAAAATAAATTAAATTTTGATGCTAAAAAACTATAAATTTCAATTTATGTCAAGTTAAATTCTGATGAGTATTTTCTCCAATTTAAGTGTCTTAACCAAAATTTAATTGCAGGCCATTTATAATAAAAGATATCTATTAGTTTAGTTATTCTTATAATAAGAAAAAAAATGTATACTTAACAAATTTTGAAAACAAATATCACATTCCACGTTGATGAGGGAACAAAGTGGCATCAAAGAAAATGCTCCTATTCCGGATTGCCAGAGGAAGAATTTGATTTCAAAGAAAATGCCTTGAACTTTATTGAATTGGTAACATTATAATTTTTTGAAGTTTTTTTCTTCCAAATTTTAGGGGTCCTTTGAAGCTAACAAACCTATAGATGCTAGCGGGCAAGAGTGTAATTTTGATTGAAATTTACTCCAGATAATGTGAAACATTTCAATTTTCTGATTGGCCAAGCACAATATTAGTTGTTTAAGGTTTTTATTGTCGTCTGGGCTGTTGTTTGCTGTATTATACCTTTTATTACCTGAGCAAAACCAATTTGCTAATTGATTGAGTATTAATAGTTGATTTAACCTTTAAAAATTACAAACTTTCTTTTAAAATGAATAGACATTTTATTTATGCTTTTGAAGAAAACTTGTAGCTCACTCATTGTCATTTACCGCCTAAACTATGCAGTGAAGGTTTTAGTGTTTCTTACAATGCCAATTGAACCAACATCTAAAGATATACCTCAACAGATTGAATATCTTTGGGGTGTGAAGTCCTTGATCACGCTCAGTCATGCTATTCCAGTGATAGTTACCTTTCTTGAGAGCCCACTTGAACATTTGGAAGGGTATGTTTGAATTTAGTTTGTGATTAGTGCATGTCAACTACTACTATTATGGCTATTGTTATGGTCATAATGTCATATAGGTTATTTAATTGTTCTGGTGATCATTTTTATACCTGAAACAGAGATGTGTTTACGGATGATGACTGGAAATTGGTGCAGTTGGTAGTCACCTTATTTCGCAACATTTTAGCTATTCAGGACATCACAATGCAACAGAGAGCTGCTGGATTAGCTTCTGAATTTATACTTCTTAGAGATAGGTTTTTAGAACTGTTGTTTGAAGAGAATGTGATGGACTTAATCTTAGTTTTAACACAGCATGTTGGTGGGTCGAAGGGCATTTTTCGTCAGGATAACTTGCTTTTATTGGAGATTTTTTATTATGTATACAAGGGTCAACTTCCAGAATTGATTGCAAGAGCTTATTTGGATGCCGACTGTGAGGTAGTTTTTTTTTTTGTTTAAGACATTTTATCTTAAAAATTTACTCATGTTTAAGATAAAAAATGAGGTCATTGCAACAACTTGCTTGTTTTCTTGAATGTAGTGTTACTTGATATGCGGATTTTTACAGGCTTTCTTATCTTTATTGAGAAAGTTTTCCTGTGGATGTCTACTTTCTTTTTATTCTACTTTGGGAACACAAGCTTATGAAGTAGCTGCTTTTCTATATTGTTTATCAGGTGGTGGGAGAGTCAGAAGCTACTGCCACTGATCTGAAATTTATGATGGAAGAGGAAAAAGCAAAAAGAAGACAAACAATGCTCTGTAGTATTGGTGCTCGATCAAAATTCAGTGGATCATTCACCCGAGTTACTATGGTACAGGCTTAAATGCTTAATGTTGTTATTAGGGGCTTGGTTGAGTCGGGCTGACATGAAACATTTTGTGTTTATCATTTTTTATTTGTAATTAGCGTGTCAAATATGATTAGAAAATTATATTTTATTTTACTCTTCTAACCTTGAAAAAGTAATTGAGGATGCATATTTGCATTATGAACACACCTTAGGTGGCTTTCAACTTCTTTGATTGATTTTAATCTTGGCTATCTTTATAAAAAACGTAGTGTATTTGAATGGAGATATAACCGAATCTCAATCAGCCCTTTAATAAGTAAATGCGTTGAAGTTACCACCTTTGATTTTTATGCATCCATTGAGATTTTTATCACTCTCCATCAATTTGCTTTTTGAATAGGATGGTTCCAAAGTTTTAGTCAAGGGAAATCCTTGTTCAGATTCTCACGATTCATTGCTCAAAGGTCACCAAAATCCACATGGTTCATCTAAAAAGATGGCATGGGAAAGTGGAAGAATGCCAACAACAAACAAGAAGATTCTTCGGTTGCTCTATGATTATACTGATCAGTTCCTGTTAGGAGGCTATAATGGTAATTATTGTATTTTCATTTGAACTGTCTAATTATTTATATGTTTTGTTACATTATTTTGCTGTCTTACATTGATGGTTTATATGTCCATTCTGTTTTACTCTCAACAGTGTTAATGCAGTCAATTCGTGAGGATATTGAGAAAGAACACCATGGGATTGAAAACAACGATATTGTTGTTTTCTTTCAGGTTGCTGAATTTGTTATGTCTTTTCAGAATCACAAGTTAATCAGCTCAAAGGTGTAACATATCTTGAATATTCTAACATTTTGCTATAATTTTAAGATTTTTGGCACATTAATAAAGTAGTTTAACGGGTTATATGGTTCTTAAACAGCCTGATGTTAAGGTCAGTAAATCTGAGTCTTCTAGGAATCATGATGGTGATAGCACATTGTTTAAGGGCAACATATGTGGTTCAATTTCTGAAACAATGAACGAATCAATGTTTCTACTTGTAATATCAAAGTGGCGTTCAGCATTTGAGGGTCTGAAGGAGACAAACAACTACAGCTTTCTTTCTGCAGCAGGATCTCTCACAAAAACAATGGTGAGTGTTGGTATTTGGATTTTTGATGAACATATGACAATAATTCTCTGAAGAAGTTACTAGACATGGGGTGCTTTCCTAATCCTTTTATGTGTAAGACATATAAAAGCATTTAAAGTTAGTTAAATTAATGAAACTCACCAAAAACTGCAACAAGGTAATGGAATCACATAACTCATCCATTTATCAAAAAGCATATTCGCATATCAAGGCACATGCATGTACATATATGATACCAAATTTATTGAATACAATTAATATCGTCATCCACTAGGCTACAATAATGTTTATGCTAAACATACTTAAGCATGCAAATTGTGATGTTGACTCTAAACTATGTGAATGTGCATATTTTTTAATGGTAAAAAAAAGACATGCATTATAATTAATTTCTTAAAGAAAGTAACATCATCTTGAAGGTTTCTCATAACCCTTTTAGTTTTGCCAGTGTTAATAAGCCTGCGTATGATGACTGGCCATAGTTGAGTATTGTTTTTTGTCTCCTGAGAATATCATTTCTTTTGTGGGATGTGCTAATAGAATTTCTATGATCTTACTAAAATTGCTTCTTCATTGTTTTGGAAAATTATCTGGTTCAAGTTAGGCTGCATTTAATCATTATAAATTTATAATAGTTGTGTTAATGTGGTTCAGTTTGATCCATGATATTTTTCTTGGTTTGAAAACAAGTGACATATGCATATATATTGTGCATAAATAATTTGGTCAACTACTTTTATTGCCATCATAAAAGTTCTTTGAAAGCATGCAAAGGATTAGGGTTATATTGTAATGCATGTTAATTTTGTTTTGTAGTAATAGCCCAAGTTGCACACATAAGATGCATCTACAGATATGAGAAGTAAAACAAAGAAAATATAATATACAAACAGACTTTACCTGTGTCACGAAGGAAATTTTGCTGTTAATCCGCGTTGTAGTAATATAGACTAATTGTTAATACATTTTTTCTAGTTAATGCTTGCACTTTAAACTTCAGTTAATGTTACTGAAAATTTCATGCCTAAGTTAGTTATATTTTTGGTTTCACAGATACGAATGTTAGATTTGGTCCTTAAGATGTCACCAGAAGATTCCAAGGAGCCTCAAACTGCCCGTGTTCTTCTTTACAAATTATTTTATGATCAAACAGATCAAGGGATGACCTATTTTCTCTTTAGTCTAATCAAAGCTTTTAATGCACACAAACAACCAAAAAGGTTTTTCTATTCTTCATGATAGTATTAACATTCTGTATTAGCTTTTTCAATGCAGTTAGGCAAGTTAAATTATATTTTCTGATTAATGACAACGGAAACTATTTCCACCTATGTTTTCAAATATAAATTACTTCGTAATTTACTTAAGCAAGATCAAAAAATATGAGTTAAGCAGATGTTATTTTAGTTAACTGTGAGTGACCAGTTTTTTTCTTTACACACACACACATTTCAAAAGTATAACCGTACAAGGGCCAAACTGGTACCTTTTTCTGTTATAATTTCCTTATAACAAGGCAACATAACCAAGCATAAATAATTGATAAAATGTGAAATACATTTTTCTGAGTGAGGAGTTCTTGCTAACTTAAACATTTGTTAATCAAAATGAATTTTTTTGTTAATAAAACATTATTCTAGAAATAATATTGCTATCTTTTGTTTAGCCCATTTTTCTCATATTTTCATCTTGTTCTTTTATCAGTGATCTTGCTGATTTGGTTGAAACAATTCATATAGTCATACGGCTGATGGAGAGCCTTCAATCACGTGGTACATTAAGGGTATGTTCTGTTCTATGTTTTTTATGGCTTCTTTTTCTACAATCATATTGGGACATGGGTTCATCATGAAGTATTTGTATGCATGTTAGTGTGTGTTTATATATGTATATATGTATGTGCATATTTGCTTTATTAGTCGGCAGAATGAGGGCATCTGGATCCTTATGATATGAATATATATTTGTAATAGGTTGCTAAGAAGTCAAGGAAAAGAAAGAAGAAAGGCTTAACCACAAGTAAGGATGCTGATAATGTGACTGTTCAAAATGTGGATTTAATTTCTGGGGGTGAAAAAACTGAAAATGTGAGCATGTCAACAAAAGAAAAGCTACAAGATTCAAGTGCTGATAAGAATTTAGACGGTGATGTCATCCATGGAGATGATGATGCCATCCCTAGAGATAGTGATCAACCTGATGCAACTAATCTGGAAACTCAAGACGCTGAATGCAATGTTCCACAGATGGAAAACAATTCTGGAAATGCTAATGTTACTACTGATGCTCCTGTTCCTGCTAATGATGATGATGTTTCAGATGTTTCTTCTGATGATGAACATCAAGAGTCAACAAATGAAGTTGATTTTAAGACATCTTCATTGGTCTCTTCCCTTGCAAACAGCTCCATAATCCAGAACTTGTGTTGGCTGCTGAAATTTTACAAAAGCAACTCAATCAGAACAAATCATTACATTATAAGTGCACTAAGAAGGGTTTGTGAAGATCTTGAGCTTTCTCCAATGCTGTACCAGGTACACGCTTGTTTTTGTGTCAAAAATACGAGAAGTATAGTCTATAATGGTTCTTGTTAAAAGAGAGAAATTCAATCTATATACTTATGTATGTACTGGTTTGTGTTATGTTTTAAACACTAATGGATCAAGTGTGTAAACTAAGTAAGAATACCTTAAAAGGAAATGATACAAATGAGTCGAAGGTCCCCCAAAGTGTATTTTGAATGCATAGAACATATCAAATCATTATATTCAAAATTACATTATTATTGCAGTAGCATATTTTTTATATACATAATCGTTATATCTTTTGGAGTTGGGGATCTCTTTGGAAACAACCTCTCTTTCTTTGTGGATAAAGGTAAGGCTTACTTACATCCCACCCTTCCAGGACCCAATTAATAGCTTTTCTATGAGTGGGACATCCTGGATATGGTTGTTTTTGCTGCATATTATATGTAATCATATTTGGCTAAAGCTATTTTGAGTTAAATGACATATTTTGACCTATTACCCAACTCATCCATTTTTCCACCTCTAATTTGTTCTATGTACATTACATATTGATAATTTTTGCAGTTATCACTTCTCATCATATTTCACACTATCTTGGAAGAGCAGAAGTCAAGTCCATGCAAAGAATATGATAACATTGTCTTATTTCTCACAAGTTTGGTCAGGGAAATGCTTAAGAAAATGAAGACGGATCCTCTTCTTTTTGTGGAAGTTCTCTTTTGGAAGACACGTAAAGAATGCCATTATATTAATTGTGAATCAATGATAAAAGATCTTGGCAAAATGAGAAACGGGTATAGAAAGAAGGGAGATGACCTCTCACATGCAGATCTTGGCGAACTTGGTACATCTGGTAGAAATGGATGGGTTAGAAAAAGCATCGCTGATGCACTTGGGGATGATGAAGCAGATGTTGTGGTACCAGTTTGGAGAGATGATGATCAGAGGTGAGGACATGTTTCTGATTCTTTAACCAATTTATTATAATTCATTAATTTATCATTAGAAGTTACAATATGGGCGGGTGAGGCGATGATAGGAATTATCATATATTAATATTAGTAAAAGAGTTATTAAGTAATTAGTAAATGATAGTATATTCTAGAAGTGATATTATGGGTAGAAGTTACTAGTTAGTATGTTATAAATAGAGGGAAGGGTTATGAGTAGAGGAATATTATTGAGACTGAATATTGGCTCCTTGTGGAGAAGGGTTTACCCTGGGTCATCTCTGATGATGTAATTGATTGTTCATTGTCATTTGGATGTAATTTGGATTTCAGTAATATCATCATATCTATCTTCTTCCTATCATTTTCAATTGTAATTCCTATTTCTATTGTGTGTTTGATTTGGATCTTCATCAATGGTCCGACCTGCCTCAGACGTGCCAATTTCATATTAATTTCATCATTGCTGGAGTTACTCGCAGGCGTCATCCATCACTTCCCGTCAATTTCATCTCAATTTGTTGTCTGTTGATTGTCTAGTTTTGCCGTCGACTAATTACAGATTTCAGCGTCGCCGTTGTTTCCCAATTTCAGACGATTCTCGATTGATTTCCCAGATTTGTCGTCCAATTAGCGCCGATTTCAGGAATCAATCGCTGGATTTGCATCAAATTCATTGTCGATTGTAAGTTTTTTGGATGATTTTCTGGTTCGCTGCAAGTAGTCGCCGATTTCAGAACAGCCGCATACTTAATCGCGGTCGTCGCCTAAATTTTCGTCAATTGTTGGCTGTTTTTCCACCTTTGCCATCCAATTCCTCGTTAATTGTAGGTTTCGCCACTTTTAATTTCATCTGCGTGCTTCCGATTTCATGATTTCAATTTCTAATCGATTCACGATCTCAATTTCAATTTCAATTTCCATATCAATTTCTGTGGATTCAATTTCAATTTCCGTTGTTTACAATTTCAATTCTGATTGGACTCAATTTCTGTTAACTCAATTTCATTGATTCTGTTGGATATCATCTTTCCTTTATCTCCATGGATACACAGTTTATTTCTCGATTGGATGTTCATGAGGCTCAGATTAACCAACTTCAAGCTGATGTGACTGAAATCAAGGTGTTGCTGAAGAAATTGGAAGCCGATAGATCTGCAAAGGCTGAATTTCGGCAGTTCATGCTCGATTGGATGAAACGACATGAGAAACAACCAGTCAATGAGTCGCCTGGTTCTGGTATTTCAGGTATTATTTCTTCCTCCTCTGTTTTGACCTCAGAACCATCGGACCCTTTTTCGGGTCTCCCTTGGTCGGTAAAGAAGGTGAAACTCCCTAAGTTTACTGGATTCGATCCTCAAGGTTGGCTTCAACAAACCAATTTCTATTTCGATATCAACTTCATTCCGGACAACCTTCGCATTCGTCTTGTTCACTTAAGTATGGTCGGGGTGGCTCAACACTGGTACAAGATTATCACTCAGATCTATGATGGAATTTCGTGGACCGAATTTCAATTGAAACTCCTCCATCGCTTTAATAATCCCGAGACTCCGTCTCCTTCCAATGTGGAGGGAATTTCAGCCCCTTCCTTGGCTTTTTCATCTATTCATGATGAAGTGGATGTGAGTAAAAGTGTTTTGGAAGCCCCAGAAGTTGAACAGGATGCAAAACCTGCTGATTTGGAGGGGAATAAATTAACAGAAGTTGAACGGGATGCAAAACCTACTGATTTGGAGGGGAACAAGTTAACACATGGACCAACATTAATTGAGTACTCAATGGTGTGCGACACAGCCATAGATTTACCATCAATCCTGGCATGGACAAAATCATTGGCATTTTGTCAATATGGTGAAAGATTGATGGACGTGGCTCACTCGCTAGCTCACTTGAAAATTTTGCCTGGTCTTGTTGTTGACCAAATCACTCATTGGGCTCTGTGGATTCCTTGGGCGGCGTTTTGGGACAAAGTCTTGAGGACAAGACTTTTTAATAAGGAGGGAGTAGTGATAGGAATTATCATATATTAATATTAGTAAAAGAGTTATTAAGTAATTAGTAAATGATAGTATATTCTAGAAGTGATATTATGGGTAGAAGTTACTAGTTAGTATGTTATAAATAGAGGGAAGGGTTATGAGTAGAGGAATATTATTGAGACTGAATATTGGCTCCTTGTGGAGAAGGGTTTACCCTGGGTCATCTCTGATGATGTAATTGATTGTTCATTGTCATTTGGATGTAATTTGGATTTCAGTAATATCATCATATCTATCTTCTTCCTATCATTTTCAATTGTAATTCCTATTTCTATTGTGTGTTTGATTTGGATCTTCATCAGGCGAGTTGGATAATGGGCCAAAATAGGCCGGGCTTTCTCGGTAACATTTTTTTTTGTCTAAAACAGCATGCAAAATTGATTATAAATACTATATTATTTTTGGGAATAATTTAAATATCAGAGAATAAAATGATTTTAGGATTTTAATGGGTTAAATGTTAATTTGGATGACCTGTTTCCTTTTAAGCTAGTATTTTTAATTTTTGCTCTTTGACCCATTAGTGATAAAAGATCACACAAATCAGCCCGTTCATAAGTAATCATCTTGACATTGCCACCTCTCTTTCATGATAGTGCTTGGTGACACAACTTCATAATTTTTAATTGTTTAAGGCAGTAGTATTTGTTCTGTTCTCTCTGATCATAGTGTATTTAGCCATGTTTATGATCACATCCTGTTCTGAATATGAATATATTATTGATTTGTTCAGTTGTTGCACAAGACCACATCTGATCTTGTGGTCCTACTGAATAGTGGGATTTTTACTGTGTATGTTTGCTTGTTTGTTTTGTGCAGTGAGGAAAATCCTGATGAAGTTCAAGCGCAAAGGATCTTAAAAAGAAGCAATCTAAATTTTGGAGAAGGAAGAGAAAGCATTAGCAAAGGAACCAACACAGTGGAAGAGTTGAACAAGTATTACTTTTTTCCTTTTAGCTCTATATTTAAATGAATATGGCAAAATGAGCAGCTCGGTTGGTCAGGATATATATCGAAAACGGGTCTGCATAGGTTAGTTAGACCTGAAATACTTTTTGTTCAACTTATTATTTTTTTTTTTTTGAAACTTAAGTTATTAACAGTCAGTTTGAATTAAGTGACTTAAGGGGTTGTATGCATTAAAATACTCATAGGGAGATTTTTGACATGTTTTTTTGAAAGGTTGCTCTTTTATCTTATATATTCATTATTCTACCCATTTGACCCTTTTGTAATGATATGTAACTTGAACAAACCGGTTCATAAGTTTATGGTTTAAATTGCCACCTTTGATTTTAGATATTGGTTGCTTTGTTCTTTAATTCCATGATTTTGTTATTTCTTTTTTCTTGCAGCGAACATCCGTTTCAGCAAAATCATAAGAGGGCACGTAAAAGGTTGAAGCCACTTGTTCTAAATGATGCCCTGGAACAAAAACTGAAGGACCTTTATGAGAAGTAAGTGTTTATAACATGTGATCCTCTTTTGATGAAACAAATAAATATAATCTTAACATTTGTTGAATTGTTCTCTTGGTAAATGAAACGCTTATTATAGATTTAAGGAGTTTCCAGATTGCAGTCAACGTATAGTAGCAGAACTTAATATGGAAGTTTCACCAGCCCAGGTTTCCAGTAAGCTTAAAGAGATGGGGTTCAAGTTCATGTCAAAGAAGAGAATGGGTGATAATAGTGTCTCAAATTTTTATGAAGTGATGGAGGGATCACCACAACCATTGTAAGTACTTTATGCTGTAATTTCGTTTTATGATCTGGGCCATTTTTAAAATAAAAAAAAATAGCTTAAATGGAACTGTGTAAACAGGTTAAAGTTCTTTCATAGCGTACATTAATTGCATAAAACCCCCTGAATAGTTTCATGTAAAACATTGGATTATAAACAAAATAGCATAATTTGTGTTATCATAGTTGACATATTGATTATCGTGAAAATTGAAATGTTTTGTACAAAAAGTTTGTGTTAACCTAACCTACCCCACCATTTATGTTGCCTATACTTTCAACTCCAGTAAGTCTACTAATTTATGGCCATGCTTCTCAGGGTTGTGAGAAAAAGAATACGTGGATTAAGTGAAGATCAAGAGATGAAAATTAGAACTTTATTTGAGCAGTGAGTTTGTGAGCTTTTGTTTATTCAAGAACACACTTTATTTTAATAATAATAAGAAATAGAATTTGTTTTTATATTTTAGTTTTACAAACTTCCATCTGAAATAGTTTTTTTTCCTTTTTTGCCTGGTAAAGGTTTAAAGATAAGAAAAAATGCAGTCAAATGATTGCAAGTGCACTAGATGGTGATGTAACATTCACAGCAGCACAAATATCACGCAAGCTTAGACAACTGGGCTTGCGTCTCCGCAAACCGAAGTCGGGTGATAACATGCACTTGAGGGATGAAGATGCATCATCTTCAGATGGTGAAACATTGTTATCACTAAAGAAAAGGTATAATTTCCTTATGACTGGGTCGATTTGATGTTTGAGTTATGTTTTATCTCTGATGCATGCCAACTAGTAATAGGGATGTTCGCGGCAAAATTTTCCGAATCAAACCACTAATTGCGGTTTCAAAAAATGACAAGCCAAACTGACCACGCAAGTTGTGTAAACCAAACCGGCCGGTATTGACGATCAGAAAAGCTTCCTTGACCAATTGGTTTTATGGTTCGATTTTTGCGATTTCACGGTTTTATATAAAAAAGAGAGAACGGTTAATGTATTGATGCAAAACACCATAATCTATTTCAAATTCAATTTTCAAAAGTTGAAAACCATACTCCAAAAGCCAACCATCATCAAAATAACAAAACTAGTCTAAAAAGAGTGATGAATAAACTTTGTTTGAAGATTATCTTGTAAATCAATAATATTGTCATCATTCTTTTTCATTTTAATACAACCTGTGAGCCAAGAATAAAAAGAATTGAGACTGAAGGGGCAAGATAAATGAAAAGACGCTAACTTGGGTTTTTCAATAATTTTAAGACAAACACACGATTGGTGCGGCTTATATGGTTTAGAAAAACGCAAACAGTAAACCGCATCGAACCACTTGGTTTTTAAAATACTCAAACCATAAACCATACCATCAACTTTTAAAACAGACCAAACCGACCAATTATTTTCGGTTTGGTTGGTTTAAGAACACCCCTAACTATTAATATAAAACAAATCTGGCTCAAGAAAATGGTTCATACAGGTCAAAAGTTGCTCAGAATGTATTCATGACCAAACACTTTCTAAAACATTTTATTTATAAAATTAAATTGTAACTGAATCATTTTTGTAGATGTTTTTGACGCTATGAAGTTTTGGATAGTATTTGGGTCGATCCATTTTTTTATTCTAAAGTACCTGTTTTGAGACATTACTTGACCTGCTTTACCAACTATTAACTAATTTGGCTAATCATATAGTTACTTACCACATATTTGATTGTGGTTGTACAAATGCATGGACTGATATATTATGTGGTGTATAAGGTGTGTAGTTATGGTTAGAGCTGATTTACTTCCTTGATTTTAGGAGCAAAAAGAGGCAGAAAATAGTTCCAGCCAAGGACACACCAGACCAAAATCTGGACCAACAGTCGGATGATTCTGCTGACATTGTACTAAGCTCGGTTTTCAGGTAAGATACTTCTCTTTCTCTCCATTCGCACATAACATGGTGTATAACCACTCTAGATGACAAAATAAGTGGGTAGGGTGACGTTTGGGTCATGATGATCAACCAACACTTTTTGTACACCATTTGATTTCATTGATTATCAATGTATTAAATAAATGGAAACTGTATTGCTATATTAATAAAGTTAATTTTTTATAATCAAACGATTTGAGACATTGTAAGTAACCAAGTTCATGAATAAATGTTGGATAACTTTTGACCATTGCTAGTCCTTGTATTTTACTTGTCTGTTCTGATAACGATGTAATACAGCATTACTGCCGAACTGAGCTATTTCTTAACAAATGGATTGAATTTGCTTCATGCACCAGATGATGGAAAACTTAAGTTTACATGCACCAAATGTTTTTTCTTGTGCTTTCTAATATTGAAAACTAATAATTATTTACCACACAATGATGTATATACGCAGCATTGTATTTATTTATGTTTTACACTCATTTTACAATGTTAGACAAGGTTACATCACCTATTGAATAATATCTGCTATGTTTCTTTGATGTTAGGAGCAAAAAGAAGCAGAATAAGGTTCCATCCAAGGAAACACCAGACCAAAACGCTGACCAACTATCAGATGATTCTGATAACATCGTACTTAGCTCAGTTTTTAGGTAAGATCCGTCTCTCCCACTCACACAAGCGCTAGGTAGCACCAGTTATCCTGATCCAGTGTCACAACATAATTTTACATGCTAGGAATGTTTTCTTCTCCACATTTAAAAACTGAAACTATGTTGAAACTGTTGATACTGATTTAGGTGGAAAAATCAGTGGGTTAGGTAATAGATCAAACATGTCAGTATAAAAAAGCAACCTTTATGGTTGGTTTTGGTCATATCATGTATAAAACACTACTATTTCAATAGTAATCTAATCTTGAATAAAATGATTTAGGAGGTTTCATACGTTAAATACACTTTTCAACATGCTTGAATATTTTGTCCTATTTGGCCCATTTCTTTTAAGTCACTTTTCTTATTTACCTGAGTGATCTGAGTCAACTCACAAGTGAATGGGTTGAAATTGCCACCTCTCATGTTTTGATACCTAGGTCAATGGGAGGTCCTATTCAAGTGGAACCCCGCATTAGTTTTCTCACTTTTAAAAAGATGAAAAGACAGGCAAGTTGGTAAACTAACTGAAACAAATCATTTTTAGTATGCGTAAAAAAGGGTGAGGTTGAGTGATCTGATATCAGATTTTTTTTTTTTGTTTAAGTTATTAACGAATAGAATATTTTTCTCAAAAACAATTTAATTATGATCACTACTAAATATGCGAAAAAAATATATAGAATGGGTCTGTAAGCCAATTCCACTGTGCATCAGGTGATTTTCAACTGTTTGGCATGTTCGGCTCATTTGACATTTTTTTTGTTAAAGTTTTTTTTTTTCCATTGACTTTGTTGACATTTAAAATTCTTCTAAATCTATAAATAAATCTAAGTTGCCAGTTGCCACCTCTGTTAAAAATACAATTAGTGATCAGTTACTCTAACCCCATCCCCCCTCCTTTTTCAGAAAGGGAAATTCAATGACAAAAGCTCAAGAAAGCCAAGAACATTTCAAGAATAACAACACTTCAGTAGAAACCGAAGTTATAAAAATTGACGGTGGACTAGAGGAAACTGCCATGATGACCGCAACCCCTGATGATATGCAGGATCATGAACTTAGTGACCATTTGACTGATGAACTAACTGATTTTGGGGACAATTCGAGTCTGGTTACATCTCGAAATGCAGAGGGTGGTTCAAGGCGCAAGCTGAGAATGATCATAGATCCAGATGATGAAGATTAGTGAGATGATAAGTCATGAGTTAGTATTTAGTAAATGTGAGTTTGAAAACAGATGGTTTTATTTCTTAATTTAGAAATGAATCCTTTAATAGAAAGGTTGTTTCTAATGCACAGGCTTCATATTGTTGCAAACCAAATATTTTCATTAAAATTGTTTTTTTAATGTTGTCTAAAAGTTAATGGTCTGATGATTGATGTAATAATAAACTTGTTAAGTGTGAATCATTTGACATTATTGGCTATTAAGTAACATTGTATTTATATAAACCTTAGTTTAAAAGTATTTTTTGAGAGTTATAGAATAATTATTTTTACATAAATTAGATAACTTGTAATAATTTTTTTTTTTTTGTAAAATAATTAGATGGTTGTTGCTAATATTAGTTATTATAATAGTTTTTGAAAATTCAAATTCTTGTATACAAAAATAAAATCATATTCAACAAATAAATGTTATACCGACGTTATTAACATACTCCCCAACACAAATATTTCCATTAATAAAGTATCACACTTGTTCATATAAGTGTGTTCGGAAAAGATTTATGAAGCTTATTATAAGTTGAAGTGTTGTTTGAACATCATCTTGACAAATATGCATTCAAGTATCACATACATGTTTGTTCAATAACATGATGTTTTGGGTTTAATAACTATAACTATTAAAGGTTAGTCCATAAAACTAACTAGCGTCCACCTTATTATATGACTTGAGCAGGGGATTATACTCGTACAATTCAGTTCAGTTCAAATCTTTGTTATAACTATTTCACATGTGAGTTTTTGTGGTAATATTTTTGAATTATTTTCAAGGGAAAAATTAAAAAAAAAAAATTTGTTTTTTTCTTGAATCATGCGTCCTATGCTTAGTACAAGTTGAAGATTTGTGTTTTCATGGTATTATAATTTTGGCAAATAGGATTTAAATAATCCAAACTTTGACCCATTGGCCGCTGCCGGTCCCAACTACGAAAATCCTCGATAACGGTCCGAACTTTCGACATATTTTCCCGTGGCGGACCGCCGTCAAATAAACCCTAACGGCGTTAACTTTTTTTCGAATTTCGAACGGATTTTTGAGGGCTTTTGTTAGATGGAGAATACGAGTCGAATGGCGTATAACTTACCTCAAAATGTTGCTCCAAATTTCTCAATTTGATGATTTCTTTGACGAATTGAAAGTTTAAACACCAAAATTGGGAAATTTGAAGCAACTTTTCGAGGTAAGTTATACGTCATTCGACTCGTATTCTCCATCTGAACAAAAGCCCTCAAAAATCCGTTCGAAATTCGAAAAAAAGTTAACGCCGTTAGGGTTTATTTGACGGCGGTCCGCTCCAGGAAAATATGTCGAAAGTTCGAACCGTTATCGGGGATTTTCATAGTTGGGACCGGCAGCGGCCAATGGGTCAAAGTTTGGATTATTTAAATCCAATTTGCCTTTCTTCAACGGGATCGTTTTTAGTGTTTCCGATGCAAACAATGTATTCATGATTTGATTTCGTTGCATGCTTGTTTTCCGTTTTAGCATAATTGTGGCCAGGGGTGGGCATAAAAAGGGTAACCGCCCGTACCTGACAACCTGACCAGAACTACCAAAAACCGAGACTGGACTATGTATTGGGCTTGGTGATCGGTTCACATAATAACCCAAATCAGCCTCGGTCCGGTCTCGGGTTTACCCCGTATACCCGAATTTCTGATTAATCTATAGGGCCCAAAAGTAATTAAGTTGAGTAGGCCTGTAAACGAACCGAACGAACACGAACACATTAACGAACATGAATTTGGTGTTCGTGTTCATTTATTAAGAAAATGAATATATTCGTGTTCGTTTGTGTTATTGAACATTATTTGACACTATTATACAATCATAAATGAACATGAAAAATATTAAACAAACATAAATGAACACAATTGAACAAACACAAACGACAATCCTCTTGAATGTAAATACATATCATTCGTAAATTAGATAGTTAACCGAACATAAACTAACATTACATGGTTAACGAACATTAACGAACACAAATAAACGAACATAACCGAACAGTTCGTGATCATAAATAAGCGAACACTAGGTGTGTTCATGTCCGTTCATTTAATTTTAAGCGAGCACAAATTTTATGTTCGTGTTCGTTCATTTGTTAAATAGACAAACATAGACAAGCTTCCCGCCGAACAGTTCATGAATTGTTCGGTTTATTTACAAGTTGAGATTAAAACCTAATCCAATTTTGGTTTGCCTAAAGACTGCCATCAAAAACAAAGGAAAAAAAACAGAGAGAGAGACTGCTTTGTTCAGACAACTGGTACCTTCGAGGCATCAAAAAATGTTTTTTTTAATATGTTTGTGCTTTGGTTGCACTGTGCGTCTTTTGTTATCTTTTGCCATCAACTACTAAACAAATTATTTTGTTTTGCATAAATCAACAGCGTTTAACATAGTGAATGTGTTATTGGTTTAAGTTGGAACTTGGAAGTTAGAAACCATCTGGAAAATCCAATTTTCGGTCTGGGTCTGGGTCTGGGTCTGGGTCTGGGTCTGGGTCTGGGTAGTGATGAATTGGACTGGGTACCCGACTTTGCTCTTTTGTGACATACATGAACCATACCTTAACCCATTGGGATTTGCATAGTGAACCTAGAATCAAACCAATATTAACATACGATTTTAACTAAACCAATTTAGCAGGTCAGTTTCACATGTTTCATGAGTTAATCCAGAAAATACACATACCTAAATCTAGCATCCGACCAATCGTCAAGCACACCCTACGATGGCCAATCGAGCTAGCTAGAGATCAACAAAATCAAAAAGCATAGGGTCATGACATAAAGCATAAGCTTGGTCTAGGTGCAATACAATGTGACACACGTTAAGTTAGTTTTCTTTCTGTAGTTTAGTATTGGTCTATGGGTGAGTTACCCGCATTAATGCAAGTTGGTTACCCATAGACAACAAGTTCGCCACCCGTAGGGAACGAATTATGTACCCAAAGAAAGGATGTGGGTTAGACACTAGTGGTAACAAATTAGAAACCTGGGGGAGGGTATGGTTAGGCACCTATGTGATGTGGGATAGATATGTTAAGTTTAGGGATGTTTATATGTTGGGTTTAGGCCAAGTATTGATAATCTCAGGCACAATGGCACACGCATGATTTTAAAAATGTTTCATATACTCGGCTTCATTGTAGTAGAAAACGCTAGACACTAGTCGAGTAATGGAGTAGAGACTAGGAATTAATCATATCGGAATTTTTATATGTAATTTTTCAAACCAAACTTTATATATAATTTGTATACAAATATATGTTTTATATATGTTCATGGGAATTTCAAGAGCGGAAAATCTGGCCGGAATTTCAAAAGTAGCTGAAAATTGGCTAAAATTCCAAAAGTAGCCGGAATCTGTCGAATTCCGGCTACCACTCAATTTGGCCTGCTTAGACCGATTTTAGACCCAACAGATTAATTGATCGATTGGCCAAAATCGAAGCTACGTGCCAATTAATCGTTTTGTTGTATATTTCTAGAAAGTTTCAAAATTATATTATATCAAATAAGATTAATTTAATCATTTGCTGATGCTTCATCTTTTTATTTTATAAAACATTTCAATTAATTACTAAAGAGTATGTTATAAAGACTAATCTTATCTATAAATTTTTTTGAACCACATTATAAGTTTGATATTTTAAGGACAATACAATTTGAAATTGATGTATTTAAGTATATAATACGAAATTAACTATCCCAGTTATTGTTGTTAAGGTGAAAAAAGTTTTTCCAACATAAACTTACAATCAATTTTGTAAATTAATAATCTCACAAATCAGATTAAATAAATAAAAAGCTAAAAAACTAAAATTTAATTATGGGTTATGACATTTCGCACCCATCCCACCAAACGGCCATATTTAGACCATCCGCAACGGTTGCACCACCAAACCAGCGGGGACTCCCCTTTCGGCGGGGCTAGGCGGGAACACCGCTCCCAACCCCGGCGGCGACCCAAATGAGCCATCAACAGCCCCCGCTCCCCGCTTTCTCCTCTCGTTCGTGATTGGCCAAATGGGGTTTTTCAGTGGATGATGTGGCACAATGGGGAATGTTTTTCATTGGGGCAACTATTGTGGGGTTTTAAGGTTTTCAGTGGGGAGATGATGTGGCAGAAAATTTCAGTGGGAAAGTGACCACTGTGGATGGTCTTAACTCAACAAGATAGATGAAAGGTTGTTATATACTAGATAGAAGCAATTTCATGGGCTGTAATGATATGTACATAGGTAATTAAAGTTTATGTTACTCTAGTGTAAATGTTACAAATGTTTAAGTTAGACCTGACCTCTTCAATCCCTGAAAGCAACTGTAAATCTACGATCCTTTCTCTTCTTGATGATCCAGACGCGATTGTGTTGCCAGATTTCAGTTTGAAAAAAATTACAAGAATCCATATGTACAACAAAGCCGGTTCTCTAGTGAAGCTCTCAAAGTGATAATTGTCTTTAGATTCAGGGCATATTGTCGAGATGCTTTGTCGAATTTTATTCTTCAGGATCCATAAGCTCTTCTGAATATGTCCTTTGGAATGCTCGTTTTTTCTGCTGTGGCGTTGAACCCTTGGGATTATAATCGTTTCTTAGTATCATCACGACCTGCATCAAAACACAATATGTCAATAAGGTTGTTTTCACCAAGCTTAGTTGGCAAGTTGATAAGCAACAAAAATCATCTGTACAAATTACAAAGTTTGGCACAGAAGTTAATAAAGAATGCCTTAAAATCTCAAAAAGTAAAATGATAATGTAACCTAGGACCCCCCCTTAAACCAAAAATATTGTGTGTCAGTCATTCAGAGAAACCCCTTTCATTCACAGATAATGGGATATGAGAACATTCCTTATGACCTAGTATCTCTTATGTAGACACAAGTCGAGAGATTTGCTAAGGTGTTACAAGTAAAATAATATTAAATTAACACTTGCCTGGCTCATTCGAGGACGGAGAACAGGAGTTAGTTCGATGCACAACGAAGCAGCCAAAATGGCTCGTTCCACTTCTTGCTGGTTGTAATCATCACCAAGAGAAGGATCAACTAATTCTCTTATTTGATTTCCTTCCATCAACGGTTTTGCCTTGAAGAGAAAATTATTTTTGTTAGCTAAATAACTAAAACTATACAACAAGATATAATTATGCAGACATGAACACTATAACTCACCCAATGTACAAGACTTTTCTGTGAATCATCTAAAGCTTGTCGTCCTGTTATGAGTTCCAAAAGTAACACGCCATATGAAAAAACATCTATCTTCTCATCCACTATGCCATGCATGAAGTACTCTGGGGCAAAATAGCTGTGTTCAAAAGAAGAGTACACATTAAAACAAAAGCTCCTTATAGTTATTACATAAATGCTACAGATTTAGTTTTACACACCCAAATGTGCCTTCAAATTTTGATACATTATGGTGAGTCCACTCTTTTGGCAGCCATGTTGCAAGGCCAAAATCACAAATCTGAAATATATTAGTAACTAGATGTGAAGCACATTAACTGATTATGACATGCTAATGTTACAAGTTTAACTTGGTAGTTTAAAGATTAAGAAATTATTACATTGTGTTGAAACACAATAATGAAGGGGCAGGTAACTAAGTAACCAAACTATATGTAATATTAGATGCAGCTTCCACAATAACCTAATTCCTATTACTACTAATTGCCTGGAAAATAAAAAAACTACAACGTCTTCATGTGTATTAAAGTGTTACTGTGCAGTGGTTGAAGTCATAACAGGTTTGAGTTGTAAAATGTCATTTTAGGGCTAGTTAAAACTGGCTGAGTTGGGCTGAACCTCAAACACTTTTTTACTTGTTTTTAAAAACTTTTCTATAAATAGTAACGTGCTAAATTTAAATACAAAACAAAACAGTATTACAATAAAAACTCATGTCTTTGAATAGAAGTAATTTAGGAAGTTGTGCACATTAAAATAAAATTCATAAAATGTTCCCCTTTAATACACGTTGAAGATAAGTCACAGACTAAATCACCCCACTTGTAAGTAAATGAGTAGACAAGAAACAACCGCCTCTAGTAAAATCTTGTGAGGTAAAGAAAAGCATAATGGTACCTGTGGCTCAAAATTTTGCATAAGAAGAATGTTATCAGCCTTGATATCCCTGTGAATGATTCGCCTTCGACAGTTCTCATGAAGATATAACAAGCCATTGGCTGTCCCATGCATGATCTTATATCTTGCAGCCCAATCTAGTTTCTCCTTTGCACCTGAAGAACCAAGCATATATACATATTTACATGAATCTGAAAAGCAGAAAAATCAGTTTAGAGCACGTGAATATACCACGCAGTACGGATCCTAAGTTTCCATGTGGAGATAATTCCATAACAAGATGTGTTCCACCTTCAACTCCATATCCAATCAGTGTAGCAGTATTAGGATGGTCAACATGTGCTATTGTTCCAATCTCAGACAGAAAACCAATTATCTGATCCTCTGTTGTCCCTCTGTTGAGTCGTTTAATTGCCACCGACATCCCATTTTGCAAGCAGCCTTTGTATACATCAGCATAACCACCTCTTCCAATAACATTATCTAAAAGCAAAAATAGTGTAATTAGAAATAATATATTTAAATTGAATATCAAAGAAAGAAAGCTTTTGCATACCCTCACTAAAATTATCAGTTGCAGCTTTAAGCTCTGCAAGGGAGAAAATTTTCCATGAAGAATTGAAATGGCATAAATTTACATCCGGGTTATGTTTGGTACTTGTTTCCTTTTTTCTAGATAAACTTGATGCAATGGGTGGCAATGAAGGTACCCTCTTAGTAAAGCTTCTTTTCCACATTTTAAAGAATTTCAACCACCGAGATCTCGGGTGTGAAACGCTATCATTTGTTGAGTTATCTGCATCGGATGAATTTGGATCCTCAATGTTCCGTACGCATGTCTCTAAAACATCTCTAGGTGAAGTTGCATCCTCTCTCTCTCTTTCCATCTCAAAGAATCTCAAATCTGGCTAAAATCTAATAATTGTAAATATTGTGGTCTGTAAATAGCCTGTGTAAATAAACATTACACGTGACAATATTTCTTAGAAGTAATAGTACCTTGTGCAGAAGAAGATGCCCGCAGTGAACGGACAACTGTCTTATCTTCTACCTCAGAAGATTTACCTTCCAAGATTTTTCTTATGATACGAGACAGGCGATGATTATCATTTTTCCTACAAGGGTATATTTACAGGCTGGTGAGTAATCAATAGCTTAATAGTTTTATTTATATGATGGATGGTCTCTTGTATGTGTACAAGATGCTTGTGGAGATGTGTTGGGAGATTTGAAGCCTAAATTAGCATTTGGATAGAAAGAAAAAATCAAAAATGTTTTTAAGATTCAAAGATAAACATGTCATTGACATAACTTTGACACTAAAAACCACAATCTAGCATATATTACACTCTGAAAGGCATTTCAATTTTGTAAAGGAAAGAAAGACCACACAAAGACAACCAAACAGCGTCACGTTATATCATCACAAAAAAAAAAATACTAACATAAAATATAGCACAAAAGAAGAAAGAAAAAACAAAACATAATTTTTAAAGAATGATTTAACAAACTTCTTGTTTAAGAGACACACACATGAAAAGGACAATATATATTCCAAAATTTGGCCTGCCAAGGAAGGCAAATTTGCTCAATATCATCCATCCATAATTCATTATCATCAAATGTGAAGTCAACACATGTATAACTTCTGATCTTAAGATATCAGGGACAAAATTGCATATAAGTTCAACTAAAGCATCTTGAATGTTAAGCATATATGTTTTCACTGTCTAAAACACCATTCTCCTATAACTAATTGAATCATGCTCTTCCTAGTCAAAACTTTGACCCCTGGTTGGACTTATTAGGTCAACCTGAATTGTGGATGCATAAATTAATTCATTAATGGCTCTGATGATGCATTTTTATACATATTTGCAAAGAAGAGCAATTTTAATGAAGGTTGAAAGGAAGAACGTTACGGCTCATGACTAGCCATGAAGAAGACGATGATCGAACTCCGTCCGATGTTCTTCTATACATTAACTGATTCAAAATCTTCTTCGACGATATTCAGACCGAAAACCTAAACGAATCATCAGCATTGAGGAAACTGTTCTTCAATCGAATGAAGAATTCTTCCTTGAATCCAAATTTCATTTGTTTAGGCTGCAATCTCTCTCGATTTAAGCAAATTTCATCAGAAATGTTTGTTCCAATTTGAATCCGTTTTTTCAGATTCATATGTTTTTAACCGTCGGCGGTTTATTGCAAAATGTAAATGGAGTCCGTCTTTTCTTCTCGGCCATGAACGTCTGGAGACCGGAGAGCCGTCGGAGTTGAACTTGATCATGATTTGCATTTTGGTCCTTGAACTTTCCTGATTGTGAATTTTATTCCACAACACTATTTACATCTTTTTAAAGGTGAATTGAGTCATTTTAAGATAAACATGAATCGGTTTCGATCGGTTTTTTAAATTATTTTTTTTGTTTTTGTGTTTTCAAAACTCGTTTGGGTTTGGCTTTTATTTTTATAGGTTTTTTGTTAGGACCTTAAATTTTTGGCCTAATAACTCAAAATATTATATTTTGGACTAAAAATATTTTAGTTATATTTTTATTTATTATTTAAAATTATATGTACCAATCATTAAATACATTAAAAAATAGGTGTTGAAACAACGATTCTGCTTGGCCTTCCTGGTTTATCCCGTCCACAGCCCGAGAGTACCTGCAACCAAATACCGTTAGTTTTACCGCAGGGAGGGGTCCCTACGATCAGCCTCCGTGCGTGAGAATAAGTGTTCGTTCACGAGAGAGAGTAATAAATGTATTTGAAAGAGTTAATTGTGTCCAACTACCTGAACAGGGAGTTGGTATTTATAACCTTGGCGAGGTCTAGAGTGTCCAGCTTTGTCCACCGTGTAATTCCTTTTATGGAAAGCGATCTTCTGGTTATCCCTTGGTCTGTCTTTTATTCTATTTCTAGTTCTCTAGAGTTGACTGATGTTACTGTTTGTCAGGAATGATATATATCATCTGTCTATGATCTGACATGTATATCTTATCTTTTTAAGATCACATCTGAGCTCAGTCTTCAACGCTTCACCTTGAAGAAGAAGCTGGAGAACCTTACATGGGCAGGATAAGTTATCATGTCCATAACGGGCTTCCTTATATTTCCTGGTCAGGACCAGCCGTCCTTACCATAAGTCATTTTTATGGACGGGATATATTATCCTGTTCATATTGGTTCTACCCCCGTCATCAATAGGCATCATTGAAATTTGAAAGATAATACACACATGTATTCAAGCTTTATTTTAAGTAAACCAAAACTGACATAAATTTTCGAGTCTAGTAATAATCAACCAATCGACAACTTGGCGGCGTTGATTACAAGGACGGGACATCAATAGTGGTGGTGGTGCAATCAGGTGCTGGAAGCGACAACAAAGTGGAAGGCGGCATTTGCAACAACAACGATGCAAATGGTAGCCCAACAGTCGAGGGGGCCGACAGTTATTGAGATTTGGGTCAATATCTACCATCAGATAATCATGAAACGAGATATGGGTCATTTTTAATAAGTGGTTGGGAAAGTTATATGGTTGCATCATTGATAGAGGTGGTTACATAAACACTTTCGATGGTTATGGTGGATTATGACAAATATGAAGATTCATAACAGCTATGACGGTTTCTGATGGTTACGTGTTTATGTAGAGGTTACCGACGATTATGGTAATTCCTAGTGGTTGCAAGGTGATGATGGCTTCTAGCAATTATGTGAAGGTCTCTGGTGGTTTTTTCGTGTATTTTGTTTGTTTTGTGATTTTTTTTATAAAAATTGATTTTATTTTCTATCATATAACTTTTATTTCAATTAATTAATCAATATTATTTTTGTTTAAATGTAATTCAATATAGTGAATTAATTACAACGTTAAAATACTTGGTCACCGGATGAATATAAAACTAGTTAAATACAGTTAGAAATAACCATGTCAGATTCCTATACATGTCGAATTTATGTTATATGAGCATGCTTGGCTCACAGGTTAGAGCCTCACATTCGTATGATTTCTAATGTTATATATAGTGTATTTAAAGAAAATATAAAAACTGTAGCTATATAATAGCTAGAGGACTGAAAACGTAAATTATTAATTATATTTCAGAATTGATGGATGGTGAAGAATACCCACGTGGCCACGTGCAATATGTGTTATGTATTATGTAACCAACATTCAACATTAAAGATACGTGAATTATAATGGTGGTTGGCATACCAATTAAAAATGGGAAGTTCTATTATGTTAACTACGATCAATTTAACTTTTTTAATTAAATAATAACTCAAAAGGCGAATCATTGGTTACAGTGATGGAGCTTGAAAAAAATCAGAGGGGGCCGGAGGATTTTTAGGAAGAAAACGGAGGAGGCTGAAGGATTTTTAGGATGAAAACGGAGGGGGCTGAAGGATTTTTATGAAGAAAACGAAGAGAACCGAAGGTTCTTTTGACGAAATATTATTATATCGACCCTTCTGAGAGAAAAAACAGGGGCGCCTAGGCACCCCAGACCCCTTAAAAGCTTTGTCCCTTATTAGTTACACGATTTGTTGGTTTGTGTAACGCTTTTAAACTAGTAACTATTTATGTGCATTTATAAATATACCTTAAAAATATAACCACATGAAACTACGACTAATGACCAATTGGTTTAATAATAGTCTTATGATATCTTTTAGATATAATGGGTTGCAATCTTACCTAAAGTATGATTTGTTTCAGGTGAGCAAGAAGGCTTTATAAGCGGTAGGCCTGTTATATTATAAATATTGCAGATGTTAGTGTTAAAAAAACATGAACCTACAACACAACATAAAACAATATGAATAAAATAAAATAAAATAAAATTAAAACCTATCAATGAAATATTTAAAACTTTGCTTAAAGTATGAAAAATATGTTAGGAATTTGTAATTGAGCCGAGCCAATCTTGAGTTTGAGACTTTTCGAGCCGAGCCAGTTCAAAATTTATTTTGAGCAAAAATTCGAGCTCGAGCCTCGAGCTGCTCACTTAGCATAATACTATTATTATTTTTTTAACCACAAGTTTTGAAAACAAAATTTTTTCAGACTAGAGGATCGAACATAACAAACAAACAAACTTATCCGGTATATTCTCATTATTCAGTAGGGTCTAAGGGTATGATGAATACAAACCTTACCCCTCTTCCAATTAGGATAGAAAGACTGTTCCGAAAGAGTCCCGGCTCAAAGTTATACATAATGACAAAATAGGTAAAATGACGTTAAAAATAGTTCAATTATACTTTTGTCATTTGAGGACCCACACATATGTGTATTATACGCGTGCACCGCAGTGCAATCATCTATTAGTTTAAGGGTTAAACTTTAAACAATTGATTATACATAATGACAAATTTATGCAGGGACGTATTATTTGGACACCCTTTATGAATCAGTTAACACCGTCTAGCCTCATACGGGTCGTATGAGTGTCAGATTTTGTCAGACGGCAAATCGGATAAGACGGTTTAACTCTGGTATTAATTGTAGTTGTTTCAAGACGTTTAAAAAATATTTATATTTCATAATTTAATTTTTATAATGTTGCCGGGGGTTGATTCAGCGCGCCATCAGTATTCACGCCAGACAGTGATATCAAATGGGAAATAGAAGCGAAGAAGAAGACGTAACGAACACTTCCGAGACTTTACTATTGCTCACCACCGCCGATGGCAGCCGGCTTCGGCGGAGCAACCGCCCACCTTCTCCGGCGACACCTGTGCTTGTGTTCAGCACTCTAGTGGCGGTCTGTGGATCTTTCGTCTACGGTTCCGCTGTAAGTTACCCAACATTCAATATTATATATCCATCGACTAATTGACATTGAAGCTCAGCATAAGTTCATTCGGCACCTTAATTGATTTGCGTAGGATGATGTTTTTTGTGAGAATCAACTGTTTCTGATGGGACTGTAATAATTAATTTGATTGGTCTGCTCATCTATTATTGATACTTTCTCAGATGAAGATTTATTTTACAAATTATCATGTGTAAATGCAACAATTTTGATTGGGCTGCTCACCTGTTATTGATGATTATGAGATTTGATGGCATTGATGCGACACTTTTTCATTATTGAGGGCATTGATTTTGTTCCAATTTTATCAAAATTTCTCAGATGATGGTTATAAGATTTGATGACATTGATTAGACCACATTGAGTAAGTTAAGAGTCGTTCTAAAAATTTTAAAAGTATTGGAGTAGGTTACTGCTTATCTAAAACATATCAAAATTCCCTTAATGATTGATTGCTACTTAATACAACATCCTTGATTTAATTATGATTATTTTAGTACTTTTTTTTGCTGAATTGAGAGTTTGTCAAGTTAATTTGCTTACTAAGTTCGTGAAGCACGGGCAAATTATGAGACTATAAAGACTTATTTCATGTGTGTAAGGATTGTCTCGTATGACGATAAACAAAAACAAGAGCGGAAACTATATGTAAATAGATATTTGTTATAGGAGCTCAATGTTACCCTTCTTGGGTTTATCTTTCAACATCAGTGTCCTTCACAACATTGGTTGTATTCAGTTCTTGAAATATAGCTTAGACATTGTTTAATTAGACCAAACGGATATGCAAAACTTACATTTGTTGCACTTCATGTTATGTGCATTGGTATTTTGCAATCAATGTAACTACACAAAATAGGTTGACATCATTGTGTATGTTAAACTGTGGTGTATTGTCTGACACAGGTTGGCTTTTCATCTCCTGCTCAAACTGGAATGATGGATGACCTCAGCCTGTCCTTGGAAGAGGTAATGTCATGTTTTTGCACAATAAATTGTTTTAAACAGGGATAATTTTGTATCCTCATAGGGAAATACTGTGATTCAAGTTTTAACTTGTTACCCAAATGGTGAACAGTGATAGCAAAGCAGTTGATTAAAACTAATTGTATTTCTAATTCAACTGTGGTTTTTAAGTTCATGTGATCTGTCTTGTCAATCTCCAAAAGATGTCAAATATGTTTTGAGTACCCTTTGTATTTGATCAACAAATCAAGATAAAACCACCATAAATTGTATTGAAATAATAAAGTTATTTTTCTTGTTTTCATATTAACTTGCAGTACTCAGTTTTCGGTTCAATATTGACTATTGGAGCAATGGTAGGTGCTATTATGAGTGGGAAAATAGCTGATCAACTTGGACGGAAATGGGTAATTTTTTTACTTTTATTATTGTTCCTTTTACTTACTCCATTTTTGTTGAAACGTAACATGTAGTAGTCAGTTCTACACTATATTTACTGTTTGATTTGATCTCATATGCAGACCATGGGACTGTCTCAAATGTTCTGTTTGCTAGGGTGGTTGGCAATTTTATATTCACAGGCAGTTTTTCTCACTATCAGCATCAATTTGTCTTGCATGTTATTTCAGCAGAATTCTCAATTTATCCAGAAAGTTTTTAACTGTTGGTAACAGGTTTCTTGGTTACTTGATGCTGGAAGACTATTTATAGGATATGGAATTGGGGTTACCTCCTATGTGGTAGCTGCAGGATATTCTATATCAATTCTGTTACACTAATTCCATATTATTTGACATCTTAAACATCTCATCTTTAAAAAATGAACAGGTACCAGTTTATATAGCAGAAATAACACCTAAAAACCTCCGTGGAGCATTTACTAATGTTAATCAGGTAAATAGCAATCTGTTATAAGTTCAGATTAAATACTGACCAATGCTTGACTGATTCAGAAACTCTTGCAGCTGATGATAGCTATCGGCATATCTGTAATGTGGCTTGTTGGAATTGTTATTCCGTGGCGTACACTAGCTCTTATTGGTAATTTTCTGTTAAATCTAAATGGTCTCTCCTAGATGTGAAAATTTTGACCTGTTTACTTAATAATGGGTTGGTTTTGTGTTTTATCTCAAAAAGATGAAGTAATTAGGTAGCTGAAAAGGGAATGAGTCAAATGAACTTTTCTCAAAGTCTATTTTCAATTCATATCACCTTCGAAATAGTTTTGTCAAAGGATTCAAGTTATTATTATAATGGTATTTTTGTGGCTCATCAACTTGACCTGACCTCTTTCAACCTGCTATCCAATTTTCCCATCTTATTGTCTGTGTACTTTCGTTTTCCAAACCTTGATGACATCTTAACTAGAACAACAGGGTATATGTCCTTTCAGGAACCATTCCATGCCTATTACAGATTCTAGGCCTGTTCTTCATTCCTGAATCTCCTAGATGGCTGGTGAGTTGGTTGAACAATCATTAATGTTTCTTGTAGTTTCATAACCTTTTTTTTTTTCATCTTTGGTATCAAAATTACAAGGTATCCAACTACTTAAATTCATGAGCTGTTAATTTTTAAAACAACATTTACTAGAAAACATACACCCAGTGCCAATATATGCTACCTTAAATTGAGAATACACAAAAACATTTTGACCTTAAATTTTATGGGTCTGAGAATGCTATGTAGCTTGATGTTGTGAGTTCATATTTGATATCATGTTGGTCCCTAAACTGGTTTCAGATATATGATATATTGAATTGAGGATATACCCAAAAACATTTTGACCTTTCAAACCATCTTCTCATTTTGTAATTTGATGGGATCTAGAATGCTGAGTAGATTGTTCTTATGACTTTATGAGCTTCAATTTTATATCATATTAGTCCATAAGCCGGTATTCCCAAAAACATTTCGACCTTCAAATCATCTTTTCATTTTGTAATTTGATGGGATCTAGTATGCTATGCAGCTTGATCTTGTGAGGTGTGAGCTTCATTTTTTATATCATTTCCTAAACTGGTTTCAGATGTATGCTATGATGAATTGATGATGCACCCAAAAGCATTTTGACCTTCAAAATATCTTTTCATTTTGTTATATAATGGAATCTAAAATGTTTTGTAGCTTGATCTTGTGAGCTTCATTTTTTATTACATTTTAGTCCCTAAAATGGTTTCAGATGCATGCTATGTGAATTGAAGACATACACAAAAACAATTTTGACCATCAAATTATCCTTTTACTTTGCTATATGATGGCATCATAATGATGTGTATCCTGATTTGTGAGCTTCCTTTTTTTATATTATATTAGTTCCTAAACTGGTTTCAGATGTATGCTATGTTAAATTGAGGATACACCCAAAAACATTATAAATATCTCTTCATTTGTGCTATGCCAACATGAGTCATATGCTTTACATTGAGGTATACATGACAACACCATTTGTCAATACTATAAGCAGGCTCAGTAATGCATAGCTATATTCTTGATCATCTAGACTTCGCATAAAAATTTGTTATGATGACCAAATAAAACCGTCTAGTTACAAGAGAGTTGATATAAATATAACTCAAATCTATAATAATACATGTACCATTTTACCAATCTACAGACTTTTGGCCTACTGTTTAGCATAATGAAGGAAAGCTAAGACCAGCTGTTTTCCAAGTGAAATGAATACTCTCTTTTTTCAGGCAAAAAATGGTCAGTGGAAAGACTCCGAGTCTGTTCTACAGCAACTTCGGGGAAAGAATGCTGAAATATATGAAGAAGCTGCTGAAATCAGAGTAACATCGACCTTCTTTGTTTGTCTTAAGTTTCACTTTTGGTTGAAGTATAGTTTTTTTATTGAATATATTATTACATTCTGTTGAAATTGGAAATAAACGACACTGGGATTTGATTTATTAAAGATGTGGCTTTATTAATTTTTTAATACCTGTGGAATTGTTGGAAATGGATGCTCACTCTGTGGTACAGGATTATACAGAAACTCTTTGTCAGTTGTCAGAAACTGGAGTCTTTGATCTGTTTCAACCAGAATATACCAGATCTCTTGTTGTGAGTCTTCCCTTATAATATCATGCACCATCTTGTATTTTCATGGCTTTAAATTTTGTAAGTGTTAATTTTGTTTTAGATTGGAGTTGGACTTATGGTATTGCAGCAATTTGGAGGTGTCAATGCTATTGCATTTTATGCTAATTCTATCTTTATTTCTGCTGGTAAGGATTCCACTTTTGGATCAAGGACCTAAGTCTAACTTTGATGTCACCATTTATCATTTCTTTCAATGAGTCTCCACTATATAGTGATGAGAATCGACAACCCAATTGACACAATCACACAAATTAAGTAATGAAATCAACAGACAATGGAAGAATGAAAACTATGATATTACTGAAGATCCAAATTACATCAAAATGGAATCAACAGCCCAGGGTTAAACCCTTCTCTCTGCCATAGCAGGAGCCAAATACAATTCTAAAATAATCTCTTCCTTGCCAACTCATAAAACTCACCACTATATATAACCCACAAACAAACAACCTAAATATTAATATTACCAAGCTACCCTTATCTAGAACCCACTACTACTAACTATGACTAACATACTAATATAATTCTAATCTCTATCATTACTCCCCCCTTATTTAAAAGTCTTGTCCTCAAGACTTGGGAGTTAATCATTTATCCTGCCCCACTTTACTAAACGTGTCTCTGGACATTTATGAGCTGGCCCATAACGATTCCCCCAACGCAAACACTTTCCTTTCTTCCTACGCCCTTTCCATCCCAATTGCAGAAGATGTTGCACTCCTCGATCACGATGCAAAGCATGTCCCAACTCAAAAGTAGAAGAATGTAAATGTGAAAGGGAAGATGGTTGTGCCAAAGTCAATCCCCTTGAATTAGAAGTGACCTGGTCCTGTTCCACATCACCCAACTGGAAAGCAACTTCCTCACCAAATAACCATAGGTTAAGAGCAACCTTGGTTGTATGAGCCTTTAAGAGGCCGTGCCACATAACCGAATGCCCTTCATGGACAACCTCCCCTAATGACTGTACCCAATCCATACCCAATATCACATCTAATGTCCCAGTCTCAAAAGCCAAAGCATCAATTACAAATGAACAAGCATCAATGGTGACCTGGTTAGGAGCATTATCAACTTCCAATAACAAATGTTTACCCTGCCCATTATCGGATGCATTATTTCCCAACAACAGAACATGCAGCTTTCCCTCGGAACATTTAAGATTCGGCTCCAATTGTTGGCCCCGCCGAAAACATAGCCCCTTCTTACGTCGGTCCTCCCACTCGGTTCGAAATAAGGAACGACTTCCTTTACCACTTGAATTGGCCTGCCCATGCTCAGGCAACCAGAGCACCCCTGCTTTCGAATACCTATGTGGTTGAGATCCTTCCCCTCGTGGCTGATAATCCTTCTCTGATGGACGGGAATTAAAAAATGTGTTGGGCTGAGATTGGGCCATACCCAACAACCCATCAGTGTATACAGGCCCAGCTCCATTTGTATAGCAAAAACTAGAAAAAGAGACATTAGGCCGGCTGCAATGCGCATTTCACATGCTTACGTGGAGCAAAATCCTTCTGACGCGCGCAATGGAAGTTAACCAAAAATAAGATTTTGAAATACTTTGCCCTTCTTCACGTGCACTGAAAAAGCAAAATTGGTGGGCCACTCAAAGGTTTTTTTTTTTTTGTTAAATAAAAACAACGGTCATATTTAAAAAAAAAAGTTTTTAATTTTTTAAAAATTCTAACAGCTATATTTTTAAAAAAAAAACGGCTACTTTTTTTCCCCTATAAATACCCACTCAAAGTTTCTCATTTTTCACCCAAAAATTTTATACAGTTTCTCTAAATTTTTCAATTTTCACACTCTCAAAATGAATCCAAGAGCCCCATTTTCGTTCACTCAATTCTTAAACGATGACGATGATGTCCAGCAAAACCCACCGCAACAACCTTCATTCCCTCAGTTCTCACAAACACAACAATTTTCTCAGTATTCACAACCACAACCATTTCCCCAGTTTCACCAACAAGGACATTCATTCCCTCAATTTGGCCAATTTCCTGTCATGCCACAGTTTTGTCAACCACAACCAGCTTTTGATGCTCAACAATGGCAACAATTTTTACAATGGCAAGAATATCAAAAAACCTCCCAAATGCAACAAACTCAATTTCAACAAACTCAAAAACATGTGGAATCACCATCAAAAGAACATGCCGGAAAAAAGAAGAAGAAACCAACTAAGATGGTGACTGAGAATGACGAGCAACCAACTAAGACGAGTCGTCAAAAGTGGCCGCAAAGTGATGAGGTGTTGCTTGCACAAGCTATGATTTCAACTTCTGAGAATCCAATCACTGGCAACAACCAAAATGTAGATGCTTTTTGGAGCAAGATTGAAAAATACTACAATGAAAGTCAACCTTCAATTCTAAGAGATGCTCATAATCTAAGAAGTCATTGGCATATGTTTAAATCAAAGTTGAATAGGTTTAATGAGTTGTTCTTACAAGTCAAATCTCGTTACAGAAGTGGTTGGTCAGACGACCAGTACATTCAAGAGGCTAGACAGTTGTACATTAACGATCCATCCAACAAGAATTCTGCTGCTTTCACATATGAACATGTATGGAATGTTGTGAAAGAGCATGGTAAGTATAACTCTGCTACTCATATTCATGGCTTTCAACCCCCTAAAAGAACAAAAACTAGCAGCTCGGGGGCGTATACGAGCTCAGCTTCTGATGCCAACTTTGGTGAGAATCCTGAAATCACAATATCACTTGAAGATATTGATAAAGAAGACTTTGAAGTTCAACTTCAGCAGGTTACTACAACACGTCCAATTGGGAGGGACAAGGCCAAAGCAGAAGCCAAAGGTAAAGCTAAGTTAAAAGGCAAAGCAGGAATAGAACCGTCTGAATACGACCTAAGGAAGCTCAAGCTCATTGATGAGATATCTTCAACCAATCGTGCTAAGAGTGAAGCTATTGAAAAATTCGAGCACAGAATCGAAAAATTCTATGAAATTGAGAAAAAGAAGCTCGAGATGAAACAAAAAAAAATTGAGATGCAAGAGCGGCAAATACTCTTCCTTGACACCAGTAACATGAATCCATTTCTACGAGCTGAACACGAGGCAATGTGCGAGCAAATCCGCGAGAAATACGGCTACAATCGTCATGATTAATTTTAGGAAAGTGTTTAGATTAATTTATTGTTACGTCTATTGTGATTTATGTATTTTTATTTTTAATTTTAGGAAAATATAATTTATTTTTATGGAATGAAATATTAATTTTTAGGAAAGTGTAGCACAACGGCTAGTTTTCCAACGGCTAGTTTTTAACGGCTAGTTTTCCAACGGCTAGTTTCCAACGGCTAGTTTTTAACGGCTAGTTTTCCCACCACTATAAATACCTATCTAGACCAGCCATTTTCAACACACACAAATTCCTTTTCTTCAAACACTTATCTATACAATTCAAAATGAGTTCAGATGATGAACAAGTACCACAAAACATCCCGATACTTTTAGCTGAACACTTTCAAAATCTCATTTCCGATGATGTTGAACAAATAACGACGCAGTTATTTGCACTTGATGCTGAAGATGATGTTGATTCACAAGAAGGAAGTTCTTCTAGACAGAAGGGTAAACGAAAATACATAAATAGAGGTCGGAAGGACGGAGACACTCGTTTGTGGAACGATTACTTTGCTCCAGAGCCGGTGTACGATGAAAGCTTCTTTAGACGAAGGTTCAGGATGAGCCTACGTCTTTTTAATCACATTGTTGAAGAAATCTCTAAACAAGGAAACTGTCAACATTTTAAATATTTCACACAACGATATGATGCCATTGGTGTAAAAGGTCTTTCACCAAGACAAAAATGTACAAGTGCAATTCGTCAGTTGGCTTATGGTGCATCAGCTGACCAATGTGATGAGTACATACGCATAGGTGAAAGCACTTCCATCGAATGTCTACACAAGTTCTGTAGGTCTATTGTTGAGGTTTTTGGACCACGATATCTTAGAAGGCCTACCGAAGATGACATTCAACGGTTGCTACAGCTGCACTCTGAAAAACATGGGTTTGTTGGAATGCTTGGAAGCATAGATTGTATGCATTGGGGTTGGAGAAACTGCCCAACGACTTGGAAAGGGCAATATACTAGAGGTGATCATGGTTATCCAACTATCATGTTAGAGGCTGTGGCATCACACGACCTTTGGATTTGGCATGCATTCTTTGGAGTGGCAGGTTCAAACAATGATATCAATGTTCTTAATCAATCACCGGTATTCAATCAAATCTTGGAAGGGAATGCCCCACAATGTAACTTTACAGTGAACGGCCAATACACACAAGGATACTATCTTGCAGATGGCATTTACCCAGAATGGTCAACACTGGTAAAAAGTTTCGTTTATCCTCCAAACAATAATCTTAAAATGCAATACTATAAGCGGCGGCAGGAGTCTTGTCGAAAGGATGTTGAACGAGCATTTGGTGTCCTCCAAGCAAGGTGGGCAATGATACGAGGCCCTGGAAGATCTACCAGCATACCAGTGTTGGGTGATATAATGCATGCATGTATTATTTTACATAATATGATTGTAGAAGATGAAGGTCATGCAATAACTAATTGGTCCCCTGAAGAACACGAGCCTGAACCATCAAGTTATAATGAAGGTGCACCGACTGAATTTGCAAACTATCTGCAGAGGTTTAAATCCTTACGAAGCAAAGATACTCATATCGCACTACGCAACGATCTTATGGAACATCTTTGGAATCTTAGGCAAGCTAATCAAGAGTAGATTTTCTAGAAAAAACTTAATTTTCGGTCTTGTTTTTTTTAAGTTTTTTTTTAAGTTTTAGGTGTAGTATAATTTTAAGTATTTTTATTTCATTTTTTAGGAAAATGTAATTTTTTTATGTAATGTCATTTTAATTTTTATTTATTTTTTTTATTTTTTAATTATTTAATTATATTTATTTATTAAATAGTTTTTTAAATTAAAAAAGCATTTGTTTAAAATAAAATAGAAAATGAAATGGTGATGTGGAAGAGAGAGAATGCATGTGGGAAGGATGTGTTGGAGTTAAAAAGAGGAGAGAGAATGCATTTGAAAAGAAAGAATAAAATGCTGATGTGGCACCGATGACTAGGACGCATGTAGTAAAATGCAGTCTTAGCATTGCGGGTAGTCTTACTGGTTACGCCCTTTACCTCCTGACAGGCGACTAAATCAGTGCGATAATAGTGAATCGAATCCGATTGCCCATAAGGATCAAAATCAGAAAATTCTGGAATCAAATCCGATTGGTGGATAGTAGCTAATTGCTCAGAACGATCGAAGGGAGGAGTTTTGAAAGGATTGGAAACGTGTGAACCTGAACTAGAAGAATCAATTGATTTTTTCTCTTGCTGTTTCATCCAAGCTAACACCATATTGCGAAATTCTGTTGATTCCTTTCGATCCTCCGACATCATTTGCTTGATTTCAGAAACATCCAGTTGAAGTTGTTTGATCTGTTGCTCATGAACATCGAGGCGATACTTCTGATTACAGGTCTCCATTGCCGGCAATTCTTCGGCAGAAAATGATCGACGATTATGAAATCGAAATTGGACGATCCAGAAATCGGCGACTAATTGATTAGAAACAAAATCGGAAATCAGACAATAAACGAAATCTGAAATCAGGGCTAATTGAACAACAGATCTGGGTAATCGGTCGAACGTCGTCTGAAATTGAGACACAACATCGACGATGAAATCAATTAATGATGAAATTGTGGACGAATTGCTGGTGGCGAAGGCTGATGACGTTTGACTAAACGAATTGAAGCAAATCAGAAACGGAAAAATGAAATTGAAATTGAAAAAATCTGAAAATGACGTCGAATCGTACGACCAAATTGGAAATCCAATGAAATCGATTAATGAAGAAACGTTGTGAAGGTGAAATTGGAGCGGCAGGTCGGACCAATGATGAGAATCGACAACCCAATTGACACAATCACACAAATTAAGTAATGAAATCAACAGACAATGGAAGAATGAAAACTATGATATTACTGAAGATCCAAATTACATCAAAATGGAATCAACAGCCCAGGGTTAAACCCTTCTCTCTGCCATAGCAGGAGCCAAATACAATTCTAAAATAATCTCTTCCTTGCCAACTCATAAAACTCACCACTATATATAACCCACAAACAAACAACCTAAATATTAATATTACCAAGCTACCCTTATCTAGAACCCACTACTACTAACTATGACTAACATACTAATATAATTCTAATCTCTATCATATAGTTTAAGAATAGATGTTGTGATTGTTGGTCATATTGATACAAGGACAAATGGAGACGTCACTAACAAAATGAAGGATGGAGGAAAATGATGAAAGAATTATACTTTGTCTTTGCTGATAGCTGTTGATGAAACTCTTTTGTTTTTACAGGGTTTTCAAGTAGCATTGGATCAATAGCATTAGTTATTGTTCAGGTAAATCACGCTTCCAACTTTCCAAATAGTCCCTATCTTTAATTTTTGCGACTATTGTATGATCATCAAACTGTTTATTGCAGATTCCATTTACAGTATTAGGTGTACTTCTGATGGATGTTTCAGGGAGACGTCCTCTATTGATGGTATGGATTGAATTCTGATCTCACAAATCTGTTGTGTATGTTGATATAGATTAATTTAATTTTGAATGCAACATTTTGTGCATTTTGTTTTTGCTGGAAATAAACATCTGGAATTTGTATTTATCTTTTTGTGTATAATCTTTTGAACTATTTGGATCCTTTTGACGTCAAAGTTTTTTAGCATCTCTTTCCATTCCAACTAATCACAGTTGGTTTGAATAAGTTATTCTCTACATTATTTAAAAGATCTATTTTTCATGTAACATAAATTTAATTTATTATGCCTCAAGGTTTCTGCAGTTGGAACATGCTTAGGTTGTCTGTTCTTAGGGATATCATTTTTGCTACAGGTATGTTTATTTATATAAAATTAAATTTTCACATCAATTTAATTTTCTGTGGGAAGAATGGAAATTTTAATTTATTGATGCAGGATCTTCAAGAATGTAAGGGGTTAAGCCCCATTTTGGCACTTGTTGGGGTATTGGTATGCAATTTGACACTGATCAACTTTCCTTGCTCATTAATAGTAATAGAATATCTTATGTAAATATATGTAACAAACTCTCTAGAATATAGGAGATATTTTAGGCAGTATATTCAATGTAATTCCTATATATATGATTGATAGAGGAATGACAGATTCATGGGAAATCACCTTCCTTCATGGTATTAGAGCCACAATCAAAAACCCTAAACATCCCTTTCTGCCGTCGACCAAACACCTTCTCCTCTTCAATCAATCCTTGATTTTTTTTTCCTCCCTACCGAAGATTCATCTCATGGACAACAAAATTCATCCTGCTGTCACCGTCTCCAACATCAAAACCCTAATCCCCATCACCCTTGAATCCGAAACAGGACAATACGGCTCTTGGTCCGAACTGTTTCGTATTCACTGTCGGGCCTATCAGGTGTTCAATCACCTTCAACCCAAACCTGTTGCTGCTCCTCCTGCCACCGATGCTGACAAAACTAATGCACAAACCGCTGACGCCCTTTGGGACCGCCTAGACGCCATTGTACTACAATGGATCTATGGCACCATATCAACCGACCTACTCCACACCATTCTCAAACCTAACACCACCGCATATGCTGCTTGGACGGCTCTTGAAAACCTCTTTCAAGATAACAAATCCTCCCGCGCCATTTACCTTACCCAAAAATTCTCCACCACCTGTCTGGAGAACTTCTCCTCCATGTCCGCCTACTGCCAAGCGGTCAAAATGATAGCAGACCAACTCGCCAACGTGGACAAACCAATCGACAATCAAACCCTTGTTCTTCAACTCATCACAGGTCTCTCTGAGCAATATGAGGGGATTGCCATGCTTCTTCAACAAACAACTCCTCTCCCTGATTTCTATGATGCTCGCTCTAGACTTTGCATGGAGGAAACCCGAAAATCCGAACTCACCCTTCATGTTGCACAAGTTGCTGGCACGGCGCTCATCACCTCTACTACCAAACAAGACCAACCGGCACGTGCTGATCTTTCTGGCAGTGAACGTGGCCGCGGTAGAGGTCGCAGCCGCGGCCGAGGACGGGCCCGTTCCTTCACATCTACTGGCCGTGGTGGTCGTGGACATTCTGCATCCTCTTACCATCATTCCCCACCTCCTTGGCAAACCACACCTTCCTGGTCCACAAACTCTTATTACCAACCCCAACAGCCCCCCATAACTGGCAACACTCACCATGGAACTATGCTCCCCCCTGCCCATACCCCTCCCGACCACAAAACCCATCACCTGGCCTGCTTGGGCCTCGTCCGTCTGCCTCCTATGCTGCCAGCTTCGGTTATTCTCCCACAGATATCGACCAAGCCTTTCACACCATGACCTTGAATCCCCCGGACAATACCTGGTATTTGGACACCGGAGCCACCACACACATGACTAACAACCAAGGTAACTTCTCTTCGTTTTCAAATAAGGGCATTTTCAATAATATTATCGTTGGAAATGGCAAGACCATTCCTGTTTTTGGCCTAGGAAACCAACTGATACACAACACCCACCCTCCTTTACACCTTAACCAAGTGTTATACTCTCCTCATTTAATCAAAAACCTTATCTCGGTTCGCCGACTTGCTAAAGATAACCATATTTCCATTGAGTTTGACCCGTTTGGTTTTTGTGTGAAGGATCTCAAGACCAAGACACCTATACTCCGCTGCAACAGTGATGGTGATCTCTATCCTCTCCATCCATCCATACTCAACAACATCGGCTCTCACTCTACCTTTGCTGCACTTTCTCAGGATATTTGGCATCAACGCCTTGGGCATCCGGGCGCCAACATTTTAAATTCTCTTAGAAATTCTTCTTTCATTCATTGTAATAAATTGCAATCTAAATTTTGTCAACCGTGTGTTTTTGGTAAAAGTACTAGACTTCCTTTTGTTGATTCTATTAATAAAACATTGATGCCATTTGATATTGTTCATAGCGATATTTGGACCTCCCCCATTCTTAGCCTGGGTGGACATCGATACTACCTTTTATTTTTAGATGACAAAACCAGTTTTTTGTGGACTTACCCCATCAGTAACAAATCTCAAACATTCACCATTTTCTCTAAATTCCATAATTTTTTAACAACCCAATTTGAACGCAACATCAAACAATTTCAATGTGACAATGGAACCGAATACAACAACAAATTTTTTCTAAACTTCTTTACTCAACATGGGATGCAATTCCGTTTTTCCTGCCCCCACACCTCCTCACAAAATGGTAAAGCCGAGCGCACCATTCGCTCCATAAACAACATCATTCGTACATTGCTCGCTCAGTCATCCCTCCCTCTAACCTACTGGCACCACGCATTAGAGGCTGCCACCTATCTCTTAAACATCCTATCTCGCACCTCTCTTGACCTCAAGACCCCAACTCAACTACTGTACAATTGCATCCCCACCTACACTCTCCTAAGAGTGTTTGGTTGCTTATGCTACCCCCTTATCCCATCCCCTCAGGTCCACAAATTACAAAAACGCACCTCTCCATGTGTCTTTCTTGGCTACCCTGCCAACCATCGCGGCTACAAGTGCCTTGACCTGTCCACAAATCGAATCCTTCTGTGCCGCCATGTCCAGTTCAATGAACACGTCTTTCCTTTTGCAAGTCGGCCTCAGCCCCTTCCCCCCAACTATGCCTCTCTCACCAATGGCCTTAACCCACAATTATGGCAACACATACACGACCCAGCCGCACCCTTACCGACACATCAGTCAACTACACCATCCACACCTACACAACAACAGCCCTCCACTTCCGACCTCACTTCCCAACCAGCTCCGCCCCAGGTCACTCCAGCCTCTCCCTTTCCTCCAACCCCCAGCCACACATCTACCACATTATACCCACAAACTTACTCCCGCCGCCCCCGACCAACCACTCAGTCCACTGACATCCCTTTACCACCGCCACCACCTCCCCCTTACCCCATTCGCACCCGTTCCATGAATGGGATTGTAAAACCCAAAACCATTTTAAACCTTCACACACACACCATTGCCCCAATCCCAAAATCCCCTAAACTTGCCTTGGCTTCTACAGAATGGTCCAACGCCATGACTAACGAATTTAATGCCCTTATTAAAAATGATACATGGGTTCTTGTACCCCGCCAACCCAACATGAACATTATCCGATGTATGTGGTTATTCCGCCACAAGTTCAAGGCCAATGGAACCCTCGAAAACTATAAAGCAAGGCTGGTGTGTGATGGTCGCAGCCAAGAAATCGGGGTTGATTGCGGGCCTTGCAGCGAGACATTTAGCCCGGTGGTCAAACCGGCCACCATCAGAACCGTCCTCTCCCTGGCCCTCTCAAACTCATGGCCCATTCATCAACTGGACGTGACTAATGCTTTTTTACATGGCCACCTTCATGAAACCGTGTACATGCATCAACCCATGGGATTCCGTGACCACAACTTTCCTGATCATGTGTGTCTTCTCAAACGCTCCCTATACGGCCTCAAGCAAGCCCCCCGTGCATGGTACCAACGGTTTACCGACTATGTTCTTCAGATGGGGTTCACTCAAAGTCGTAGCGATGCCTCCCTGTTTATCTACCGTCACCAACAGGAAACTGCCTACCTGTTAATTTACGTGGATGATATCATTCTCACCACTTCATCAGATCGCCTTCGCCTTCAGTTAATGAAAACACTGGCAAGTGAATTTGCAATGAAAGACTTAGGACCGCTAAGTTATTTCTTGGGCATCCATGTCTCAAGACATGCCGACTACATGTTCCTCTCCCAATCCTCATACACCCGTGACATCATTGAACGAGCTGGGATGTCCTCATGCAAACCCGTAGCCTCACCCGTCGACACCAACTCCAAACTCGGAACCAACACTGACCAGCCCGTTGAGGATCCAACCACTTACCGTAGCTTAGCCGGGGCGCTGCAATATCTTACCTTCACACGCCCGGACATCTCCTACGCAGTACAACAAATCTGTATGCACATGCATTCTCCATCCTCAGTGCACTGGCACGCATTAAAACGCATCATTAGATATCTCCAAGGCACTGTCACTCTTGGTTTAACTCTTGGTGGTCGACAACAGACATCCTTAACAGCCTACACGGATGCCGATTGGGCTAGATGTCCCATTACCCGTAGATCTACATCGGGCTACTGTGTCTACCTTGGGGAAAATCTTCTCTCATGGTCCTCCAAACGTCAACCCACAGTCTCCCGTTCCAGTGCTGAAGCCGAATACCGAGCTGTTGCAAATGTTGTCTCCGAGCTATGCTGGATCCGAAACCTACTGCTTGAGCTCCATCGTCCGGTCACTAAAGCCTCTATGGTCTATTGCGACAACATCAATGCCATTTACCTATCTGGAAATCCGGTACAACACCAACGCACAAAACATATCGAAATAGATATTCACTTTGTCCGTGAGCAGGTTCACTGTGGCAATGTTCGTATCCTGCATCTCCCCTCTCGGTATCAAATCGCTGGCATCTTCACTAAGGGTCTTCTTCGAGTTTTATTTGAAGACTTCAGATCCAGTCTCAATCTGCGGCCTCCTCCTCCCGTTTCGACTGTGGGGGTGTAATAGTAATAGAATATCTTATGTAAATATATGTAACAAACTCTCTAGAATATAGGAGATATTTTAGGCAGTATATTCAATGTAATTCCTATATATATGATTGATAGAGGAATGACAGATTCATGGGAAATCACCTTCCTTCACTCATAAATTACATTATTGTTAAGAAGAAATTTTACAGTTTGATAATTCAGTTTTAAGTTTTTGGTCTTGAAACTTTGGTCCTGGGTTTATCTTGATATTTCTGAATACTGTTTTTTCTTTTCTTGAGAAGTTTGGATTCAAACGTCTATCCCTTATTTCACTCCTAGATTGTTTCTATTTCTTTGTAATTCCAATGCAACCATTGGCTATACAAGCTCTAAAGAGTCGATCCAATTCTCCTCTCAAATTCAATCCTGCACTACAATGGCCTCCAAATTGATTACACAGGATATCGCTGCAACCCACTTTCCAATCAAATTCACAACCACCAAATTTCCTGTTTGGCAGCCTTCTAAATACCTTCCTCTTGACAAAGATCAAACAAAACAAAATCAGACTCTCTTTCTTGTTATCGCCAAGATCAAGCAACGGTGCAATTCTTGGAAGCTGTTCGGAGAAGGGCTGAGTGCCGGTGAAATGCTTTTTGAGACTTACCCCACTCAATGGAAATTGATTTAGGCAAGATCCCACGTCCAAGAGTCTGATTCTGATTCTGCTTTCACTCTTCTCGGTGGAGCGGTGAAATGCGTAGAGATCGGAAAGAACACTCTGCCTACGACTTTTTTTCTTTCTTGTACCAAATTCAACCACTAAGATCGTATGCTATCACCTCCCGGAATGCCCGGAATAGGCTCAAATCAAGTTTTGCCAGTGGATCAAGATCCCGCGTCATCTCTCTTAAATCAAAATTGGCCAAAAAACACGAAGGCAGCCATTCAGTTGCCGAATACCTTCAAGACATGCGGTCCGTTGTTGATGATCTTGCATTGATGCAAAGTCTATTCCTGACTAGGATCTTCTAGTTCACATTCTTTCACAGTTCAGGAAAGTATATAGCGCTATTGTGGCTGCTATTAAGGTATGTGAGACTTTGTTAACCTCTCCGGAATTATTCGATAAATTAATAGACTTCTAAAGAGCTCTCAAAGAATCTGCCGCAGCCCCTGCCTGCCTTAACCACAGTAAACTTTGTTGCATGTTAACAAGGTCGATCACATCCCCCCTACGAGTCTAATGGTCCCTTTTCATGACCAAACCAATTGAAGCTGCTGATGTTAATTCCCAGAATCCAAACAAAGTGAATCAAAGAAAAAAACCCAGATTTCTATTGATTAATCGATTGGTACAATTGAAACCATAAACCTAAACCCCTATTTAACCTAAAACATAAACCAAAAAGTCAAACTTTATCCCTAATAAAGCTGATAGATAAACATTCAAAATAATTAAAAAAACAACTGAAATTTTAACCCTTTAACCTAATTAATTTTACAAGATTAGTCCAACAATCACCCCCTAATCTTGTAACCCATTATTCTTCAAAGCAATGGTAGATGATCCTCATCCGCTTGAGTCAAGTTAACCTCTTTCTTTTCTTCCCAACTAGGACATTCCGACAAGTAATGTCCAAGCTCACCACACTTGTAGCACTTAATGCGACTTTTATCCCTTGGAACTTGCTCACCACCACCCCGACCTCTCCCGAACCCCCGACCTCTACCTTGGCCACGTCCAAAGTCATCCCGGTTAGAGCTTTCACATCCACAATGCTCACATTTGTGCCCCTTTCCTGCTGCCTTTTCATCTGATCTTGCAAATAATAGTTGATTTTGCTCGGTTTGGGTCTCCTCATCCTTGATCCTTTCCTCATAAGCCTTAGGTCGACCCACAACATCATCATAACCGATGGTCTTCAAGTCTACAACTTGCTCTATAGACGCCACCATATGAATGAAACGTTTAGGCAACCCGTTAAGAAATTTCTTAACCAATGTTGTTTCTTCTATAACCGAGCCAAGTGAGTTTGCTCGAGACGCATACTCGGATAATTTATTTGCAAAATCATCAATTACACCTTGATCCTTCATCTTTAGATTTTCAAACTCTTTCATTAGAGTTTGAAGTCTTGCCTCTCGAATCCGATCCGCTCCCAAGTGACGATTTTTAAGAACTCCCCACATCTCTTTTGTGGTTTGAAGATTTCCTATTTGCAATATTTGTTCTTCAGGTGGCTTGGAACAAAAGACCTATTGCAATGTTGTTTTTCTTAGCATCCAAATTTGTTCCCGGTTCTATCATCTCCCACACCCCATGAACATTAAAAATAACTCGCATCCTCATAGCCCATACCGTGTAATTTGTGGAAGACAAAATTGGGCATTGAAGAGACATGGTATTATTCTCCTTAACAGTGACCATGGCTTGATTTTCAGGTTGAGCCATAATCCCGATCAGATCTGCTTATAACTCAACACTTGCTGCTTGATCCAAGAAATCCAACCCTCTTGTGAACACCTCCCTGATCAATCTGCCCTTGCTAATCATCACCAACACGACCAGCCCCTGCTTTCCTGTCTCCTTGGTTGCAAACGACTTCTTCAGCCCTACCGATTTCGTTTTTCTGCACCCAGATTCGTTGATTTCTACTTGCCGCACAAACAGCCTTGCTTGCTGTTCACGACTGAGATGATTACAAAGGGAATCGGACTCTCCTTCCTTCTCCTGGCTCGGATTGAAGCTAATCAGCCCCTAATCACACCGATATTATTGCCGTTCACGACTGCTTCCCGTCAATAGTCATTGCCGATCGAGAAACAAATGCTTCCCGCCGATGAGTGACTTCCGATCGTAGGTATGAGCTATTCCAAGCTCTTATACCAATTGAAGCTGCTGATGTTAATTCCTAGGATCCAAACAAAGTGAATCAAAGAAAAAAAACCCAGATTTCTATTGATTAATCGATTGGTACAATTGAAACCATAAACCTAAACCCCTATTTAACCTAAAACATAAACCAAAAAGTCAAGCTTTATCCCTAATAAAGCTGATAGATAAACATTCAAAATAATTAAAAAAACAACTAAATCTTTAACCCTTTAGCGTAATTAATTTTACAAGATTAGTCCAACAACCGGTTCACCAGCAACAACTCTCACAGGACTCAATCTAGCAGGAACTAAAATACAAACAACTTTTCAAGTGGAAGTTGTCAAACTCGCTCCAATGCCTTCTCTGCAAACTCCCAAGTAGTAAACCAGGGACTGCAGGAAGTTATCTCACTTTTGGCATGACGATAATTTCACAATTACTACTCCTACACAATATGCACTAGTAGCCAATGTTACCGCCTCCGGTTCCTCTCCTATTCCACCAAAATGGCTCTTTGATAATGGCGCTTCAAATCATGTAACCTCAGACCGATCTACGCTTCACGACGTCTCCAAATTTGGAGGACCCAATGATAATACTTGGCTATGGTTAATGTCTACAAATTTCTCACATTGGCTTTAAACACATCAACACACCTCACAAACATTTGTCATTACCAAATGTGTTATGTGTTCCACATTTACGTCATAATTTTATATTTGTTGCTAAACAATGCAAGGCTAAACTGGTCTTAATGGACATTTTTTCCCACCCATTTTTTGCGATGGATCTTTGGACTGGAGTGCATCTCGTGGGGGAGAACAGTGAAGATGTTTACTATGCTCAACTTCCTTCCACTTTGCAACTTGATGTCACCACCAAAGACTCTTCGCTTATTTCGCATCATAAATTAGGACATCCTTCCATAAAAGTTTTTAAATCTCTTGTTTCTGGTCTAGGTTTTTCTTCAAAATCGTTTTCTGATTCTAATATGCATTGTTCCTCATGCTCCATAAATAAATATCATAAGTTACCTTTTGGCACAAATTGATTTGTTGCTACAAAAACATTACAACTAACATCTTCTAAGGTATGGGGTCCTACCCAAACCTCAATTGATATTTCACATACTATGGCACTTTTGTGGATTATTATTCCAAATACGAGCCTTTATCCCATGAAACGAAAATACGATGTTGCCATCATTTTTCAACAATTTAAAATGCTTGTTGAAAAATTCTTTGAAACTCCCCTTGTCTCCATTTTTATGGATAATGGAAGGGAATATCAAGGCATTCACTATTTTATACAAGCTAATGGCATATCTCACTACACCATGCCACCTCATACCCTTGAACATAATGGTGTAGGTGTAGCTGAACGACATCACTGTCACATTGTTGAGATCGGTCTTGGTCTACTTCATTATGCTAAAGTTCCTCTCACCTGTTGGACTCGTGCATTCCAAAATGTCGTTTATCTCATAAACCGCCTCCCCACATGGATCATCATTCATCAAAGTTTCTTTCAATGTCTTTTCCATCAACCTCCAAACTAAACAAGCTCAAACCTTTTGGGTGTCTTTTTTACCCTTGTCATAACCATACATTACTTCTAAACTTCAACTGAGATCCATTCCATGCCTTTTCATTGGTTAGTTCGCTTCCAAATGTACCTATAAATGCTTTAACCCCCTCACCAAAGTCCTCTACCACTCTCGTTATGTTCATATGATTGAAACTCACTCTCTCTAATGACACCAAAACCACAACTTACCCACCAGTAATGACTTTATCAAAACCATCAACCCTTTACATCACCCTCAACTAGTTCCTATGAATCCCATACCTCATTACATGCACTCTTCTCCTGTGTCTATTCCTACTATCCCCTTACCCAAAATTCCTTCATCACCACATTCAACTGCTTCCCTATCCTTACCTCCTTCCATACCGATATCAGTAGTGACTTTATAAAAATCATATGGTGCTTTTTTATTTATTTATTTTTATTTTCATGAGTTCAAGTGAAGTAATAATTATGAGATTCCTTGTTTGCAGGTATTTAAGGGATCATTTTCACTGGGCATGGGAGGAATTCCATGGGTCATTATGTCTGAGGTATGTCTTTTATTGAGCCTGTTACATGTTTCATTTAGTTGATTAAATATAAATGCAAATGCTGATTGTTGTGGTGGTTGTCAGATCTTTCCTATAAATATTAAGAGTTCTGCTGGCAGCCTGGTGACGGTAGTTAACTGGTTTGGTTCTTGGGTCATTACATATTTTTTCAACTTCCTGATGAAGTGCAGCACTGAAGGTTTCCCCCCTCCCCTCCTTCCAGCCTCACACAAACACACGCACAGTTACTGTGCTTATTTAAACATTTATTATACAATTGAGTATTTTCTTTTCCCAATTAAACATGAGATACATTATTGACCAGCTTATGCACCTGATTGATTTTATTTTGCAGGAACTTTTTTCTTTTTCTCAGGCGTATGCTGCTTAACTATCTTATTTGTTGCTAAATTAGTACCAGAAACCAAGGGTCGTACCCTAGAAGAAATACAAGCATCCATGAACCCATTAACGGAGAATTTGGCATAGTCTCTCTGATCAGTAAGGTTTGCTCTTAGTAGCTTGTGTATTCTATTTTGGAATAAAGTTTTATGTATGTTAGATACATTTCAATATACATTATATCCACAGAGCACTGATATGCCTTCATATTCTATAAAAGTTATGTAATAACGTGCCATAACTTATGTTGGCATTGAAACATTAAAACTCTCGTTAACCACCAATATATTCACGATTGAGTCATAGCAGGTACACTAGTTTCGCACATAAATTTCTGTACTCTATTTCTCATACAGAGAATGATCTCAACATTAAACAATTTGTAGGATAATACTTCATTGATTTACTGAGAGTATTCTTGTTCATTGGAGAGTGAAGTTGTGCCCTGTAAATGTTGAAGATGAGCTTTTATATACCACATATGTCTAAGATTGACAACTCATTTGATTCCAACTAACTGGTCCTGGCATTGCAGACTCGGTGTAGATTGTAGGAACATGCACAGCATATTTCCTTAATGCTAAGTCTGATTACTATTAGCATAAGCATTCAAATCTTTACCATAAGGTCTTGAGGCACAATTAAACTGCAGCTTTGATATGCCGGTTTGAAATGTTTGCAGTGTTATATGTCGACAGTTAATGGTTTTACTGTTTGCTACATTGAAACAACCTTGTAAACTTATGTTAATTGATTCTGGATAAGTATTAATAAAGTATTTAAGGTTTTATTATTGTTTTGTCGAATAGATAATGTCGCTAGTTTTTAGTTGAGTTTGTTTAAGGTTGAGGTCTTTAAATAGAGATTTGTTTTGGTTTATTTGTATTCAGTTTTTGATAAAGTTAATAAAGAGAATAGTCGGGGTCTTCCCAAAACTTGTGTGTGCGATTCAGATTGTTTGCTTACAATCTGGTATCAGAGCCTGGTTTCGAAGGACAAGTTCGTCGGTTGAAGAAGATAGCTGCTATGGCCGGAAACACAGGAGGGAATGCCGCGGGATAGAGTCCAACAGGCCCGGATTCAGAACTTAAATCGAGAGTTCGAGCTTTTAAGCATGAAAGAAGGAGACTCGATTGATGATTTTGCAGGTAAGATTGGTGAAGTCACATCCAAGTTTCGAACACTTGGAATTACCATGGAAGAAAAAACAAAAGTCAAGAAACTGTTGGGTGCGGCACCAGACAGGTTTTTTCCAATAGTCGCAGCAATCGAACAGTTTTCAGACCTAAGTACGATGATGTTTGAAGAGCTGGTCGGACGGCTTAAGGCATACTAGGAGCGGGTAAAGTCAGACGCCAACATCCAAAGCCAGTCTGCAAAGCTATTATTAACAAAGGAAGAATGGCAAGAAAAACAAAGGACCAAGATCAAATCAGGAGGCAGGGGTCGAGGCTCAGGCCATAGTTCCTTTAATGGACATGGCAAGGGGCGAGGAAGATACAACAACCGTCGTGGACGAGGAGGCAATCGGTCTTCACATGGGGATCGATGGTCAAATCGAAATCTTCAACATACACAACAAAACAGGCAACAAAGTAAAACCGAACGTAGGTGCTACAATTGTGATAGAACTGGGCACCTTGCAGCAAATTATTGGGCCCCAAAAAAACAAAACGAAGAAGCAAACCTGACCAAGGAAGACGATGAGCCTACGTTGCTGATGATAATAACCCCAACTGAGCAAGTCATGCTGAACGAAGAGAAGGTATTTCCAAATAAGTATGCTAATGACAATGGTGACTGTGGAACATGGTACTTAGATAATGGCACGAGTAACCACATGACTGGAGAACGAAGCTACTTCAGTTAACTGAATGAAAGGATGGTTGGAAAAGTGAAATTCGGAGATGGATCGGATGTGGAAATAAGAGGCAAGGGATCCATTCTTCTCCAGTGCAAGAATGGGGACCAAAAGCTCATAACCAATGTGTATTACATACCCAACCTATGTAATAACATATTGAGTTTGGGCCAATTCAATGAAACCGGATGCAAAGTGCATATGCAGGATGGGTACCTGTGGCTCTACGATCAGCAGGGAACCACCCTTATGAAGGTCAGGAAGTCGCAAAATCATCTCTACAAAATACAGCTCCAAGTGGTCTCACCAGTCAGCCTTCTCTCTAGAATTGATGAAGCAACTTGGTTGTGGCATGCCCGTCTCGGTCACCTAAACTTCGATGCAACGAGAAGAATATCGAAGGAAAAGCTCGTGAAAGGAGTACCTAGTATCAATCAAAAGTCACAAATATGTGAAACGTGCCTGGTTGGAAAACAAAGACAACTCTCATTCCCATTGCAAGCAAAATATCGAGCAAGCCAGCCACTGGAACTGTTGCATGCCGACCTATGTGGCCCTATCTCACCCCCCCCCACTCCAGCTGGGAACAGGTATTTCCTATTGCTTGTTAATGACTTTAGCAGGTACATGTGGATACACATGCTGAAAACAAAGGATCAAGCACTCGAAGCCTTCAAAACATTCAAACAAGCAGCCGAGTTGGAAAGTGGACTCAAAGTGAAGGCTCTTAGAACTGATCGTGGTGGGGAGTTCACCTCAACCAAATTTTAACAAGTATGCAGCGAAGAAGGCATCAAACGCTTCCTGACCGCGTCATACACACTGCAGCAAAACGGTGTGGTCGAAAGAAGGAACCAAACCATTCTTGGCACCACAAGATCAATGCTCAAAGCAATGAAACTGCCAAGATGGATGTGGGGGGAAGGAGTACGACACGCGGTCTACATCTTGAACAGAACTCCAACAAAGGCCGTAGAAAAAAGAACTCCCTATGAAGCATACAAAGGATGGAAGCCCAACCTTGAACACCTCAAGGTATTCGGTTTCCTAGCCCATGTAAAAATACCCTCGGTCAAACTTACAAAGTTGGAAGACAGAAGTGAGCCAATGGTCAACCTTGGAACTGAGCCAGGGAGCAAACCATACCGGTTATACAATCCAAAAACAAAAAGAATCCATGTCAGCAGAGATGTCAGATTTGAAGAACAAAAACCATGGGGCTGGAAAGAAGAAGAGACCGAAGAATAAGGGAAACAAGGAACAACTGAGTTCGAGATAGAAGAAAGTGTTCAAGATGTTCAAAACCTGCAGCCTCAACCTATACCCATCCACGAAAACAGTACAGAACCGTTTAACAGTCCACAAAACCTGACAGAAAGTAGCCTCACCGCCCACTCAAAAACTCAAGAACCTGAAAGCAACAGTAATGAAATCCCAGTAAACGGTCAGAACCTCGAATTCAACAGCCCAAGCATCTCAATCTCCTGCTCCCACTATGATGACACCCCACCACAAGGCTTTCGAAGCATGAACAATGTGCTGACAAGGACACAAGTACTGCAACAAATTCCCTTCGAACCACCACAATTCGATGACCTCGAGATGTTGTTGTTAAATGAAGAGCCCGAGACATTTGGTGATGCAAACATAAGAAAAGAGTGGAGGGATGCAATGACAGAAGAAATTGACTCTATTGAAAGGAATGGCACTTGGAAACTTGTTGATCTCCCAAAGCACCAAAAACCAATCAGATTGAAATGGGTCTTCAAGGTCAAGGACGCAAGTGGGAAAATCTCTCGGTACAAGGCGCGACTTAGCTAAAGGCTACGTCCAAAAGAAGGGGATTCACTTCACGAAGGCATTTGCACCGGTAACGCGTCTAGAGACTGTACGCTTGATCCTCGCACTCTCGGCTCGAATCGGTTGGGAAGTCCATCATTTGGACGTAAAGTCAGCGTTCTACATGGCAATTTACAATAAGAAGTTTATGTGATGCAACTCGAGGGGTTCATAAAGAAAGGAAAAAGAACAGATGGTGTATAAGCTGTTCAAAGCACTATACGGCCTAAGGCAAGCACCCCGTGCCTGGAACATTCGCCTAGATAAAGTTCTGAAGGATCTGAATTTCAAACGAAGTCCAAGAGAATATGCCTTATACCGAAGGGAGGATCAAAGAGGAGTGCTGATAGTCAGAGTATATGTAGACGACCTAATAGTTACCGGCTCAAGTGCAAAAGAGATCGAAAACTTCAAGAATCAAATGAGGAAGAACTTCGAAATGAGTGACTTGGGACAACCCTCCTATTATCTAGGAATAGAAGTGGTGCAGCAAAATCGAGGAATTGCAATATGTCAAGAAGGTTATGCTACCAAAGTGCTAAAGAACGCAAACATGTGGGACTGCAATCCCACAAAGTACCCCATGGAACCTGGTTTACAGCTAACAAATGAAGACAAAACTGAGCTGGTAGACCCGACCATGTACAAAAGTATTATTGGATGCCTCAGGTATTTGACTCACACTCGGCCCGACATCAATTATGCCGTGGGAGTGGCCAACAGATTCATGGAAATGCCAAGAGTAACTCATTTGCAAGCTGTCAAACACTTGCTGAGATACATAAAAGGAACATTGAGCTTCGGGATTCAATATACAAGGAATGGGTGCGGAAAACTGATAGGTTACAGTGACAGCTCTCATGCTAATGATCGAGTGGATGGAAAGAGCACAACTGGGATGATATTTTATTATGGGGATGGTTCATTTGCCTGGAGTGGTTAGAAGCAGAATTCAGTTGCATTATCATCCTGCGAAGCAGAGTTCATGGCTGCTACAACCACTGCTTGTCAAGCTATCTGGCTGAAGGCTGTATTAGAAGAGATAACAGGAGGTAATATGGGAAGCATCACATTAAGGGTAGATAACAAATCAGCAATAGAACTGATGAAGAACCCAATGTTTCACGGTAGAAGTAAACACATCAAAACAAAATATCATTTTATTCGAGAAAGTGTTGAGAAAAAGCCGGTAAATGTGGAGCATGTGAGTGGAGAAGATCAAAAAGCAGATGTACTGACTAAGGCATTGCCAAGAGACAAGAGTAAAGTTCCAAGAGATGCGGAATATTCTGGGAAACGAAGATCTGTCAAGTTTGAAGACCAGAATCAAGGGGGTGAATGTTAATTGATTCTGGATAAGTATTAATAAAGTATTTAAGGTTTTATTATTGTTTTGTCGAATAGATAATGTCGCTAGTTTTTAGTTGAGTTTGTTTAAGGTTGAGGTCTTTAATTAGAGATTTGTTTTGGTTTATTTGTATTCAGTTTTTTATAAAGTTAATAAAGAGAATAGTCGGGGTCTTACCAAAACTTGTGTGTGCGATCCAGATTGTTTGCTTACAACTTAACCAACCGTATAACACTTATTGTTGGTTATTTCTTTATTTTAGGAAGTTGCGATTATGTATATTTATTATATTCATAAACTATGCTTATCTCAGTTCGATAGATGTGTTATGGATGCTATGGTGGATCATCCTGCTGCAGTGGGGCCCTTCCCCTTCTGGTTGCTCATGTGTCGGCTGATCTCCTGCTGCCCCTCTGTCTGACAACATATGCAAGAACCATCGTCACAGGCTGCGGTGCCCAAATCTGGGTGGCCTAAAATGAGAATCTAAGGTCGACCTGATCTAAGAATCTCACATGTAACTTCCAAACAAATTCACTTGTCGTCACATACCCCTGCTAGTTTAAATGAAAAATCTGATTTTCTTGCTTTCAAACAGTGCTCTTGTGTTTGCCACCACGTCACATATAATTCATCTTTTTTTGCAGGTTGCCCTTTTTCTTCAATCTCGCGATGACTATAATATAATCGTTGTTGAGTGATCAGTTTTTACCCAAGCGACCAACTCTTCATGAGACACAAAGTCCTGAAACAACGTATGTATCGTGTTATATAAAAGCTAATAAGACATAATTAGCTTTGGTGTACCTAGTTGGTTTCCCATAACAATTTCGTGTCAGGAGGTTCATTGGCAAATACTTTATTGTTTTGTTGGAGGTTAGAAGGTTCACTACCATATAAGATTGAACGTTAGCCTCCTTATTCAGGTATAGGAAGCCTAATCTCGTAGGAAGACTCAACAACATTTTCTTTCTTAAATAATAGTGTGATTGGTATTTTGATAAAAAAATCAATCAAGTAACTAATAAATATACATAATTGCTTTTTGACACGTATGAAACTTCATAATTGTCACTAAATAGAAAGTTTATGTTTCAAAAAGACATGCTAACAAATACGACTTAATTAAATGCGTGAAATGAAAAATATTATACATAGTTTGAACGTTAATATAAATGTAAGTTTGAAAATTCGAATGGAGGATTGTTCGAATATTTTAAGTTTTGAGGGGAACTTACATCGTGTTAAATGATTATATCGATGTGTTGGTTTGAAAATTTTGAATTCCTGCATCGGTTGCATAGGCCTATACGGATTATATATGGCGTACAACTTTATGGTTATGACAAGAGCAATATGTGTAAGGCATGTACACTATGTAAAGTGCTATACGTGACATATAATATAGTCTGCTTGTGTGCATGTGATCTTATAAAGCATGTTTTGTCATAATTGTCGTGGGGTGCAGATGCATCATAATTCATAAGGGACAATGCAAGGTGTAAGTTTATGACTGTAAACGAATCAAATGAACACGAACATGCCCTTTGTTCACGACGGTTCTTGAACACTAACCAAACAAAAATTATTGATTGTGTTCATTCATTAAGGAAATGAACTTGTTTACGAATGATTCACGGATGCATGACATATTATTTAAAACATAAAAATTAACATTTTCAATCTCAAACATTGGACATAGTCATCTTATATAAATACTAGCAAGATGCTCGCGTCATGGGACAGAAAACATAAGTTATTGATTCATCTCGTAAAAAGTTCAAACGAACTAATGGTTCGTTAAACATACTTTTTTGATTAAATTATAATATTTGACTAAAAAGAACTATTAAGATAAAATTAAACCGATTTTTTGATTAAATTATAATATTGACTAAAAAGAACTATTAAAATAAAATTCTTCATTTGAAAAGATCAAATATGATAAATGTGCAAAATGTCACTAAGTGGTTTAATTACTTTGAGAGTTTTTCTTTTACAGTTGTTCTATATTACTTTATTTATTAAAAATATTAATATGAGACAAACTAAAAAGTCAAAAAAAATACCTTTGGTTTATAGTTTTCAAAGGCTTATGAGTTGCAGCACTTCATGTTATAAGAGCTCCAAAACTCGTAATTTTAAGAGATTTGATCAAATGTTATTATATCATTCCAATATGTATTATAATATAGTATAAATATAGATAAAGTCAAACATTTGATATAAAAATAAAAATAAAAATAAAATCAATGATTTTAAATAAAAGCAAAAGTTGAAAATAGTAATCATAATTAAAATTACCCAAAACTAATTGTTCAGAATACATGTTTAAAATTAATATGTTTTTAACAAATACACATTTTAAATGACTATATTTGTAATTTAAATGCTACGGCAATAAACTGAAAATTAAAAGTATGAGAACATAAAAAGCATTTAATCAATAAAAAAAATAAATGAACGTAAAAGAATACGTTGTCGTTTGTTCATTTAACTAAACAAACGAATTTATTGTAATGTTCAAGCATAGACAAATCTAGTGTCAAATGATTTATAAAGTGTTTATTGAACATTTAATTGACTTACAATTCTATGTAAATTTATACCGGTATTTGTTACAAAATAATCATTTAAAATGGTATGAGTACCGTACCTGGTATTGATACCGAATTTATGAAATAATGGTAACCGAATCTATCGGTTCAGTACTAATTTGGTATGATTCCGGTTCGATTTTCGTATTTGGTACCAAACTAGGAATTACGACCCGCGCGATGCTCCGGGTCTGATATGTTGAATTGATGTATCTCAATGTCAACCTCTTGCTAATTAATTCTATAAACATGAACATGTTTGTCTATTTAAGAACCCAATTTGCTTGCCTAATTAGGTGTTGGACGATAGTGATTAGAGGTAGTAATTTTTACCCATATCAAAGGAAATAGGTTGGTTTGGATAAACAATTGTAGTGTAATGTGTTGAAATGAATAATATCATAATATTGAATCAAGATTTAGATATGTAGCACTTAAACACAATGCGGGTCAAGATGGGTAACAAAAAAATTACGTAAATGCAATGGATTCAAACATTTAAGAATCATTAATAACATATTTGATGAGAAAATCACTAAAAATTATCAAAATGGACTATTTGTTTACTTATAACACATCTTAAGTTAAACTAAGTTGATGTTATTTTAAAAACAATCCATTTAAACTCGAACTAATTTTGTTTAAAACTCATTCTGATCCGCACCATCTTGACCCGAACTCGTTCTGAGCCGTTACCTCAACCCGTCTATTTTGTCAGGCATAATCATATCTCACAAAGTATGTTTGGTTGAGGATGAATTGAACGGCAAAGTTGGTTCATGATATTAATAAAGGAGCTTTATAAATGTTGTAAATTATGTTTGGAGAGTTGTACAAAAATGAAACAGTACACAAACAAAATTTCCTTTATAATATATAGGGGAAAGATCAAATAAAAAGTCCATTTTGCCTAAGAAGGCTAAAAAGGATTTTTAAAACCTCGAAAACCGACCTAAATGAACTCCGAATGAACTCATTTCGATGGCGTTGGAATCGTCTCATCGAACCCTACAATATTATCTTTTAAGTTTTAGTTTTAATAACAACTTTTAAAGTTTAGATTTTAGGGCTTGGTTTTGGCTTTTTAGGTTTTATCTTTAGCTTTGTGATTTGTTTTTAAAGTTTTGGTTTTAATATTTGGGTTTATTGTTTACAATTTAATGTTTGTGTTTTAGTGTTCAACAATACGGTTCTAATGTAATCGGAGTTTGTTTGGGTCGGATTTCGTGTTTTTGAAAATCCTTCTTAGCCTTCTTAGGCAAAATAGACTTTTTAGGGGAACCTTCCCCATAATATATATATTAATGGTGTATAAAACTGCTTCTTTACATCCTGTATAAAAATTAAAACTGATTATCTGAACTTCTAAAACCCTAATCCAGACGTGGAGAAACAACGTGTTACTGCAAGTGAAATTATGGTCTTCGACGAGTATGATTACCTAGAGAAGACAGTCGACGAACTCGATAACCGGAATGGCTCATCCTCGAAGACCAAAGACGCCGGCGACGAGAAGAACGGAAAACGTCACCGGCGAAAGGATAGAGAAGACAACAGCGAGGATGATCGCATTGAAGAAGGGAATAGAGGTAAAGAACGTGAACGTGGCCGTGAAGACAGATCTTCCTCCCGGTCAGAGCGTCACCGGAGCAGTGGAAGGGACGTAGAACAAGAAGTGGATAGAGATAGAGAACGGGATCGGCGAAGAAGCAGCCGGGAACGGAGTTCAAGGGAGAGGAAAGATAGAGATAGATATAGAGATAGAGATAGAGATAGAGATAGAGATAGAGATAGAGATAGAGATAGAGACAGGGATAGGGAAAGGAGGAGCCGAAGTCACTCGAGGCTTGAGCGTGAAAGAGAACTGGAATCAAGAGAGAGCAGGTAAACAAGTCTTTACTTTTATATGATAATGCTAACACTTATTCTAGCTGTAAGCTGTGTTATCTTAGTGGCTGATTAGCAGCGTTAGTGAGTTTCATTACTAGCGCCAATCAACATTTTCTGCATTTAGTATCAAAATTGATGATTGTGAGAAGTCATTCAATAACTTTGTTTACTTCCTATTTGCTTGTCAATTTGAAGGGGGACTTTGGTTACTTGTGGATGTGCCAACGATCTATTGTTAACTGGATTTTGATTTGAGGCCTTGTTTATGACAGGTCGAAGTATTTATTTCTTTTTGATGATTTTAGTTTTATTGTATGAATGCATATTCATTACCTGTCAAAAGCTTACATAAATCATACGTTGGTTGATATTTAACTATGAAAGCAATTGGTGAATGCACCGATCATCTGCCTGGTACGTTTAAATGTTTTTTGAGTGATCACACTTTGTTGGTGCTAGTGTCCTTGTAACATTGCTTCCAAATAAACTTAGCAGGATTGATGCTAAGAGGCCATAAATATTGTCATTCCAATGGTTTATGAAAGCACAGTAGATGGCTCTTTAGTTTTTATCTGCATTTTCATTTGTGGTTTTTTTTTTTCATTATTGTTGTTTAAATGACCAAGGAAATGTTATGTGTTCACAGATACCTTTTGCACTTCATGTTTCCATAAAAGGTAATTGCAGATTATCAAATAGTGTCTACCCTTGATTTTCTACTTATTGTGTTGTAAGTTGTTACATGACAGGAAACTGAAGGATAAGAAAGAAGTGCTAGTAGAGCCTGAAGCGGACCCTGAAAGGGACCAAAGAACTGTTTTTGCTTACCAGGTGGATGGTTTTATACTTTTATTTTCATTTTTGAGCTTCTGAAGATTCATGCACCCGATATTGTGTTGAGCATTTTCTTTGTTTGTGCGCTTGAGTGTCTGTCTCTCTTTCCACGATCCAATATTAGTGACTAATGTTGTTGCTCATTATATTATGTAGATGCCCTTGAAGGCAACTGAATGGGATGTTTATGAGTTCTTTTCGAAAGCAGGGAAGGTAAAGGGAGACTTGATCAAACTGTTTGTCATAGGAATGTTTTGATTTGTTTTTTATTTTATTGAATTTTGCTACATCTTTTTAGTTTTGGTTTGTAAATGACATTGGCATTCACAAGGTTACATACTTCTAATCAATGCTTTTAAATAAGCCAGCTTCTAAATATAAATGTCACAATGTCATAATTTTGCCCTGTTGCAGTAAATGGTACTTTGTTTATGTTTCAACTAATATATGGATTTTTCTTGTGTCTGGTGCCCCCATGAGTATTTTATATTGAGTTGTCATGTGAGGAACCTTAGATGCTATGTCATGTGTATTATGGATATCCATGAAGTCATTTGTTGATTATTCTGTTCTGCTTCAAATTTTTATATTACTTTTGATTTTGCAGGTGAGAGATGTGCGATTGATCATGGACAGAAATTCACGACGATCAAAAGGAGTTGGGTGTGTGCCTTCTTTAAATGATTTTATGTTTTTGCAAAGTAAAATGTATTTTATATTATACAAAAAATCATATTATGATGTATATAGTTATGCCTAAATGGCATCTTCATGGTTAATTCAAACAATGATGATTATAGGAGTTGGAAATCTAACATATATGATGCATCAACTATCAAAATTTGTACTTCTCATTAAAACTTTCCATATGGTTCTAGTGTGTTGTTCTTTTGGTTAGCAAGGATATGAAGTTCCATGTACATGCATCCAACTATTGATTTATAACCCTCACTAAATTGCAGTTTGTAGGTATTTTTGTGTTGTTAAAGTAGGTCCTAGTATGAACACTGCATGCTTTTATTGCTTCTAATGAGCATCAGAATTAGCGCTAGGTGCTAGGATTTTGAGCGATTTTGTGACTAAGTGGCGTATTAGAAAGAACCCAAACTCAATATGCATTCTTACTTAGAAAGCTCGGTTATGACAAATCCATTGCTCACTATTTTTTTAAATTTGGTATTCTTTGTAGTTTAACCTTTGTTCTTTAAACATGACTTATCATCTCTTATCCTTTTGTTGTCTGTTTTCTAATCTGAAACCTTTTAATGTAAGCTTCAGTCTCAAGTGGTGTGTTCTAATATATATGTTTTGATAACTTGTAATTGTAAAGGTTGAGAAATTGACTAAACATGGCTAATATCCACATTATTAGAATGATTGACTTATTGAGCAACATAGCTTTCTTTTTTTTTTTTCCCTGTTGCTAAGAATTTTGTGTAGAAAGCATAGGAAAGAGAGAGACACACACATGCATGGATATGTTGTAATAATTTAGCCTTACAGGAAACGTTTTTCTGTTCTAGGTAATAAATGAAAAAAAAGATACAAGCAAGCTTAGTGGTATATATCTTGATAAAAGTGAAAAGATTACTCCATCAGTCCACCTTTTGGCAATAAAACAGGTTGATGACATGGACGGCTGCTAACAAGGCATATAATAAAACCTGTAGAAAATACCGTTGCTATTCTCTTTTGAGATGTGATATACCTTCCTCTGTTTTTTGTTTATAACATAATCAGGCTCTTCTTATAATCCTCTTTTATGAACCAAGTCTTTATTACCATGACTGCCATATACTTCTGTAGTTTTGGCTTGGTTGGTAGTGTTTACTTTGTGTGTTTCGGCTTATTTACGTGGTTGATGTCATTAAATTATATGTGGCTCTTGATTTGCATTGGTTGCATGCGTAGTCGGTGTTTATATGCATTGCTTTTAATCATGCTTTCTTTACATATGATCGTGTATGTCATTACTATATGATTGCTACAGGGTTTATAGTTTTGCTTTTTCTGACTGCCATATACTTCTGTAGTTTTACCTATGCATGATGTACCCTTTTGCCTTAATTAAATGTCTTTGAAATAATAATAATAATAATAATAATGAAAAAAAAATTTTTTGAGCCAAGGGTCTCTTCTGAAGCAGCCTCTCTACCTCTTTTTGGGGTAGGGGAAAGGTTTGTTTTTATCTCACCCCTCCTAGACCCTACTTAAAAGTGGGATCTAACTGGGTACGTTTGTTTGTTTGTTTGGTCGCAACAACCTAACTTGTGTCTTTATTTATGTACTGAAGGTACATTGAATTCTATGATGCAATGTCTGTGCCTATGGCAATTGCTCTTTCTGGTCATCTACTTCTTGGGCAGCCTGTTATGGTTAAGCCTTCAGAGGCTGAGAAGAACCTTGTCCAATCAACTGTTGCAAGTGGAGCAGGTGTTGGTGGATCCTACGGTGCAGCTGATAGGAAGCTTTATGTGGGAAATTTGCATTTCAACATGACCGAGCTGCAACTCAAGCAGGTTACTTGTCTGGAACTTCACTTAGTAATTACCGGTTGATTAAGTTAAAACATACTTGAAACACAATTCAGTTTATTGAAGCTTTTATGTGGATCTTTCTCTCTACTTTTGTAAGTTATAAATTACAATTCAGGTTTATGAAAAGTACTTAAGAATTGGAGCTTGACATTGCTTATTTATTGTTTTTTGGTTATTTTTTATTCATGTTATCTTTGAGAGTGACATCTGTGTTTTGCTGGAATCCAGATCTTTGAAGCTTTTGGACCTGTGGAGCTTGTGCAACTCCCCACTGACCCTGAGACTGGGTACTGTAAAGGCTTTGGTTTTGTTCAAGTCAGTATCAACTTTGGTTTCAGTTGTCTATTTATTTACTAGTTATTAAGCTTCCATTGATGTTAATTCAATGACCCTTGCTCTCAATTTTCATTTCTTAAAGTTTGCTCAAATTGAGCATGCAAAGGCAGCACAAAGTTTGAATGGGAAGCTTGAGATTGCTGGTCGGACAATTAAGGTGATATTATGTTTATTGACTTTTTATTCAGTTGTATTGTAATTGTGTGTTATAGTAGCTTATAATTTTTTATATAAAGGGTTCTCGCAATTAATTGCTTTCTTCTTGTAGGTATCCTTAGTTTCAGAACATGTTGTTGCCCAAGACGCTGGAGCAAAAGCAGCAGACTTTGATGATGATGATGGCGGAGGCTTGGTGAGTACACATGCTTGTGTCTTGATTTCTTACATCATAAACTTTTCCATGTTGTTTTGATGCCTAATTTCTTTAAAATTACAAGATCATATGATTACGGGAGAGCTTGATTATTTGATCTAAAAATGGGCTCTCTGGGTGAGCACAAACATGATCAAACCAAGTTAACTTATTTCCAAATGTTTCTTTCTCAAACTCCTTGTTTTGGGAAAATGTTTATTGGATTGAAGTTATCTTCTGTTTTATCTTGTTTCCACCTCAAGGACTTGTGTAACTGTTTCTCATAGTGAAATTGGTTATCTTTGGACTAAAGTTAAAATACGTCCAACTGACAGCATCAATCTTTTCATTCACCATAACATATATTTAACTAGATGGCGCCACACGCCTTGTTGCGTAGACAATAATCTGGTTTCGTGTAATTTAGGCTATAACTCAAATGAATATACATACACCAACGGTAACAATAAAAATAGCTCGAGGGGAAGCAAAAGCATTAGAAAAACACCACATACAATTGCTCTACTATGGGGGATGGGTCACAAAAAACAAAGAAACAAAAAATAACCTTCAAACACTCATGAAAGGTCAAAAAACCTGAATGTAAACGCGGAAACCGAACAATGATAAACATACTTTTGACAAAAGATAAACCTAAAAGCTAAACATTAAACAAAACAGCAATGATAATAATAGAGAGCTAAAATCAAAATACTCAAAAATGGGAAAAAGAAAAAACATAAACCAATACACACACGCAAAAGAGATGTTTGGCCCAATTAAACCATGTCATGTCGCTATTCATAGTGAGGTGGCAAAGCTTGCTTTTGATTATAAAGATAATTGCTAACTTTTATTCTTATTTAATTTTTTACAGGCACTAAATGCTCAATCAAGAGCGATGCTAATGGTAAAGCTTGATCGTAGTGGTATTACCTCAGGGTATGTTTTGGGCCCATAATTTCTGTTACATTTCTGTTCTTAGTTGAGCTATATTTGTGTTAATATCTTCATTGTTGCAGTCTCCCTGGATCTCTTGGTGCACCTTTAGTTAATGGATCTGCTCCAACTTTACCTGGTGCTTTGCCCATCAATGTGCCAACTACACTTCCTGTTCCTATTTTGCCAACCCAAATTGTTTCTCCTATTGCTTCAGAACCCATTGGACACCCAAGCGAATGCTTGCTGCTAAAGAATATGTTTGACCCCACTACAGAGGTTTTTTTTTTCCTTAGCTGTTATGTGTTTCTTGTTTTTGACAAAAATCAGAACTTGGAAATTTTTTTTCCAGTTTGCAATTATCTCATATTCATGTATGTTTTGCAGGATGACCCAGAATTTGATTTGGATATTAAAGATGATGTGGAAGAAGAGTGTTCCAAGTATGGACGGGTGAAACATATTTATGTTGACAGGTCTGTGTGTTTACCATACTGATTAGTGGGACTTTACTAGTATGTTTGTTTGTTAGTTAGGTATGTGCATTTAAGAATTAAGATGATCTCGCTCTACTTGTGTTAAGCTCAGCTTACTTGAATGTAAAAAACATACATGGTGTTGTTGTCTGTCATATATTTGTGTGATAAAAAAGCATCTTATCTATTCCACTCAAAATACTGGATGAGATTGTGAACAACATATATATCAACAGAAGCTTACAATGGAGGAAAACGAGAATATGAGTTTGTATGCTTACACTAATTTTGAATAAGATATGCATACTTTTGGATCCATGTAAATGTTTTATTTCATTAAATGACACTTTGCATAATCTGTATTTATGGATTCAAAATTGTGGATTGTTGGCCTTGGATCTCTGCAGTAAATGTGTCTAATTAATTGTCTTGATAACAGGAACAGTGCCGGTTACGTGTATCTACGGTTTGATAGCGTGGAGGGAGCTGCACGAGCTCAACAGTCGATGCATAAGAGATGGTTTGCTCGTAGATTGATTTCAGCCATTTTTTTGGTGAGTTTTTTTTTTAACAATTTTTCTTCCAGGTGTGGTATATGGGGTAGGGTCTAAGATGGTAACAACTTGAATCCTGCATGGTTGCATCTAAACTTGGTTTTAAAAATAGCACTTAAAGTGTTACGTGGAAAAATGCCTAGGATTTGGTCATAATTTGTTAAGTTTGGTCAAGATAGGGTATGTAGGAGGGTGATAGGTAGAAACAACAAAAGGGATAAAGAAATTGTGAATGATTTACATAATAAAATAGGCTAGTATGTAAAAAAGATTCGACCCCCACTCATCGTGATAAGAACTGAAATTCTGATATTAGATTGAACACTAAAGAACAAGATAGTCTGCCCGATTCGAGAGGGGGTCAAATCTTCAAAGTACTAAGTACAATATTAAGATAATTTACAAAACAAAGTAAACCTAAATAAAATATAAATATATACAGCCTAGACACAACAGCCACAAGTTGGCTGTTTTACCCCTCCACTCATCTCCTGAATATTTGGACCCTCTCTCTCTCTGAACAGATTCCCGCCAACCAGCAGCACTTGTGTTCGAAGCTTATTTTTCCCACCACCCAGTACCTCTAATCCTAACCCATGCTGACTCAAATCCAGCTCGGGTTTGTGTCAGAGTGCCCCTGCTTATAAAACCAACATGTATATGCACATGATCAAAACTAAATCAAAGAAAAAACTTACTACCTGGTTACATTAACGTCTTTTAAACCACACTTCAATCTTGCATCCATATTAGTATTGGTCATTGCTGTAGTTTTCTCATAGTGATGCCGTTAATAGAGGTGGCAATCTCGACCCATTAGCGTAAAAATGGGTTGTTTTTATTCAAAAAGGGTCAAACCAGTAAAATTTAGAGCTTAGCTACAATGATAACTTGTCAATTGGTTTCAAATGCTCAAAAAATATCCATGATAGTTTTATTACTTCATCGTCGTCATCGTACTCGGTATGTATCTTGATTAGCAAAACCAAAGTAGGGTATGAGGATGGTAAGATGTAATCATTATCGTTTTATTACACAACTAGATAATTACTTCAACACTAAAGTTTTAACGAAACCCTCTACGAAATAGTATAATATAAAAATAGCGGCTGCGGTCCGTTGATTATGATCCGAATCGGAAATTACTCGTTTTATTTGTTGCAAAATTTGACTTTACATGCTCTGCCATTGAAGTAGAAAATAGATATTTCTGCATCATTGTAATTATTGTGTGAAAAGTGAAGATTTATTAGCTTAATGTCTTATCATCAGCAAACATTGATGCTGGATATGTTGATGTTTAAATGACCAACAGTGTGTTTATTTGCAGCAACCGTACGAGTATGATGCCAAGTTCAAAGGTGCAGGGTGATATTAAATTGATGATGTCATATTAATTGCTAGATTTTATTTTATTATATTTAATTTTAATTATTTTAGCAGTAGAGCAGATTGATCGCTAGATGGTCTTTGGTTTTGGTGTATGGAATTACGAATTAATATAGTTGAGAAGTCACAAATATGCTGTTGATGGTGCCTTATAAACAAACTAGTTACGTATAGTAACCAAGGGGAATTTGAAACCAGCGGATGCTAAAAATTAAAAAAAAAAGTTATTTTTGTGTAAATCAAGACCTCGTTTGTGGTATGTGCATATAATGTATATGTGTCAGCTTTTGACAGATAAAGTAAAATTGTACCAATATTAATGTAATTTTATTTTATTTTTATGAATATTATACTAAAAGCGTTGAATTGGTCTGTTTGACAAACCAAAACAAACTAAAAAAAAGATGAAAGTTGTTAAACCGAAAATATACAGATGAAAAAAAGATGAAAGTTGCATGCTCGTATAGGTGGCTAACGTATTCGGAACCGGAACCGGTCGTATCCGAACCGGTGGGACGGTTCCGGGTTTTTAGAGAAATTGGAACCAGAACCGGAAAAAACGGAACCGGTTCCACCCTTAAACCGGTTCTTGACTTTGTTGACTGGAACCGGTTCTTGACTTTGTTGACCGGAACCGGAACCATTTGGAACCGAAACCGGTTCCGGTTAAAAAAAAACCCGTTTGGCCACCTCTAGATGAAAGTCAATTTTAATACATAAAAAGGTTTATCCATGTAGGGGGGTGAAGATACCATCCTTGCTTCCTTGGGGCATATAAGTTTATTCTTTATAATTTAATTTAATAAAATAAAATAATAAAAATGGTTTCGTGACGTGATGTAATTTTCCCACATTCTCCTCATTATATTATATTAGTTTTGTCATCCAACCCCTTATATTTAACCTAATGCAAATCAACACCCTATACTTAACAATAACCCTATACAACCCCTCTTTTTTCTGTTATAAATGTTAATTTTTCAGTTGATTATATACTTTTTTATAGTTACTGATTTCACTCTACTTTAAAATTTTTGCCCCTCCTCAAATACAATTCAAGCTTCATCACTGATTTACATTAATGTAACATTTTTTTTTGTATTAACGTAACACTTTCATATATAAGTGTTAACATCTTTTGTGGCGTAATTTTAGAAGTTGGAATATTGCTAGATCTATGTAAAACTTTAAATACCAATGATCCTTAGCTCAAGCGGTTGAGGGGAGGTACCATGTGGCTTCAATATTGGGGAGGTCACAGGTTCAAATCCTGGCATGGTCAAAATAGGGGTTCCATGCTAGGTTAGGGGGTTTTCTCTCACCTATGGTGGGTTTCCTCCTATGGGGTGTGGATATGATCGGGTGGGTCTATGACCCGTCAGTGATCCAAATTGCCGTTCAAAAAAAAAATGTAAAACTTTAAATGGTGTAATTAGAGTTAAATTTTGACTCACCATTGGTTAACCGTGATGGTTTAATGATATTGTTGTAACACTTTTTAGTGGTGATCAAATTATTGTCTGGACTATAAAGAAATTAAAGAAAATAATTACACTTATTTAATGATGTACTTTTGTTATAAAGTGTTTTTCAAGGAAAGAGGATAATAATTCAGGTATTAGAAAAATGCAAACATTTGTCATAATGTTATTAAATATGATTGTACTGATGATTTAAAAGAGGTTTTTTACTTTTTTTTTTGTCATAAAAGAAAGATGTTGATAAAATCTTGAATATTGGCAGAAAAACCCGTACCTAGAGGAAAAACCCGAAACCCAAAACTTTAGGGTCGGGTATTGGCATAAATATTAAGGTATAAGACCGGGTATGAGATAAAAAAATATTTTTTTGGGTTCGGTTACGAGTATGAGATTAAGGAATATCCTACCCGCTTACTCGAAATAATACCTTAAATAGTTTGTTAATATTTTTTAGTTTTGTTTTCTAAAACATAATTCTTTTTATGAAAGAGTAAAACAAGTCGTAACTTTTATCTTATTATTTTATATATTAAAGTAAGTATAGCTTTATTATTTAAAAACTAACTTTGTTGTTTTGAATGTTTAGTTTCTGTTTGAATATTAAACCAACAGTTTATGTTAGCATCTTGTGGATCTATATGTCATGAGATTTACATTTTTTTTGGTTTATTTTTTATGGTGTTGACATAATATGTATTTATCAATAAATTCTAATTTATTTTTGTAATTAAACAATAACTTTATATAAAATTAATATTATACAAATGTATTCAGAAAATCACAATTTTTTAATAAACTAACAGGTATACCCGATACCAGTGGGTATGTTTGATACATGATTGGTAATTTTCCGATAGATACCTGACGGGTAATGGGTTAGGTATGTGACACATTTTTATAGTTGGGTACGAGACTAGGATTAATAATGCCCTACCGAAACCCAATTCTTTGTCATTCCTAGGATATAGATCAATTAATACCAATTTGTTGAGTTATGCATAAAACATTACCATATATGTATGTACATAGATATACACGTATATATAGGGGTGTTCAAATTCGGATATCCGAACTTCGGATATCCGAAATTTCGGATTCGGATTCGGATATCCGTTCTGATATCCGAACTCTAAAAAAAGGGAAATTTTTTTTTTTAAAAATACATCCGGATATCCGAAAATCCGAAAAATATCCGAATATCCGAATATCCGAAATATTCGAAAAAATATCCGAATATCTGAAAAACTATCCGAAAAAATATCCGAATATCCGAAAACTATCCGAAAAAAATAACTATTTCGGATATCCGAAATTTTTCAAAATTACTATCCGAATCCGAATCCGAATTTTTGGATATCCGGACCTTCGGATATCCGAACTTCCGGATATCCGAATTTTCGGATATTTCGGATACGGATTTTCGGATATTTCGATTTCGGATTCGGATACGGATTTTTTTGAACACCCCTACGTATATATGTGTACATATATGTGTGTTTGTGTGCAACCCACTTAACTAAAAAATCTGGTGTAACTGTAATATATGTTATTTTAAGAAAATAAAAAAAATAAAAAAATTATCAATACTTGTCATACATATGTTATAAGATGACATTTTTACAATGTGTAATAAAAAAAAGTAATGTGTAACATATGTTTTTTATTTTCTTATAATAATATATATTATATACCTAAAAATAATTTTTATTTTTTAATAGGCTTTTTGCAAGTTTTTTCAATTTATGTAGGTTTTTAATTTATCCACTCTTTCTGTGTGTGTATGTACATGTATATATATATAATTAAGAGAAAATTACCAATATAATCAAAGTTGACCCAAGAATTACCAAAATAATCAATCAAAAAAGGGCCCCTAAGACGCCTCTTTAAAGTACTTTAGACGCCCCCTTTAGACGCCATTTTTCGATACTTTTTGAAAACATGTGGGCCCACATGTCGGTGGCTTTGTCGGGGTCTAAATTGGTGTCTTAAGATCCCTTTTCTACCGGCGTCTTAAGACGCCCTTAGACGCCCAATTTAGACACCGGCTTAAATCTCACATTGGGCGTCTAAAGGTGTCTAAATTGGGCGTCTAAGGGCGTCTTAAGACGCCGGTAGAAAAGGGTTCTTAAGACACCCATTTAGACTCCGAAAAAGCCGCCGACATGTGGGCCCGCATATTTTCAAAAAGTACCAAAAAAGGGCGTCTAAAGTGGCATCTAAAGGCGTTTTAAGACGCCGGTAGAAAAGGGGTCTTAAGACACCCATTTAGACCCGACAAAGCCGCCGACATGTGGGCCCGCATGTTTTCAAAAAGTACCGAAAAAGGACGTCTAAAGGGGCGTCTAAAGTATTTTAAATGGGCGTCTTAGGGGCCCTTTTTTGATTGATTAGTTGTGTAATTCTTTGGTCAACTTTGATCAAATTGATAATTTTCCCTAAAATTAAATGGGTATCATAGGACACGCTGAACACAATAATATATATTTTTTACAATCTTAAATGTTATTAAAATATATAAAAATGGTTAAAATGCATTGTTTATTGATCGTTTTTATAATTTAAATTAAAAATGTACAAGTACCATTTATAGAAAACCTACACATCTGTACGGGATATGATATGTTAACTAGACTAGGTTAATACCTTGTATATTACATGAGTTAAATACAAAAATAATAAATAGTCGTCAATAAAAATTTAGAAAATATAAACGATTTTTTAATATAAATATGATTAAAAAGTTTCGTAAGGCTTAATACTTTAAGTAATAAATAATAATATTATTTTTTTAAATAGTAATTTTCCAAAGTTTGTTTTCTTAAACATTTTGTTTTAAAAGCTGCTTTTGAATATATTTTTTTATGATGATTTGGTTTTTCAAAAATGTGTATTTTTTATGTTTTAAAAAATGTTTATTAATTTGAAAATATATAAAGTTATATTTAATATTATTAATTTAAATGTAATGCAATTAATATGAGAGAGATATACTAAAAAACAGTGACGAAGCTTTATAGGGGGAGGGGACCGTCTCCCATTTTTTTCCGTCCATAGTGTTAATTTTTCGGTCGAAAATGTTATTTTTAGTTAAAAATAGTGGTTTCGTCCCCTCACTTCAAAAAATTAACATGTATTCCGGGTTTTCAAAAATTTTCGCGCCTCTTACTCCGCCCAAGATCCGTCACTGCTAAGAAAACCAAATTTAAGATAGTTTAGGAACATAACATGTGTTTATAAAAATATTTATTTATTAGAACATGTTGATGTAGATATAGATGTAGATTTAACCTAAAAATGTATAAATAATACTTAAAAATACAAAAAAATATATGAAGAAATTTGTTTGATGTTTTTTTTATCTACCTAATCACCTAGTATAGTAGTATACAATGTGTACGTAAGAAGTCCAAAATTTAAGAAGGTAATATCATATATTTCATAAAAACTTGTAAAATTTAATATTTTCTTAAATTATGTTTGAAAAATATTCTATATTTTGCATTAAAAAATTTATTTTAAAAAAAATTATGTAATGAATCTCACCCTGTACATATTTGTGTGTAGGCATTACTAGGCAACTATGTATAGGGAGAATATCATATGATCATGTGGCATGAGTTGTTTTCATAAGGCAATATGACTTTGTTGACAAATGTTATTATTAAATAATTATTGTAAGTGTTGTAGAATCGTACAAGAAACTTCCTAATCTTGACTCAAAACATATCAAAGCCACATGCATCAAAATTCCCTATAACTCAAACAATTTGGAAAACAACATTAAACTAGCCATATAATCAATAATCTAAACAAATTTCGTTCAAATCAAGATACATCAAGCATGTGCGTATTTTTTATTTTAGAGGACCTGATACTGATAATTACATAAGTGTAACTTTATTATAAAAAACATATACATCCATTTAATTATACTTATACATCATTATCCATCATAAAACTCGGAATCTTAATCTCATAAGAAGTGACACCATTATGTACTCTGATTTATTGGGTCGCAAACTAACTACATATGTTCTTGCAAAAGTATATATAAAGTTAGACACATCATTATAATAAATTAAACACATTGTAATGAGGGTAATTTATTGCCTACCTAAAGCTCCTTACAACAACAAATCATATCCAAACATTAGATTATATGAGTGTTGTAATCAAATAATGTGTTAATACTAGTTATCATAAGCATGAATCATAACTAAAAGAATGTAGGCATTGTTATAATGAGGAACAATATTTGTGTAACTAAAACTCTTTTCAAATAAAGAGTGTATCCCGTGATCATTGACTTAGATTTCATTTAATACATTTTTTTTGAACGACCAACTAATTAACTGCCTGTTACTTCGTACGCGGCCCCTATGGCTAAAGGATGCCCAAGTTGGTCACTAGTCCAGACGGACGGAGCCTCTAGCCCACCAGCACCAATTCCCTGGGAAAACCCGACCCAAGCACCCGTCCAAAGGCACGACGGTGGAAGGTTGGTAAAACCGTTTGGGATCAAGAATCGAACCCAAGACCTGGGTCTTCTATCACTTCCCTCATACATCCAACTTACCACTAAGACAAGACATCATTTAATACATGTTTAAGAAGACGATCACTTCACGATTTGATGTTCGGATTAAAACTCTTTACAAATCAAACCTAAAAAGATGCCACTATAATTGAGTTAGACGTAATTATAACAAACAAATCAAGCACTTTAAAATGTTACTTTAAAACTAGCATAAGAAGACGTTAAACTCAAGTGAATAAAGTTTAAATTGTATAATTCTTTAATAAAATTTCATGGATATTTTTTGAACCGAAAGATCAAGCATCATTTGACAAATGAGTAACTTAATCTCACCTTACAGGAGGAAACTCCGGTAGAAAAACCTCCTGCTCTTCTATAAGCAATTGTTCCAGAGATATTAAAAAAAACTTGAAATCAAAAAGATAATGAAAATTAATGTTGGCTTAAATTTAAATTAAAAGGTCAAAGGATATTTAATTTTCTTTAACCTTTTTAGTCATCTTTAATTAAAACAATTATAATTTTGTTACCAGAATCTATTAAACATCAATTTAATATAAACCTTACACATTCTAAAGAAACTCTTTTTCATGTGATACCAACGGGTTAGTTTCTATATATTGAACTAGAAAACTTGTTGACTAAATTTTGGATCCACTTAAAAGCAATTAATGATCAAAGAATCACACGTTGATTGGTAATATTGATGAGGTGTGTAAAGAAAAGAATTTGTATTTATGTGTCTTGGATTTTAATATCGAAAAATAGATGAAAATGAATTATGTAAAGATATAGTTGGAAATTATATAAAAGTTATTATTTTTGAACGACTAATTTTTGGATCACTGACGGATTCCTGGAGTAGCATCGTGACACTGGCAATATCACCGATTATATTCACCATCAAGTCACACTTCTGAAGAAAACTCAACATCTAATGAAAACCACTATTTGGTTCCCGATCATATAAAGTTACTTTATTTAAAACATTATTCGGTTTTGCATAAAATTTGCATCAAAATGTCACCCGACTCGGTTTTAAATATGGTATTTATAATTTAAGAAGACGTTATATTTTAAAGTTACAAAGAAAAAAAATATGTACTATTAATTACATGGTAGTCGGACGTCGAGGTACCGCCTATGGATTAATCGGCACTAGGCGGATTGGAATTTTTATATGTAATTTTACAAATATATATTATATACACACATCAATATCAATAATTTAATATAATACTTCAAATAATTTATAAATAAATTAAAAATACTAAGTCAAGCACTTCAAAGTTAAAACTTAAACACCGAATTCAAAGTTTAGAGATGAATTTCAATGTTAAGTGTCTGGATTCGATGTTTAAGAGACATATTAAAGATTTTGGGTTAAGAAATGTCTAAATAATCATGAAGTTGGTCCTTTTTTACCAGAAAAAAGTCAAAAAAAATATATGACTAACCTGCCTAGGCCGCCTAACCCTGTCTAGCGCCTAGGCACCGCCTAGGCCAAAATCGACATAGTAAATGGCCGACTAGGCCGATTTTTACAAAAGTGATTAATTATAATTTATAACAAAAGTTTGCTACTATTAATATATTATTTGTACCAAAATGTAAATAAAAATAAACATGTCACAACATCAAACACAAATAAAAATAAACATGTTACAAATACATCTTCAAAAAAAAAATACACACATATAAGAATTGTATCATGTGAAAACCTTATTTTAGGGAAAGCTTATAAACTTTATCTGGGCAATTTATTTTGAATTTTGAAAAAATAAATATGTGGTATATATTAAAACACATTAAAACTGATTTGTTTTTTGAAAACCTGATTTTTTATTTAGTTTTAGTGTGGGCTATAAATTAATTTTTAAAATTTCAAATAAATGAGCTAGATAATGTTTAAGAGTTTTTACTCTAAAATCGTATTTTCATATGGTAAAATCCCTATGTATATATTACATGGCACTTTTTAATCCACCCCAACCCATGCTTGAAGTTCAATACAGCAGCCATTTTCCTTCTCTATATACAATATAAACAAACAAATGTGTTTATTAAAGTCCTACTAATTAATAAAGGTCTGATACATATAAAATAAAAGCAAACCCTACCCTATCTGATAAAGTAATGATAATTCTTATGAAAAGACCTTTAACTCAGATATATTATGTACTTTCTCTATAAAAAAACAACATACTCCAGTACCTTCTCTACATACAATATAATAGTGTTAACGAGATTATAGCCAATGAGCACTGGATCAATTGGTTAAGAAGTAGGCAACCCTATGACTTTCCAATATAAAGGTCATGAGTTCGAGTCTCACTTAGAATATTTAGGTAGGCCATAGGTTTTATAACAGCGGGTCTTCGGACGGTAGATTTCCTTTGGAATGGTGGGCGAGTTAGGTCACCAGAGCTGTCTGCGTTTCGCGAGCATGGGTGGCCTTTCGTCATGAGTTTACTCCGATGTCCGGACTTAAAATGTGTTCGTTGGTCGTTCAAAAACAAGAAGAAAAACAAGAATGTTAAACTATTGATGCATATGTGTCAATAACATATCTAAAAGGGCTAAATATGACAACTACAAAAGTTATCTTACGGCGCAATTAACAAGCAAAGTAACTTGTAATTTGAGAAAGAAAGAGAGAGAGGTCAAACCCAACCCAACCCAACCAACCAACACTTTGAAAATCCCTGACCGCTGTAATCTCCGTCGTCTTCTTGCAATTTTTTTCCGGTGAACTCCATCAATTGATGCTCCATTCTATCGCGAATCTTCTCCGACGCTTGACGGTGGTGGTGGTGGTGCCGGTGACATTCACAAGTCGTTGATTATTATTATTATGAGGAGAAACCAAAACAAGTCTAACAATGATAAACATGACAACGGCAATGGTTTAATTCCTAACTCCTTTAGATTCATTTCTTCCTGCATCAAAACCGTATCGACTAACGTCAGGTCTGCTGGAGCGTCCGTTTCTGGATCAGTTTCCGGTGATTCCTGCGATGAACTTCGGAAAGATCAGGTTTCATGATCAATCTTTTATCCGATTGATTTTGATTTTGTTTGGAAGTTTTCTCCTCTTTTGATTTAAGATAAGGATCAATGTTATTACTTGTGTGCTGTTTTGGTGATTGCTTGTTTCAGTTTAGATTTATTTTTGTTTTTATACAAGTATAAGTTTTAGAAACCGGTGTTCAGATTCTTCTGAAGGCATGAAAATTGAAATAATGGATGAAATTTCTGATTTAGTTAAAAATGAGACGCTGACATTTGAAGTGGATCAGATATTTGGATTTTGGACCTTTCCTTACATTTAGGGTTTATTGGTTTATGTGGTTTTGGAGAACGAGAACCTGTGTGATCACACATTTGGAACTACATGATTACCGGTTAAAGGGATGTGGCAGGGAGTCAGTTTGATCATAGGCTTTAAAAACAACTGAAATGTGATGGAACATGAAATACATTTAGGAACCCTTGTATTTATGTCAAAAGATATAAAAAATGAACTTATGTCAAAAAATAAAAGAAGGATAGAGACAAAATCATCACTGATACTGATAAAACTCATATTTTAAAGTGCTCGAACAATTAAAGAAGAAATACTAAAAGAGTCAACGAACTATCACTAAGAGTATCCCGCACCTTAGGAAGTATGGGAAAGCTAAAGAAAGGTGCGGGATACTCTTAGTGGTAGTTAGTTGACTCTTTTAGTATTTCTTCTTTAAGTCATTGTTTCATGTTCTGTTAGTAAATCTTTCATTGATTGTGTGTTAAACTTTAAAGAAGATTAGACTGAGTTAACTTTTTAAAGGGATGAGGGTGCCATTTGGTCATTTGGGTTCTCTAGCTTATGTATGCTACACAAGCATATAGAGATTTGAAGATTAAGTTAAATGTACATAGTTATGTATGCTTATGGATTTACAAAAGAAATTGTTGCTAGGAGATATTTTAGATTTAACTTTCTAGGCCATATCCATCATAATCAATGAGTACCACTTTTGTGAAGGATCTTTGTTCAGTTCGTAGGCCTTAAATGGACCAGGATAGATGGCAGGAAGTAAATGGGAAGGCAGGCGGCCCTAAATCTAATGACACCCACTGTATCACCTCAATAAGAATATCCTAGTTATCATTTGTTTGTGTTTTATTTTTTCCTTCTGGCTTGCAGTCAAGTTCATTAATTGTTTTCCTCGGCTGCTGTTTATGCAAATTTGAGTTGGATTATTCTACACTCCGTTTTTTCTGTGTGATCAGAATATGGGGAGACAATCTCTTCAAGTTCAGAACATTAGGTGTGTAGTTTTGAAGATTAGATCTCTTTTTCCTCGTTAGTTGCACATGATTGATACATATGGTGAAGATTAAATCTCTTTTACTAGTTACTACATAATAATTTATGTTGTATATATTTGCATTCATAAATACTGGCTTTATATTCCTTCATGCTTATAACCAGTGTTTGATTTAACAGGTCCTGTGGTCTTGTTTTGATAGACTAGAGCTTAGTCCAACTATTGTGAAGCATGTCCTCCTACTTGGTTACTCCAATGGTTTTCAAGTCCTTGATGTTGATGATGGTTCTAATTTTATTGAACTGGTTTCATGTCGTGATGATCCAGTCACATTTCTACAAATCCAGCCTACCCCTGCACAGACTGGAAGCCAAGAGGGATTCAAAATGTCACACCCCTTGCTATTGGTTGTGTCTTGTGAAGAAACAAGGCTTTCTGGCCCATCAAACACTGAAAGAGATGAATCTCAGATGGAAAGTTCCATATACTCTCCTAGAGCTGTTCAGTTTTACTCTTTAAGGTCACACAGTTATGTTCACGTCTTACGATTCAGGTCAACTGTGTATATGGTTAGATGCAGTCCACGAATAGTGGCTGTAGGTCTTGCATCACAAGTAAGTATCCATCTAGTTTGACCTATTGTTTTGTCATTGTATTCTGTTTTTTTAATGATATTTCCCTATCTTTTTATGTCTAATTCAGTTAGCTTGTTTGAGAATGGAGTTATGCTAAGTATAGATTTTGTCGAATTTCACTTCTGTTAACTTTGAGTTTGGCTTGATGCAACGAAGTAGAGGTGGAAATTCAGTTTAAAGGATTGAGTTGACCCTAGGCCTTTTTGTTCAAAATTTATATTATCCCAGTTATAATTGAGTTATTCTGCAAAGGAAATGATTTAAGGAGGTTTAATGGATTAAGATACACTTTGAGCAACTTTCAACATGTTAGAACCAAATCACCAATAAAATGTTTCTTTTTAATCTAATGTGCATACACGTGTGTATGTTATATGTATGATTCATTAGAGGCGAAATATGAGTTGAATCAACCCATTCACAAGTAAATGGATCGAAATGGCAACCTCTGATAAAGTGATCTCTAGAAATGGGGCTTATCATATCAAAATATGATCATTTTGATTAACACAAAAGGGAATGTGATGCAGTTTCGGAAGCAATCAAATGACTCAAAAACGATTAGTTAATCAAAGACTTTAATTGAACCCAAAAGTTCCAAGAACAAAGTTCTTATATTAAAACTCAATCATAAATTACTGACAAATGAAAACAAACGCTAATATATATACTAACATAAAGATAATTACTAAACCTACTGATAATAATAAACTAAATAAAAATACGAAAAGATAATTATTCAAATTTAAATTTCTTGGATAATCTTGATCTCTAATATATGCATCATACTCCTCGTCTTTAAAAAAACTCGTCCTCGAGTTTTGCGGTCGAACCAAAGCCACATGGGTCAAAAGGAACATCAGGTCGTGTATTCTCAAATAATTCATATCCATTAAATGACATCCCAACAATTAGTTTTGCGGTCGAACCAAAGCCACCTGGGTCAAAAGGAACATCAGGTCGTGTATTCTCAAATAATTCATATCCATTAAATGACATCCCAACAATTTTATTCAAATGTGGTCTATCTTTTTCCGTTGCATGATGATCACCGATATGGCAAGGCTTATCATTTAGTAAAATCAATGGATTTTGATGAGTTCCCACGTGGTAGTCCTTGATTTTTCTATGCAACATGTTGGCTTGAGAGTCGGCAGAAACCGATGAGACTAAACACGCCAATATAGAAGTAGATGCTAAAGATTTTGATGTTGAAACCTGCGAAGCTTCCAACAAAAAATAATCCCCTTCAACGGTCCACCCCCTTGTATGCAAACCCGTTCAAGACTTTTGAAACCCACAAGTAATCATTGTTGTTCACCTCTTCATCTCCATAATCATCAAAACAAGGAGGTGATGTATAGATATAGCTACAACCTCCCGGATGCTCCTCCTTCCCATGGTTATCATCCCCGTTGAAAACTTCTAGGTTGGTTTCCTGAAACTTGCAACCTTGTGAACTGAACAAGACTCGATCGGCGGTTCGACGACGGAGATGATGACTCACTCCACAATCAGCCATTTGAAAAACAAAGCTCTGATACCAACTAATGCAGTTTCGGAAGCAATCAAATGGCTCAAGGACGATTAGTTTTTCAAAAACTTTAATATGAACCCAAAAGTTTTAAGAACAAAGTCCTTATATTAAAATTTAATCATAAACTACTGACAAATGAAAACAAAGCCTAATATTTATACTAACATAAAGACAATTACTAAACCTACAGATAATAATAAACTAAATGAATATACTAAAAGATAATTATTCAAATTTAAATTTCTTGGATAATCTTGATCTCTAATATCTACATCAGAATGTTTAAGAAGCGTTAATTAAATATATTAATCAAGGCCTTAGGTGGCTACCAGATACTAAAAGCTATACAGTATCATATTAGTATTTATCTCATGTATCATAACATTTATGCTTTATTTTCGTGCCAGATATATTGCTTTGATGCACTTACTCTTGAAAACAAGTTTAGTGTGCTCACTTATCCAATATCTCAATTGGGAGGACAAGGAGTCTCTGGGATCAATATTGGGTATGGGCCAATGGCTGTGGGGCCCCGGTGGTTGGCTTATGCTTCCAACAATCCATTATTGTCAAATACTGGACGCTTAAGTCCTCAAAACCTAAGCCCTTCTCCAGGTGTAAGTCCTTCAACCTCACCTGTCAGCGGAAGTTTGATGGCCAGATATGCCATGGAATCCAGCAAGCAGCTAGCTACTGGTCTCATTAATCTTGGAGACATGAGCTACAGAACTTTATCAAAGTATTGCCATGAGCTTCTCCCTGACGGTTCCACCTCGCCCGTTTCGTTCAACTCAAGTAGGAAAGCTGGTAGGGCTGTGACTCATTCAACTGAGAATGCTAATGCTGGAATGGTAATAATTCTGGTTTTGAAACTTCCATAACCAATTATTTATCTTTTCTTAGGGTTATGACTTATGATAAAATGTAAGTTTTTGAAAGGAATGTAATAGTCCTGAAAGAGGATTTTGATGTTTTAGTTAATGGCTAAAGTTGCTAATGAAATAATTGTTTTTTTGAATAATGTCTATGCAGGTTGTGATTAAAGATTTTGTATCCCGAGCCATTGTTTCACAATTTAGGGCCCATGCAAGTCCCATATCTGCACTTTGTTTTGACCCAAGTGGGACTCTTTTGGTCACTGCATCAGTACACGGGAACAACATTAATATTTTCCGGATTCTTCCATCCTCCTCACAATCTGATTCTAGCAGCCAAAACTTTAATTGGAATTCTTCACATGCGCATCTTTATAAGCTCCGTCGTGGCATGACATCTGCTGTGTGTTTTCCCCCTCTTTGTCATACTAGTTTTGTTTTTGTGTGATTTAGTGGTGGCAGTTGATTTTTGACCTGTTTACTTATGAACATGTTGATTTGGATTGTGTTTTATCACAAATGGGTCAAATAGAAAAAAGAGGAATGGGCCAAACAGGTTGAAATGTTGTTCAAAGCTTATTTTAATGCATACAACCTTCTAAATTGTTTACTCAATAACATATATTCTTATTGTAATATTGATATTTTTCTCTGATTATTAACACATTGATTGTTTATAAAAAAATTAGAGAAATAAGTGTTCATGGGACAACCTGGTCTAGCCTCTTTTGATTTATACTCAAAATTGACTCATTTCTACCAGTCTTGCCTCCCTTCTTGTTACCTCAAATCTAGTTATTTGGAGATTTTACTTATAGTAACTTTAACAGGTGATACAAGACATTTGTTTTAGTCAGTATAGTGAATGGATCGCTGTAATTTCATCTAGGGGAACATGCCATATCTTTCTATTATCTCCTTTTGGTGGCGAGACTTGTATTCAGCTACAAAACTCCAAAATAAATGGGCAAGCACTTTCTGATTTTGCATCTGTACCATGGTGGTCTAGTTCATCTTTTGCAAATGATCAATCATTGTCTCCACCACCTCCAGCAGCAATCACTTTATCTGTAGTTAGCAGAATAAAAAATGTTAATTTTGGGTGGATTAATACGGTAGGGAATGCTGCACCTGGAAAGACATCAGCGCCACCTGGTGTCATTGCTGCCACTTTCCACAGTTCTATATATCGAAGTTTGGCACCTTCTATCTCCAATGTGGAAACCTTAGAGCACCTGCTGGTGTATAGTCCGTCTGGCTATGTAATTCAGTACGAGTTGTTGCCTACTATAGGGAGAGAGCAAGGTGAATCTTCTTTAAAGGTGGGGGCGGCCTCACAGGTGCAGGCCCAAGATGAAGACTTACGGGTGAAAGTTGAACCAATTCAATGGTGGGATGTTTGCCGGAGAACTGACTGGCCAGAAAAACAGGGGTTCATAGGTGGGTCCGCTTCTACTGGACGCAGCTCAGTGGAAACTGCGATGACTACTTCTGATGATGAAGATAGCAAACACCAAGAACGATCCCGTTGGTATCTTTCTCATGCTGAGGTGCAAATAAAATCTGGGAGAATTCCAGTTTGGCAAAAGTCCAAGGTACTTCTAATCTGTGTTGATCAGGTTTAGAGTATTTTGGAAAAAAGAAATGCTTATGATTTTTATGGTTATGCAGATATATTTCTATGTGATGGGCCCACAGTTATGCCAAGAGCTTGATGATGCTGGAGAGCTTGATATTGAAACAATCCCAGTGAATGAAGTTGAAGTTAGGCAGAAAGATTTGCTGCCTGTTTTTGACAGCTTTCGTGCAGTTCATCCTGGTTGGACTGATGGCCGGTGATCTCAGATTAACCTTTCTTCTGTTTGTTTTATTTATTTATTAACCTAGTTAGAGTATTCCTTTATCTAGGTTTTGCATGCTCCACATTGTTAGACATCTCAATCACTTGACCATAGGCATTTTAGCAAGAATGTGATTTTATTAACTGGACAGAAGTCAATACCTGCTCTTGAGATAGCAGTGTTGAAACAATTTTCTCTTTTTTTACTGGTTTATGTCAGTTTTATAAGATAATAAAGTACAATACCACTGCAAACAGAAACCATGTACGAATTTGTCAGTTTTTAACATGTTCAATCATGCCCTAAATGCTTAAAGACTTGTTTTGATCTGTATTCTGCGACGTTCGAGGCTAAGTGCATTTCAAAATGTTTTCTTTCGTTTTAAATAAAGCTAAATATCAGGGAAAGATGGCAGTATCTTTGTTTTTATACATTGGCTCTTAATATTTGTTTTATACTGACTTTTTATTGTGGTATGTATTTCTTTGAAGAGTGTTTAGTACTGGTGGATATTCTGCTTCATCTTCCAACACTAGTAGCCGTAATGAAAAGTTTCCTCAAGATTCCATGGTCTCTCATGGTAAGGCAGTTATTATTGTCATTCAAGTAATTTTCTAGAGGTGACAAATATAGGAAGGTTGGATGGATTGAGTAATAGGTTGGGTCAAAATGTGTGATTTTCTAGCATGCGGGTACCCACAAACACATTTTTGTTTCATTTCTTAAAAGGATTCATAAATAATTAATTTTATTAAATATGTTTACCAAAACTATATTTGTTTCAATAATAATTTACATACTAAATAAATCAATTAAATGGTTGTATGCATTAAAAAAACATTTTGAGTGAGCACCATTTTCTTTTTAGCCAAACCTTTTTATTTAACCGCAAGGGGACATGCAGGTGTGTTTGCCCTATATCCTAGAGGTGCAGGTTCAAATCTGCTGAAGGCAAGTGCGGAGTAGATTTAGAAGTAGGATTAGATGGGTGTGTGTGCTTTTCATTGCAAATAAAAAATAGAAAAATATATAAAAGATAGAAAGATCTAACATGCTTTTTCCATCAGGGCCGTCATTGGAATCTGCTGATGTACAAAATTTAGAACAGACGAAACCATTGGTATCTTATCCTATTCTTGCTTCAACTGTAAATAATAATGGCAGCATGAATAGGCCGAGTTCTTTTACTGGTTTCAATGGCATGTTATCTTCCACTCTTGATGGCATCATGAATTCTCCATCTCCGGCTGATAGTTCAGTTGATGCTGGAGCAGCTGTTGATAGATTAGGGGTTCAGTCTTCAGAAAGCATTGTAACTAGTGACACCTCGAACCCAGGTTCTAACCGTTCTGATTTGAGTATGAATGCTGTTGATGAAGTTCCAATGCATGAAGAGGATTTGGTAGAGTTTGGACATGATTTTGATCATGACCACTGCAAACTGACTACTGAGGAGAAAAGTTGTAAAGTTGACGAAATGGCTGATGGTGAATGCAACAAATCCGAGGTAGATGGTGACAGTGATGATATGTTTGGAGGGGTATTTACCTTTGAAGAATGTGAGTTTTTCTTTAGCTAATTCGCTCATTTTAATTTTATGAGTTGATTATATATATAAACTTATTAGTATAAACTTGTTAGATGTGCTTGCGAAAGTAACAACTTTGAATACTAAGGGTTTAAACTTTGAAATAACTAAGGTCGGGTTTTATGCTTTCAATTTTGTACGAGTTTGGGCATTCAGGCCAGCTTCTGTTAAATCAAGGTGAAATGACCAAAATATCCTGTGATTTTTTGAACAATCAAAGTCAAAGGGTATTTTGGTCATTTACCTTGATATAAAAAAATTAAGGGAAGTTAGCCTTACTGCCCAAACATACAAAACTGAAAGCATAAATCCCTAACCTGTTACTTTAATCCCTTAATAACCGAAGTTATTACTTTTCGCAAACCACATGAACCATTTGTGTACTTAACTCTAATGTCATTTTACAACTTAGTTTATTCAACCTTATTACCTGACCCCTGACTTGACACATGACCTGACATTTGCCTCAACTCATAATATAAATTTTTTTAATTACTTATGTTTTATTTTTAATAATATGAATTTAATAAAAGTTTTAACTGGATAATGTGATAATTGGTAGATTTCTTTATTTTGAGGTAGAGGTATTTTTGTTACTTTTAATGAATTGTATTTCATTTCTTCATCTTTTCCTGCATACCAAATAGTAGGAAGTAATGATTCGTTTAATTCCCATAGGATAACCAACAAGATAATGGAATAATTATTATTCATTTCTTGTCCATTTCATTCTCTCGTCCCTTCCGTTCTCTCCTCCATTCCATTACCTCATACCAAACAAACTCTTACTCTTTTCATTTCAAAATTGAAGCTATAGACTAGATTTTGTGTCATAGACTCAAGTAATGGTGGTAAATGGGCATATTAACTAACGGGTAAAACACATCGGGTCGGTTTTTGGTGAAAAAGTTGATTCATTTATTACAAAACTTATAATATTTCAAAAATAATCCAATCTTTTTTTGTATTATAAACCAGCAAACCGTTTCCTTTCAAGTTGTACTTGTTTAACTTGTTAGAGATCAAAGAAAACATTGTGTGATGTGTTTGCAGGTTGATGGTGATGTTAAATATGAAGTGTGTTGTGGAGGTTGGCAACAATTCTATTATGTTCTGATTCTTGTGTACATGATGTAAAGACAGTACCATTTGGGTAAGTAACATTACTTGTTCTTTCCAAGCTAAGAAAAATGGATATTCTTTTATGTGATTAGTTGTTTGACTTGAATATTTATACATGGCATTATGGGCGGGTCGGGTTAGATAAGACGAGTCATCTCAAAAAAATGGTTACTTTGTTTCTAGGTACGGGTCTTTTAAAAATGGTCAATTTTGGATTGTGATATCTCAAGTGTCAACTTGCATCTGATAATTATTTTTTGTAAGCAGGTCATAGTAAGTTCAGAACCAAATGCTTATGTTTTAAAACCCTAGAAAAAGTTTGATAATGGGAAACAGGAGCGGTCCTGAAAATTCAAGTACTTCGGACGAGTTGAGAAAAAAAACCCCTAGTGTATGATAAATTTGTGTTTTTTCATTTTATATTTTCAAATACAAGTAAATATCTATAATGTAAAGGATTTTAAAAATTTGTGCCCTTGAAAAAAATGGACACTAGACGGAGGTTAGGTTTGCCCCTTCTAAGGGCCTCCCATGATGGGAAATACAGTGAACAAGGAAATAAAATTAAGTATAAAAAACTGACTTAAGTTGAACAAAGTACTTGTGATTTTAAACACATTCATCCTCATCTTACTCAGTATATCTCACCATTAGCAAAATTTAAGGCCTGAAAAGGGTAAAATGTAAGACAACCTTACCTCTATCTTATAGGAATAAAAAGGTTGTTTTCATTGAAACTCCCGACTCATGATGTTTGATTTTAAACCATTGATCTGCAAACATCTAACATTTGACAGAAACAATTGAACAAACAGTAATTTAAAATTATTGATAAATGCTAAAATGGAATCATCAATAATGCGTCATATCCCAACTTTGAGCCGGGGGACTCTTTCGGAGCAGTCTCTTTATCCCAATTGGGATAGGGGTAAGGTTTGTATCTATCCTTCCTCCTAGATCCTATTGAAAAGTAAGAATATACTGGGTAAGGTTGTTGTATCCCATTACCATGGGCCTGGAGAATGCAAATTGACATCATCTTAAAACATAATTGACATTTGCCAGAGTATTGATGAATCTTTTGGTGAGTTGAAAATTTAAATTCATTAGAATTATACATAAGATAACTCAAATTCGTTTGAATGCAAATGGTTCCATTGTTTAAAGCTGGTAAACGTTAATGAAGTAGCGTCTTACTCTGCATGTTGTGGCAATAACCTTGTATTAAACTAAATAGAAACGCGATCTCAAATTCAAAACTCATGTCATGTAAAAGTTACTTTGTTGTAAAACCTTAAAGAATAAAGCAAAAAAGTTTTAAATTAACAATGAAAAAATAAAAACGGCTAAAAACTCGCATCACATATCCTATCTAATTAAAATTTCATTCTGTAAAAATGGTTATCGTTCACAATGACAAGGACAACATTAGAGTATCAAAATGCAACAAAAAAAAGGATGCAACGGCTATCAATTTGCCCTAAAACATTCAATCAAACCCTCTCATAAAAGCAAGTGTCATTTTCAAGGAACACAAATTCAAACATAAGTGTGGAATGATAGAATTTGTAGAACCAAAATAATAAAAAAAGTCGTGTTCAGTCTTAAAATATAGTGTTACAAAACACGAAACCAATATATGTGCACTGGCGGAGGTTTTAAAGGGCTCGAGGGTGCCCCGGTCCCTGCTGTTTTTCTGTCCAGAAGTCTCGATATAGTGGTTTTCGGTCGAAAAATTTTATAGGTATTGAGTCCGGCCCCTTCTGTTTTTCTTAATAAAATTCCTTGGGCCCCCTTTGATTTAAAAAAATAACAAAGTTGAACTAATATTGTAAGTTTTAACATTACCTTTAAGAGCTCACAGTATCGGTTATTTATCTTGTTTATTAGCTAATCTTGAGTTTATATCTTGTTTTAGGCCTTAAAAATTAAAATGGGTCTTAACTATTGAACATTACCTATTTCAATAATCGTCTTCGTAAAGGAAATTGCTGAGAAGTTTGATTCGGAGTGTATAATCAATGAGTTCAAAGAGATTAAAGGTCGTCGCGTTGAATTGTGATTCTTCTTCCGGGTACTCACCTTTTTCGTTTTAAACATTTTACCCGAAACATAGCGATAAGGAAAAAGATTTTGCCCCATGACTTTCGGCCCCCTCAGACAAAGTTTTCAAGCTCCGCCACTGTATATGTGTGCACCCTAAAAATTATAAAAAAAAAGCCTAAACAATAAAGAAACGTCAAAAAACGTGGGGAAAATTACCAAAATGATCAATGTTGACCAAGAAATTACCAAAATGATCATAATGATTTCGGCGTCTAAGACTCCCATTTAGACGCCCATTTAGACGCCCACTTTGTGTACTTTTTTACAACATACGGGCCCACATGTCGGCGGCTTTGTCGGGGTGTCTAAGACTCCTTTTCTACTGGCGTCTTAGACGCCGACTTAGACGCCTTTAGACGCCCTTTTTCTGTAATTATTGTAAACATACGGGCGTCTAAAGGCGTCTAAGTCGGCGTCTAAGACGCCAGTAGAAAAGGAGTCTTAAACACCCCGACAAAGCCGCCGACATGTGGGCCCGTATGTTGTAAAAAAGTACACAAAATGGGCGTCTAAATGGGAGTCTTAGACGTCTAAATGGGAGTCTTTGACCGTTTACAACACTTTCATTTAAAATTAAGCTTGTTAAACCATAAAAATTTTCAATTATTTGCTCAGTATACCAGTGATATTCAGTACCACTGACTACATTACCATCGATACGTAAATCCAACAAAACAGCCACGTCTTGCAAGGCTACGGTTACCTCTCCGAATGCCACGTGAAAAATATGTCTCTCGGACGCCACCTTTCAACAAGTGTAGAAATAAGTGCCCTATCAAGCCTTCGGTATTCACACTCGATGACACCAGAAAAACCTGTCAACGTATGTATTGCAATACATTTTAAGTTATAGGATTTTGACGAAGGTAACCCCACAATTTTTCGTCTCCCCTTCATATTCTGAGTAAACTGTCGTCTCCCATTTTCTCAGGTCGTTGGAAAACATAATCTGCTATGTGTGAATCAGCAAGAAACAACAAATCATTTACCCATGGACCTGAGTTGTAATTTGTTGTCATTTCTAAGTTGAAAAAGATTTGTGTGAAACAGCTAAAATTTTAAAGTTGAGAAAATTGTTGAAGCATTCGTTGGTCTCGTTCTCTATTTGTAGTGGTGAGTGTATGGTTTGAAGAATATTAATCAGGTGGTTGAGAAGTGGTAGGTTAGGTTTTAATTGTGGAATAAAGGTGACAAGACTCTTCATATTGATTTTGCCACTAGGAATGGCGAAAAGTACCAATGTGTGTAGCTTTTCTCTGTTTCGCCACTAGCACTAGCAAAAATGACCCACTTGTACCGGCTTTCTTGCTTTTCGCCACTACAAATGGCAAAAATAGGAGTTTTCGCCACTACAAACGGCAAAAAAAGACATGTCTGTAAGCTTTATTCATTTTCGCCACTAGGAATGACGATTTGGACCATGGTGTACCAACTTTACGAGTTTTCGCCACTACCAATGGCGAAAAGGACAGGTTCAATTATTTTTAATTGCTGACTAGTATACTGACTTCTTATACCCCTACATTCTCATTTTATCACTCCTTAAATTCGCAACTAGCAATGGAGATAACCCCATGTGTAAAAAAAAATTGAGCCCATCTTGTAACCATTTTTTTAAAATAGACCCCATTAAAAAAAAATCATATATATAACTAACTTTAGAATCATATCAATTACACAAAAGTTATTTATTTTAAATATTATATTATATATTTCTCAAAGATGTTTTATGAAAATATAAAAAATTATGAAAGAGAATAAAAATAAAAAATATCATATAAATACTTAATAGGAGAGAGATGCGGGAAACCAATTCTGAGATAATTTAAAAACATGACATGTGTTCATATAAACTTTTATCTATTACAGTATATATAGATATAGATGTAGGTTGTATATAACACAATTGTTCGGTAACAGGAGCATATAACTAGTTGCATATTTTAACTTGTTAGGCCATGAATATCGATTTTACAAGCTTCATATCAGCTCGAACAAACAATTTAAACTATTGCTATGTATATGCAATCATCTAAAATAACTCAAAATATATACATGGGGAAAAGATAAAATGAAAACCACATCTCAATGAGAAAACCGCGAAAACCATGTAAAAACGACGTTTGTTTTTTTTTATTTTTTTACAGGTTTGTAACACTATTGGGCAAATTTAAAAAAAAAAATCAAAAAAGCGCCGACCAAATATTTTTTTAAAAAATATTTTATAAACCCACGTAAAACCTACGTAACAAAATGTAAAAAAAAATTTTTTTTATGTTTTGTTACGTAGGTTTTACGTGGGTTTATAAAATATATTCTATATTTTTTTTAAAAATATATAGTTGGTGCTTTTTTGATTTTTTTTATAAAAATGTGCCCAATAGTGTTACAAACCTTTAAAAAAATTCAAAAAAAAAACGTTGTTTTTACGTGATTTTTGCATGGTTTTCGCGGTTTTCTCATTGAGATAGGGTTTTGAAAATAACCATACCCTATATATATATATATATATATATATATTTAAGAGTTAATTACATATATGGTTTAGACTAACTCAGAATATATTAATATTTTAAAATTAATTACACAAGTTTTGAATTTATGCTTTTAATCTTGTAACAAGTTCAGGTATTAAAGGTAAACTCTGTTAACTTTTTAATTAAATTATCGTAAAATAACTAAAACACTCTTTTAACTTTTAACAAAAAGGCAAAAGTAAACCTTCAAGAAAGTGGTGTAGTGATTAACGTAAAAGAGAGACAACATAAATGTTTCAAGTTCAATCTCACTTAAAGTAATTTTCCTTGAAGGCCACCATCCTCCCGGTTAGTCGACTATTAAGAGGACCTGACGGTTTACTACTTTACTATGTAAGTGAATTTCCATGGTTATCAAACGAAAAAAAAGGCAAAGGTAGCCCTGATTTAACAAAAAGCAGCATTAGTACCCAAAATTGATACAAAACTAAAAGTGTAAATTACGGTTTTGACCCCTTTGGTTTAAGTGTTTTAGCTATTTTGGTCCAAAATAAATTTTTTATCATTTCAGCCCCATTGGTTTTGACAACTATCGGTTTTGGCTCCTCAAACTTAACTATTATAACGGTTGTGGGCCTTGTGGCCCACAATCTAACTATAGTTGGGGACCAAAAACTTTAGTTGTCTAAACCACATGGGCGGAATTGATTAAAGATTTTATTTTGGGCCGAAATAGTTAAAACACTTAAACCACAGGGGCCAAAACCGTAATTTACTCAAGCTAAAAATACAAACCCTAAACACGTTACTTTTTCTAGCTTAGGGCAAATTGTGTTATTTTACCCAAACAATCTTAAAGGGTTTCAATGCCTAGAATAACAACCTAAATTACGTGGATTGAAACTTTAGGCAATGTGATAGATTCAAATGTGCATCATTCAACATAGAGTTTTGTATGTACACTATCTAGTATTAATTATTAAATATTGGTTTCATCAATGTTTTGCTCAATGACATCAATGCAAGACCCCACGGACTTCCCCTCAGACATGGCTTCAGCAAGTAGAGCTCGCGTTTGTTCGTGACGTCGCAGGATTAAGATGGTGTTTAGTACAGCCCATCTCACCTGAGAATCTGCTTTCTTCTGAGTAAATCCCAAGCTGCTCAGCAACCCATCCAACTATATAACCAAACAACAATTGCTAAAACAAATGCAGATCCGCATGTTTGAGTTTAGTCTAAACAAGCCGGATCAGTTGCGGGTCAAACCAGCAAACACGTTTATCTAAACGGGTCATGTTCAGGTCGACCAGCCGAAGTGTAACTACTACAACAACCACCACCTTACCCTATATATTCCCACTTTTCAGTAGGGTCTGGGAGGGAAGGATAGATACAAACCTTACCCCTATCCCAATTGGTATAAAGAGGCTGCTCCGAAAGAGTCTCCGGCTCAAAGTTATCGTTTGAAGTTGATCATCCCAATGATTAACGTTATTCTCACAAAATAATTGAAATAACGTTAAAATTAGTGCACTTTTACTTTTGCCCCGTAGTGTAACTACTGATAGACGTAAATTGTAAATTTTCAAGATCAATGTTCTATTTGCCTGTTAAATGGGAATATTAGTTTAGAACTCTAAATTTTTTTTAGAAAAAAATATTCAGATATTCCATAATAAATATAGCAAAGGTGATTGTTGATAAATATATGAAAAAATTACCGTGTTAACATCAGCAAGGCCTCCTTCAGCATATCCGTATAAAAGATATTCGGTTGCAACTCCTGCTAACGCTATACATGAAAACTTGTTCAACATCTGGAAATGCATTTGGTTACACAGCCATATTACTAGAATAATAAAAATATGATTTCTTCCAAATTAAAAAAATATTTAGGACATTATAAGCATTTAAATGCAGCTTAGGTAGTTTTTGACTTGTTTAACTAGCTTGACCCACTCATAGTTCTAATATATTACCCATCCCATAAGTTACTAGTAGAGCACAGACTGATTGACCCGGTTTCCATACAAACATGTCGAAATTGCCACCTATAACATTTAAGATTAGCCTTCGCATATAAGCTCAAATTTTGTGTTACTAAAAAATAAATTAAATTGTTAGGTAAAAATGCGAATTAATCCTCTTCAAATATGGCCTACTCCTTCAGTACAACTGATAGCCAAAGAATTCTCTCTTGATTTTTTTAGAGAGAATGAATGTCATTTAAATAATAGATACAAGACTAATTACAAGGCTAGAAATAAGGAAAGTCAAACAAATAAAAAACAATACAGATTGTACAAAATTAAATGAGAGAATATTAAGGAGAATTGGTTGATTGTGATTGATCTTGATTGATGCTTCTATTACCCCCCTTCAAGCAAAACGGTGGTGGAAGGACACGAAGTTGATCCCGAAATTGCTCAAAAAGAGGCCGTGGTAAGCTCTTCGTGAAGATGTCCGCCAGTTGAAGCTTGGTTGGTATAAACTTGGTGTGCAATTTTCCAGACATGACTAATTCCCGAACAAAGTGATAGTCTAAATCGATGTGCTTAGCTCGTTTGTTCGAAACCGGATTTTGACTCATGAATAGAGCACTTTGGTTATCACATAACAAGGTTGGCCGAGTTTGAGGAAGAGCATGAAGTTCTTTCAACAAATGAGTAATCCAAATGATCTCCGCAGCCGCATTGGCCATCGCCCTATATTCCGACTCACAACTTGATCGCGACACAGTTGGTTGTTTCTTCGCACTCCATGAGACTAAGTTACCGCCTAAAAAGATTGAATAACCATACGTAGACCGACGTGTCTCAATGCATCGCGCCCAATCCGCATCCGAATATCCCAAAATGGTAGAAGTAGTAGGTCCAGTGTAGTGTAAACCATGAGAGAGAGTTCCCTTGACATACCTTAGTATTCGCTTAACCAATTGAAAATGGGTTTCGGTAGGCGAGTGAAGGTGTTGACAGGCTTGATTTACGGCATAGGACAAGTCAGGACGAGTTATAGTTAGGTATTGGAGGGCACCAACGAGGGAGCGATAGAGAGTAGGATCGGTAAAAGGAGTGCCGTCGGTGGTGAATGAGTCGGTCGTGGACAAGGGGGTGGTAACAGGTTTAGCATTGGTTAAACCGGCTCGATCAAGAATGTCTTTTGCATACTTGGTCTGGGTAAGAAACAGACCATGAGTATCATGTATGACTTCTAGACCGAGAAAGTAATTTAAGGAGCCAAGATCTTTAATAGCGAATTCCTTATGTAAATGGTGAGTGAATTTGGCGATCACAGCGGGTGAATTACCGGTGAGAATAAGGTCGTCCACGTACACAAGGAGGTACATAATGGAATCGCCTTTGGAAAATATGAAAAGAGAAGGATCCGCTCGACTGCAAGAGAAGCCGAAGGAAAGAAGGAATGAACTAAGTCTTTGAAACCAAGCTCGGGGAGCTTGTTTAAGATCGTAAAGCGCCTTATTTAGCTTGCAAACATGAGTTGGAAACTGCGGATTGAGAAACCCGGGAGGTTGCTCCATGTAAACGGTCTCGGAAAGATGACCGTTTAGAAACGCATTGTTGACGTCGAGTTGACGAAGAGTCCAACCGTTGATAACAGCCAAGGAGAGGACTATGCGAATGGTTGAGGCTTTAACTACCGGGCTAAAGGTGTGATTGAAATCAATACCCGGAATTTGAGTGAAGCCTTGAGCAACGAGTCGGGCTTTATGGCGATCAATAGATCCATCGGAGTGGTATTTTGTTCGAAAGACCCATTTAGAGCCAACGACATTGGTGGAAGATGGACGCGGAGCTAAGGTCCACGTGTGATTCCGTTGGAGGGCCGTGAGCTCTGCGTGCATGGCGTCCATCCAGTGCGCATGCTTGGAAGCGCTCTTAAAGCCCTTCGGAACAGAGTGAGTAAGCAAGGCGGTATGAAGAGGAGATTGCGTGAGGGTGGAAAGATAGGATGTATGTTTGGGATTTGGTTTAAACGTTCCGACTTTGGAGCGTGTAACCATCGGGTGTGAAGGAGCGGGTGGTGAGGAGGGTATAGAGTTATGGTTGGAAGGTGACGGAGGGGATGGGTCAAAGGAGGAGGTGGAAGTAGTAGGATCGGGTATGGAGGTGGTTGGTTCAGTATTGGATGAGGTGGTGGGATTAGATAAAGGTGAATGGGATTGGTTGGAAGGAGAATCTGGGGGAATGGAATTGGATGAAGTGGAGGTGGTGAACTCGTTGGAATGTGGAGGGGTGGGGTCAGGATTATTAAGAACTGATTGAGGGGAATTTGAGGATGTTGAAGTTTGTGTATGGGTGGGTTTGCACATGGGACAATGAGGAGTGGTTGAAGAGTTTTTGTGAGAAGGTACTGATGGAGATATTTGAGGTGAGGGTGAGGAGAATTTAAGTGGTTCATCAAAAGTAGAAAGAAATAAATTTGCAATATTGGTTGTGGAGGAAGTGCCGCTAAAAGGAAAGAAGTGTTCATCAAATCGAGCATGCCTTGAGATATACATACGTGATGTCACGGGATCAAAGCATTTATAACCTTTGTATTGTGGACAGTAGCCCAAGAAAATACAAGGAATGCTTCGTGGTGCTAGTTTGTGTGGGGCATAATCACGTAGGTATGGGTAAACACAACACCCGAAAACACGAAAGTTGTTGTAGGTGGGAGTGATAGAAAACAACGTCTCATAGGGAGATTTGTTATCTAAGACTTTTGTGGGCAGACGATTGATGATGTAAGTAGCGGTACTAAAAGCGTCATCCCAATGATTAATGGGAACACTAGCATAAAAAAGCATGGCTAAACCGGTTTCAACAATGTGCCGGTGCTTTCTTTCCGCTCGAGCATTTTGAGGAGCGGTGTATGGACAAGAGAGGCGATGAAAAGTGCCATTTTGATCAAAAATATTACGAACAATTTTGTTGACAAATTCCGTGCCACCATCGCTTTGAAAAATTTTAACTTTGCGGGAAAGTTGAGTTTGAACAAGGCGCAAAAAACTTTGAAGAACCGCATAAAAGTTGGTTTTGGTTTTAAGCGGATATAGCCATGAGAAACGAGAGTAGTCATCTACAAATACAACATAATATTTGTAACCATTTTTGCTAGTTATTGGTGAGGGTCCCCATAAATCACAATGAACGAGATCTAGGGGATTAGAGGCACGTTTGTCATTAGTAGCAAATGGTAATTTCTTTGCTTTAGCAAGTTGACATGGTGAACAAATATTAGGTTTAGGCAAAATAGATGTAAAAGATAAATGACCAAGACGTTTCATAACTGAAATTGTATCAAATGCAACATGACCCAAACGATAGTGCCACAACTCAAATGAGGCTTTATTAGATGAAACAGACGCAACAAAAGCAAATGACTTGTCTCGAAGCAAGTAGAGGCCGTTTTCACATCGACCTTGAGCGAGAGGTTTTCTTGTTGTCCGGTCCTGAATCACAAAAAAAGAATTAGAAAACAAAACATCAACAGGAAAGTCATTGGTAAGTTTACTAATAGAAAGAAGATTGCGAGTCAAGGACGGAATAACTAAGACATCTTTTAAGTGAACGTTGTTTTGCAACGTGACACGTCCCTTATGTGTTATGGGCGATGAATGGCCATTGCCAAAAATGACCGAAGAGGATCCTTTATAAGGAGAAAAAGAATGTAAATTACCGGTATCATTGGTCATGTGTAGATCGGCTCCGGAGTCGGCCGCCCAATCGGGAACATTGTCATCGGACACATGGCATTGAGCATGAAAGGCTCGAGCTATGTCGTCATTACTTGAGGCCGATGCGACAAAGGTAGATAATTTTGGACATGTGTTTGCATAATGTCCATTAGTTCGGCACAATTGGCAATGGGGAGGTCTTCGATTACCTTTGGCAGGAGTCGAAGAGGAAGAATTGCGAGTAGTCCCAGATCCAGTTTTGGGCCGAGAATAGGAGGAACCAGATGGGCGATTTTGGTGAGCGGCAAACGCAACAGCGGGTGTAGAAGGAGGATTGAGAGAAGCGAGAAATTGTTCTTGACTTTCCGCTTTCGTCAATAAATCACGGAAAGGCAAGGAGGAGTGAGATGTGCGAATAGCGGTGGACCAACTCTCAAAGGTGGAGCCGAGACCACATAAGAACCAATGGGTCTTATCCGTGTCAGTTACGGGATGGCCGATTGCCGAAAGTTGGTCACAAATGGATTTAAACTTGCGTCCATATTCGGCAATTGTGGAAGAGCCTTTGGTTAGTTGACGAAGAGTGTCACGAAGCAAGTGCATTCTCTCCAAGGAGGTGTTGCTGTAAGCCGCCTCAAGGGCTGCCCAGATTTGGCGAGCATTGGAAAGACCAAGAATTTCCGCCATCGCTTCTTCAGTAAGAGACGCGTGAAGGAGGAGGATGGCCTGCTGATCGTTGGTAAACCAAGACGAAAAAGCAGGATTGGGTTGGTCTTTCGATTCAACAATGATAGTTTTTGGTGGAGGAGAAATAGAGCCATCGATATAGCCGAGAAGCTCTTGGTTTGCGAGTAAAGGAAGCATTTGATTGTGCCAGGTGAGGTAGTTAGAGGAGGAGAGTTTGATGGGCATCATGTGCATGATGGTAGTCATGGGAAGCTTGGAGATGGGAGTGGAAAAGGATGTTTCGGTGATGGTCATGGCTGCGAGAAAAGGGAGCAGCAGCAAAGGAAGCAGAGAAGGGAAGACAGAATCGGAAGTTTTTTTTTTTTTTTTTTTTAGGCCAGGAATGGTTAGGCTGATACCATGATAGCCAAAGAATTCTCTCTTGATTTTTTTAGAGAGAATGAATGTCATTTAAATAATAGATACAAGACTAATTACAAGGCTAGAAATAAGGAAAGTCAAACAAATAAAAAACAATACAGATTGTACAAAATTAAATGAGAGAATATTAAGGAGAATTGGTTGATTGTGATTGATCTTGATTGATGCTTCTATTAACAACTCATTATATGGTACAAGTTATATACTATTTCTCAAGAAAATATGTAATCAACAGAATTGTAGTAGTTAGATATGAAACATACCGTTGCTGTTACCCTTCCTTCGCTTATCTGCACATACAAAGTTGCACAATAAATGCCAAGTCTACATATGGGAACTCTATGAGAATTAGGATCCATTCAATAATCTCATTTCAATCATTTGAAGATTGTCCCCATCAAAATAATGTTAATTTATGAAAAAAAAATGGCATAACTCGTGTGTGTAACATAGGCTTGAGGAAGATGTGGCAAAACTTGGATGTTTTGGTAACGAATAGGGTTGAGCCAAAACATGTTTCGTCCAAAGTTTTTTACAACCTATACAAATAATTAGTGTTAAATATGATAACAAAAGTTAAATTATTTCAATAATAAACTTACTCTTTACCAACACCCCTTTGGCCTAGCCTTCCTCCTTAAAAATAGAAGAAAAGATTAAGGAGGTTTTATATGTTAAGAATCAAACAACGAAAAACTCTCGAACCGACCCCTTTCCTTTTAGTTAATACGTATATATTTTACCTGTTTAACACATTAGTGATACATCAAATGCCACATCCAAGTGTTGACTCTAGATGAAATTTTATAGAACACAATAATGTAACTACATAAATGTCTCCCAAAAACTCACATTTAATGCGAGTGACAACTTTTTTATTCATGCTCAAAAGTGACCAGGGCATTTATATTAGGGTGGGAAATTTTGATTAATCTACTTTTAATGGTATAAAAAATGATTGACAATTTGGGGATCAATTAAATAAATTTTCAAAACCTTGAATTTGGATATCACTTACTTGGTCAGTAAACTCAAAATCAACAAAAACAGTGCCAGCTTGAACATTGAGTGATCCTTCCCTCAAAAAAGCTTCCAAACTTGATAATGTATATCCCTTGGGAAGTATTCCCAGCAAATATGCAATCAAGAAATGTCCAGCTTCATGCTACAAGAAATAAATATTACAACTGGTTTATAACATATGGCACCGCAAATTTTAATAGACAAAAGACGATGTCTTACTTGAATAACTCTGTTATGATACTTTTGACTGATGTTATGACCAATTGTATCAAGTACCAGGCTGCTAAATCCTCCAGCAAAACCAACCTGCGACCAATCAATTCTCATTATGCTTCCAAATTGATATCACATGTAGAGGATTACATGCACACAACATACAAGTCTCCATAGTATTATTGTTTTTGCATAAAACACCATAGGTGAATAGCAATTGCACATATATATTAAGTAAGTTGACTTTGAGAGGATGATTATTGATTATTACTAGCTTCTTTTGGGTAGGATCTATCCTCTAGTTATTTTATTAGCCATGTTGGATACCGTGTTATTCATTCCTCCTCAGATTTGAAACCGCAATAGTAAACTTCTCAAGGGTCAGCATGAAATCAGATTTATGTGCACAGATAGATGCTTATTTTTAAGTTTCCATGTAATCTTTCAACCTTATGGGAAAGAAGCAGTAAAACATCTTGATGAAAAAGCATAACTGATGAATTTAGTAACTTAAAAAAAACTAAAATTTCACTTAAAGTCCCTGTGATTTACCCCCAAAGGCCCAAATTGCCATTTGCATCAACCTTTTTATTTATTTTTTTCTTGAGGTGCTATGTGGTTTCCAAAATTTGCCATATCAGTCCAGAACACTAAAATTTGAATCCATTGTGCTCTGATGGGATAACATTAATTTCATAACAAAAAATCAAAACCCGTTCATGCACCCGGAAGAAACAAGCAAAACATGCATCATGAATGCACAAATATCATATTCAAACACACATATGATAAAATCAAAAAAAACAAGGGAAAGCTGAACTTTCAAGAAAGTAGATTACATGTAATGGAAAAGGACAAGTAGATGTCGGCAGACAACGACGACTCCCAAGCTTCTAAATATCCAAATTACAAAGAATGGAGGAGGCTATGGTCTTAGAAAACTTTCTGGTTTTTGTGACATGTCGAAGTCATAATTTTCATTTTTTAGCCCTTTTATATTTTTTTATGATATAAATATCAAGTTGATTGTTGTTCATAAAAGGTAGATTAATCAAACACGTAATAGCATATCATAATGAAAAAAAATGTGTTTTGGTTTCATTTCTCCTACAATGCAATCCCTAATGTAATGTCTACGTATTCTGCTATTCTCAAATACATATAAAAGTTTTACAATACATACCGAATCCAGTGTCCATATGAAAAAGAGTCCCAATGAGAAATATAAGAGCTCCTCTGGGCCAAAATCAAAGGCATTCCAAGCAGCAATGAAGCCTAACAAAGCAGCAATAAGGAGATTTCTTTCTATGGCACCAAGGGTGTTGTCCTTTGGTGAAAGAAGAGATGAAGTGTCTATGCCATTCAGTTTTAGTTCACTTAAGCTGTATAACCTTTGTGGTACCTGTATTAAAAAGCATATACTCAGTTATAAAGATTTTGGATCATACAGGGTGAAAAGCATATTGTTATTAATGGTTATCATCATCTACAACATATAGCGCAATACCTGAGTGGAGTTTAATGGATCTGTAACCTGTTTATGTATAAAGACATAAACAAAACAACCAGGTTTCACAAGCTCACATACAAGCAGAATACACAAGATTAACAGCAGAAGATTAATATCAAACTGCATTGGTTATGGTTTGGTATACCGATAGGCATGCAAAGTATATGGTGTGATATATGATGACTAGTCTGCAGGCTCTGGTTATTGTTGAAATTTTCAGTCAAGGGGAAAGAAACGGTGGTATTTTCCTTCCTGAAAAGCACTACGCTTTGGCTTTTACCATAATAAAGAACACATACAGGATTTTGTTGCAAATATTGAACATCGTCTCAAACTACATGTCACAAAGGCTTGTGCTTGGTAAACATTTTTCCTTTAAAAATTTTACCAAAAATTATTATGCATATTACTTCTAAATTTGGAAAGTGAATAAATTCATGCGCAGTCAGTCACATCTCTCTCTTGAGAACACAAAAGATGGTATGTGTATGATTAAGGAAGCGGAACACATCAAACACAAGCACCAGCTTCAGAATACACTTAGGCAACTTCAAAGTGAGCATTCCAGAATGGTTATGAAATGATTATTCCTCAATTCTTGAGTAAAACAACAAACATACCCAGTTAAAATCCCACTCTGAGTGGGGTCTGCAATTCTTGAATAGAAAGGATGCTAATTTACAAACCCTAGAACATTGCTTGTATGATCATGACTATGAAGGCAACTTTAAAGTGAACATTTCCAGAAAGGTTATAAAATGATTATTCCTCAATTCTTGAATAAAAAGGATGCTAATTTACAAATCCTAGAACATTGCTTGTATGATCATGAATATGAAGGCAACTAACTTTAAAGCGAACATTTTCAGAAAGGTTATAGAATGATTATTCCTCAATTCTTGAATAAAAAGAATGCTAATTTACAAGCCCTAGAACATTGCTTGTATGATCATGAATATGCAGGCAGTTAGAAAAACATTAGAATTGACCTGCTGAGCAGCACCAAAGGCTCTGAGACCACCAGGTTTGGACTGCAAATCTTTGACAATAGAGAGTGCAGCTCTGTCATCACCTTTGTTGAGCTCATTGTCCACTTGTTCCAATAACGCCCTTTTCAATTCACCACTTATACTGGTTTCTGCTTCTGATGAAGATGAAGATGAAGATGATGCTAAGCTCTTTACTTTATGATTGATGTGGTACGATGAAATTGAAGTTGAATTTGAATTTAAATGTGTTGAATTTGAATTTAAATGTGTTGTATCCCACAATCGCCATTTGACAGTCCATTGTGGGCATATGGTGCATAATACATTCATAACCCTAATTGGTGGGTTGAGTCTAAACGAAAGAAAATGTTGCCTGCGTCAACTATCGACATTTGAACGAAGCTCTACTACATCTCCTTCACACATTTTTCATGGATTTTTCCGTTTTCTAATAAAAGATTTGCTCGATTTTTATATAAATATAAAAATATTTCTTTTGAATTGTGGATTGGCTTGCACATCGCAAGTTATTTATTTTGTTATTTAGAAAACAAATTTACACTGTAGTAAAACTCATTAGAGTCAGAATTAATACCTGACAACTTATTAAGCCCAAGTTCAATCATTCATCCCACATTCTTCGTAATTTAATAATATCAAATCTATGTAAAATACTATTTTAAAAATATGATAAAACTTTGATATAAAATTTTGTATAATTTAATATTTTATATGATAAAATAATAAATACTATTTTTTAAATACTAATTTTTTCAACGTTTGTATTCTAAACATTTCATTTTAAAAAGTTGTTTTTTAAAATTTGTTGTTATATTTTTGATGTATTAAAAATTTTTATTAAATTTAAAAATGTTTAAAATACATATTTAATATTTAATATTTAATATCATTATCTAATCTGAGATATATATGTATTATAATAAATAAAGGATTTTTTTAGCCACATGTCATTCTTTATGAAATCAACTTGTGATTTTACTGTCTCTCTCTTTAATAAATGTTATCCTCTTATTAAATAATGAATGATTATGTTTAAAATAATAAAATTGTCTACTTAAATAAATAAAAAATAATCAAAATTAAAAAATTTAAACGGAAGTGAAATAATAATAAAATACATGAATAGAAACTTTAAAACTTATATTTATTCAACCCATATAATATAAGAGAAAAATTAACAGTTTTAACAAATTATATATATTAAACCTATGTAATACATGTGTTTTAACCTAGTGTTTAATATAACAGAGAGATGTTAATGCTCTAGAATATATCCGTACTCCTAAAACTCTTAATTCATTAAAATATGTAGATAGATTTGGTTATAGTTATTATATCACTTTTAACAATATTATATTGAGAAAATATTTCCATGAATTTCTAGAAAATTGAACTTTTGTAGTGTAAAAGATTTGATAATTTTATTATCAAACAAGTTTATGTGAAACGATAATCTTGAATAAGATTTGATATTTCTTTTGAGCATCTATTATGATGAGCAACTTAAATGATTCAATACTTGTATGAAATTTGTTAACTCACATGTCCTATGCTGGATCACTAAACTAGTATAAAATTCTTCAATCTTAATCCTCGAGCTTGATTAAAGTTTAAAGTCTTTATAGGTCGGTAAAAAAATTACTTGGTAAGGTGATGTTTTGCTCTCTCACAGCTTTCAATTAAAACTTTGACTTGTTAAATGTTAACTGATTACTGCATGTGACACAATGATGCTTTGATGATCTATCAGTGATCCAAAAATTAACCGTTCAAAAAAAAAAAGTCTTACTGATTTATAGCTTGAATATCCGTCTTGTTGTAGCACATTTACAAACTTCGAAATTTTAAACATCTAGCTCCATGAACAATTTAAGATGTTGGCACTTGGCAGGGTTTTTACATACTCATTTACTAACATTATATTATATAAATACATTAAAAACAAATGGCTTTGATGATTTTTTGTTATTATTACTTTGGATACAAGTGCGAAACAGGTTGGAATCAAGAAAAAACTTAAAACTAGTGAAATTGGTAAACCAAAGCACACCTATGTTTAAGCCTCTCTTGCAGCGGTTTTTTTTTTTCCTCATCTCATTCCATTTTTCAATAAGATAAAAATAAAGTTATTGAATGACTTGTTATTTACTTCTACAAAAATCAAATATGAATAGTAATGATTTTGATTTTGTATATGTTTCAAATGCATTTGTAAACAATTTAGTGGGTTTGTCAATTATAAGAATCATAACCAAATGATTTTATACACTTGTTAATTAAATGAAACAAAAAATAAATGAAATCTATCACTTTTAAATTTTCAATAACCAAAGCCTTCCATTATGGTTAGGGTAAAATCTAAGCCAAACAATAGTGGCAACTGGTAACTCTAAACCCCCAATCAAGAACATGGATTTAAGCGGTAAATGAGTTGTGTTCAACAATGTTGCAACTAGTTAAAATCTGATCAATACAATAGCAAAATTCCATTCCATTACATCCTCCATTATTATCATCATCATCATGGTCAAGTAAACAGCTTTAAGCAGATAAAATTGAGTTAACATTAAACATTGTAATTAACCCATTAACAAACAACATGTTAAAAGGATGTTAACCTGTTAGGATTAGCAAAATCCACCACCAAATTAGTAACCTCCGCGAGCAACATATGCTAAAGAAACAGCTGCTAACATGGTAGTTGCAGACGAGACCATTGTCCAAAAGCTCTTCCCCTTGTCAGCTTTTGCCACACGAACTTTAAGCAATTCAAGTTGCTGCTTCATTTCATCTACAATACTCTCTTTATCCTTGAAAGCTTTCTTGATTGCTTCAACTTCAATCGCATGATGTTTTATTTCTTCCTCAAAATTGGTTTCTTGATTAAAACCCATGTTTTCATCTTCCTTAGAGTTGCAAATCAATGAGGCATTCTTCAAGATTTTCAAGATTTTTCTCATGTTAGCTTCAGAAAGTCTTAGTTTACCTTTTGTGTCATCATGTTCTTTTCGGCTTTCAGAAAGTGATTTCTTGATCACAAGAATCTCATTTTCTAACACTGCATGAATGGTTTCCAAGTCTTTCTTTTGTGCAACTAGTTTTTCATTGTCTTGTTGCATCTTGGATAACATCTTTTGAGTATCTACAATGTCCTTCTCTAACTTTGAAATGCTTTCACTCAAATTCTTCACTTTGTGTTTTTCACCATCAAGGCTCCCTTGCGCATTGTTTCTTTCTTTTGTGGCTTGATCAAATGCTGCTATGTTGTGGCTATTTTCAGACTCTAATTGCTTGATTTTATCAGTTTGGGCAATTCTCAACTTTTCGAGTGTTTTGACCGTGTTCTTGAATTCTTCCACTTGTTCTTTGAACTTGATGATGTCAGTTTCAGCTTGATTCTTGGCATCATTGATCTTTTTTTTCTCCTTGCCCAATCGATCAATAGTAAGATTCTGATGCCTTAAACTCTTCAAAGCATCATTCAAATCTTTTGCTACTAAACTCTTTTCTTCAGTCAACCTTTCAATACCTGCCTGAATTTCTTGTTTCTCTTTCATCAAAATTTCAATTTCTGCACGTGCTCTCGCTTCTTCACCTGAACTTACCACACATTTCTTCTCCAACTCAGCAACTTCCTTAACCAATTGTGTTCTTCCTTCTTGAAGCTTATGCACCAACTCATTCAGCCCATCAACCAAAACTTGCAGCTCATTTTTCTTTTTCTCTTGCAGATCTCTATCATGCTCAATCACCATCTTCTTTTCAGTTATCTTGTTGATATCCATCTTCAAATCATCAATCAACCCGTTTGATTCACTCAACTTTCTCTCAGTTGAATCCTTTTCCCTCAGTATCATAACCATTTTTCTTTCAACCAGTGCCTTCTCATTAACTAAACCATCATAATCAACCTTAATCTTCCTCAAATTCTCCAAAATCGCGGCTTCCTTCTTCTCTGCTTCATCCAGTTTCAACCTCAACCCATTCTCAATTCGAATTTGATCTTCAAGCTGAGCCCTAATTGCATCCCTTTCCTCTGAAACTCGAGACAAAATAAACTTCTCTTCACCAATCTCACCTTCAATTGCAACCAACCTGCTGTTCAAATCACCAATCTCTGATTCCTTCTCCTTCTTCACTCTCTCAATCGCACATTTCTCCTCAATTACCCGATTAAAATCACTCTCCAACCCGCCGATTTTATCCTCCATAACCACCCTCTCCCGTCGATTAACCTCCGCCATTTCAGCCATTTTTTCCGCAACACACCTAGACGCCACCCCTTTCTCGATTTCCAACTCCGTCACTCGCTCACTCAACCCATTCAACTCAGATTTCAACAAATCATTGTCGGATTTACACTTATTTAACTCGGATTCAAGAGATTTGTTAACCTGGGTTAGAGAATCTACCTGTTGACGACGCTCGACGGTCTCTTTGAGCAACATTGAGTTGAGTGACTTCAAACTGTGGAGTTTCTCGGAAGCAGCGTCATGATGTTGATTTTGATCGGGTTTGTTGTTCTCGGATTGAGGGTTTGATTTGGTTTTCGCCATGGATTAGGGTTTGGTGGTGAGATTGAAAATGAGAGGTAGGTTTGAGATTGAAGATAATGGTTAATATATGGGAGGGGTTTTAGGGTTTGATTTTGAATTCAAATTTTTGGTACGGTAATAGATGACTACGTAATACATGCCGTCCGATGAGTGTCCCCGTGTGACCAGTTGGTTGTTGAGAAATATTATATTCCTTCTTGCCTAAAATAAATTTATGACAAAATCACTTATGTGGCCTTTTAATCATCACAAGTGTTGTCAGAACCGAACTGAAAACTGAGGCTTGACTGATCCAAAAACAACATATTAACCGCTCTTAAAGGAACATGCCGGTTGAGCCGCTTCAACGGTTGGACCAAGAACCGGTTCACTGGTTGAACCGGGTTTCAAGTTTTTTTATTTAACTAAAATACAAAGAATTAAACATTAAAATCAAACCTTGTATTTTTTTTAAAAAAATTATTATGTTTGTTTAAACATTAATTATGTTTGTTTAAATATGTTTATAATTTTATAAGTTTTTGGATTTTTTATATATTTATTATGTTATCCGGTTCTTGAATCCGGTCCGACCGATCACCAGTAAGGTGTCCGGTTCGATGTCCGGTCCGGTTATGAAAACATTGATCATCGCAATTACTGTATACTATTATTATACTATTAAAATGCATTCAAAGCAAGTATTATACTATTAAAAATGCATTAAAAGCAAATAGTAAATATATATATATATATATATTAGGGGTGAGCATAATATAACCATAATCGAAAAATAACCGATAACCGCACCGAACCATAACCGATTTAACCGAAACCGACTTTAACCGACGGTTATGGTTAAGCAAATCCATTAACCGAACAATTCGGTTATGGTTATGGTTAAGGCTAGTCATTAACCGACTTTAACCGAACCGAACCGAACAATGTATATTTGTTTTTTTAATATTTATATATTTGTATGTTTTTTTAACAAGTTATGGTGCAAGTCAAGTATAAAATATGAATCTTCATTTTTTACTATATGAAAATATTATGAATTATGTGTGAGACTATATATAATAGAAAATGAATCAAAGTTCACGTAGTTTTATTTTTTTCTTACATTTTCAGTCACTATAAAGTTTTACAAGCTAGCTTTACTAAGATTTTCATCATTAATATATCTATAATTCACAAGCATGTTTACAAGTTTTTCTTAGTTTTTCAACAATTCCATTATTAACCGAATTTAACCAAAACCGAGCCGTAACCGGTGGTTAACCGATCAATTGGTTATGGTTATGGTTAAGGATTTAGAATTAACCGAAGTTGCGGTTTTGGTTATGGAAATGGTCATAACCGCACCGAACCACGCACACCCCTAATATATATATATATATATATATATATATATATATATATATATATATATATATATAATATTGTGTCTGGGTGAGTTTAATGTACAAAGTGACAGTTTTGTAAAAAGTGTAAAAAACAAAGTAATATTATAAATAACAATGTGTTATTATAATATTTAACAGTTCCTTGTTAATAATATCACTTTATTATTTATAATAACACTTTGCTTTTTACAAAACTACCCATTTGTATTTGATCATGACACATATTGTGTGGGTCCCATGATCATATATATGTAATATTGAATACTAAATACACACATATATATAAGAATTGAATCATATGAAAACTTAACCTTAGAGAGAAAACCCTTAAACCCTATGTAAGTTATTGATTTTGAATATTGAAATTAAATACGTGGTCCACACGACCACATTAACTCACATTCAAAATGATTTGTTTATTCAAAACCCAATTTTTTATTCATGTTTAATCTGGAAACCCATTTATTTTTAAGATTCTAAACCAATGGCTCACATAGGGTTTAAGGGTTTTCTCTCTAAGATTGGGTTTTCATAAGATTTATATATATGTATAGTAATGCATAGTGTGTATGTGTTTGATCCATGTAACGACGTTTTGAAAATTTAGACTTGGCCTACCAAAAGTTTTTTAACTTTGAAAATTAGTAAACAAAGATAACGGTATTAAATTTGAGATATTTGCTTAAAAATTTGAGTTTTCATTAAATTTGATAGATTTGCTTAAATATTTGGGTTTTTGCCGGTTTAAGGATTATGATTTAGTTCGTGATGAGTGATTTGATTTTGCTATGTAACTTATATTTCTGCAAATGATATAAAATAGACGTTATTGAAAGTGTGTTGTGATAACCTGCCACAGGGAAATAAACCTAGTTCATACAAATTTATAAAAAGTTTAAAACGATTTTGGAACTAGAATATGAGGTTCAACGGGACCGGAATTGATTCTTACCCGGTATAAAATAAATATGGTTCTCACCTGTTTGTACCCGTCAAATTCTAGTCAAGTTTTAAAAAATAGTTCTCATTAGGTTCCCAGTTGGTTCCTTTTAAAAAATTGTTCTATTCAAGGAATTTATGGTTAAAAGTTATCGTTTAAAGCTAATAATCGCTACGTTTTTAACGTTATTTTTACAAAATAATAGGTAGTAGAACATCTCTAAGCTATCTAACACGTGACACTTTGACAGTGGAAAATCTAGGAGTAGACTTAATTTTCGGTGAGTTTCAATATCAAGGACCAGAAGGAGATGGTAAATTGGTAATGGTATTACGGTAATGGTAGAATTGGGCTTACATGGATGAATAAATTAAAATTATGGAAGCACAGCCCATGAACAAGCCCATTACAAATGATGGAAGCCTGGGCCCATAAAGTGAGCAAATGGAAATATTATGGAATCAATTACTTAAAATGAAACGACATACCCTATGGAGTTATGTTAGAGCTGGCAAAATGGATATCTGTTTAGCAAAATGGGCCCATTAAGACACGATTTGACATGTTTAGCAAAAAATTTACTATTTTATTTTATACTTTTTTAATAATAATAAAAATTAAGAGGCTAGACTTCTTCATTTTTCTTTTTTATTACATAAAATATATAACTGTCATGCTTAAATCACCAAACCAAATGTTAAACAAGTTGTTTTTATGTTTATATCTACATTAATCGCTTCATCTGAAACCTATTAAAACACATTAAGACTCGTTTTGCCAGCCTTAAGTTATGGGGGAAGATTTTCTAAAGGTTAATGACCTTTAATACTTAATACTGGATGACTACCGATCTATTAAACGTATGGGCTGCATATAAAATGCCATCTCAAAAAATAAGTTGAAAGTGTGATAGGATCTGTAACTCTGTAAGCCATTTGTTTTGTGTGAGACATGATTTTCCTCCTCTTCATTGGCACCACTAAAATTACAATATAGATATTCAGTTTTAGACCAACTAATGCGTAAGTCTTTATGAACCACGGCTACTTGCCACTCCTCTAGCCTCTTAATTAGGTACTCTTTCGTTTCCACCACTAACACAATATCTTCCACAGGAAGCATGCATCATGGGATGTTCTTATAAATAAACTTCGGCAACTTATCTAAGATAACTGCAAAAATGAACCGACTCAACAACAATCCTTGATGAAATCCCGCCCCCACTAGGAAGAAGTATGTATCTCCTACTGACATTCTAACATCGTTTTAGCTCTAGCATATATATCTCTCATGTTGTCTAATATTACTAAGAAATACCTATGTTCTAGAGACTATCCCAAATAACATGACAGAACACACTATCGTAAGGTTTCTCTAGTCAATGAACACCGTATGTAAACCTCGCTTATTCTCCTTATATTTCTCCATCAACCTTCTCAAAGTGTGTAATTGTGTATCGCCTCTGTTTTTTAGTATAGTATTAAACGATGTTATCAACCATCTAACTTCTTCATTATTTAGCCATTTCCAACTTTTAAAAAAATACTATCTGTTACCACTAGGGGTGTGTTTTTTACCCGAACACGAATAATCAAATCGAAAAAAACCTACCCGAACTCAAATAAACTGAAACCCGAAAATACCTAACCCCCAAGAAAGTCTATTACCTAAACCCGACGACTTAGAATGGTTCGGTCTTTGGGTAACCATTGGGGCAGTTCGGGCAAAACCGAAAAACCCGATCTTGGGTTTTAAATCTCATCACGCAAGTATGTAATAGAAACCTCACCATCCATGGAGAAAGTTTTAGAAACCTTACAGAGTCTACGAATACAATCACATCACACAAATATGTATTCAAATCTCATCAAACCATTTTATAACAACATATTAATTATCACATTATGTTTGATGAAATTATATGAAGTGTTGGTTCAGTTGTTCGAAATTTACACTTCATTTAGGATCTTTATTTATACTTATTAAGTTCATTTGATCAAACATATTCTGGTTATATTTTGGTTAGACATTTGAAATTGTTAAAAAAAATGTGTGTTTTGTTTAAATATGGTTTGATTTTATTTGTTTGAAAATAGAATATTAGTTATTCAAGTATTACCCAGAGACCGTTTAACCCAACCCGATTAAACCCGAGAACCAAATAAACTTTAGTTATATAGTTTGGTTCTCGGTTCCAATTCCATATAAAAAACCCGAATAACCTGACCCGAGTAACCTAAAACCCGAGAAAATAACCCAAACAACACCCCTACTTTCCACACTTTTAATAATATCCAATACTTTTTATATTAAATATCATCCTATAATAACATAGCCCTTATATAATCTATTAAATTGTATATATATGGTTCTATGTTAATTTAACGTCCTTAAGAGAAGATCTAGGCCATTTAAAATGGCTGAGAATAAACTTCAGCCGTGTAAATTCAATTTAGGAGGTAGTTATGAAAACAGTTTATCCACACTATCTCATTTATCCCAATTAAACAATTATTATTTTTTGTAAAATGACTTTTACTAAATTAATTCGATTATATCATTGTACCCGACTACTCAATAGGTATAAAACTAGTTATCTATGGTTGGTTGGATATAAACTTTTAAGATTTTCATTAGACATATACATATTATAAAATTAATAATTTTATAATAAAATTATAATTCGTACTCAAACAATATTTAGTAACTAAAAAGATTTTTTTTGCCGTCCAAAAAAAAAAACTAAAAAGATTTTAATCTTATAATCAAATTATGATTCGTATTTAACCTGTATTTCATAATTAAAAAAGAACAATTATGATTTCTTGTTTTATTCAAATTCTCTCTCTTTTGTTCCACCGACAATGAATATTGTTATTTTTATTCATATTAACTATATTTATATGTTTTGTATTATTCTAATGGTCATCTTCTTTGTAACAATTATTATTATTGATTGATTGTTCATAGTTCTTTGTTTCATCTTTTCAAATTTGTAAACATGTTTATTAAATTATAACATGTATATCTCCTTTTATTTGATTTTATAATATTATCCTATTTTTATTAGGATAAACCTATCTTGTGCTATTTTTATATTAAGTTTTTAAGCTCCTTTCAATGTAAAGTGAAAAATAATTTGTACTTTTTTTAATGAAAGTAAATTTAACAGTCTTAGATATTTTTATGGTGGATCTAAATTGGAATGATCATATTAGTTACTAACTGGTTGTAAAACATTGAAAAGATTTAATTTTTAATAATTTTTTAGGAAATTTCTAATAAAAATATTGTGATGGGTGATTTTACTAAGAAGATGCGCTTATGTAGTGGTGGAGCTTGGATATTTTAAAAGAAGAGATGGAAATTTATTGGACACATAAGACATGTTAATTTTTTGAAACGAAAGCTAAAACAAATATTTAAAACAAAAAATAATATTTCGCCTGAAATATTAATAGTACCGACTGAAATAAAGGAATCAGGTCGCCCTCATCCCTAAAAGATGTTTTGTCACCTTGCTTTTGCCATGCAAGTACTTAGTGAAATTAGAGATAGTTGAGAGCAAGAAAATATAAATCATACGGACGAAATTAATGAGAACAGACGAATTAGATCATGGCGTATGTCTTTTGGTCCAACCATTCTACATATGCGTTACGTAGGTACCCATCATAACCACTCACTTCACGTCTTTTTTTTTTAAATTAAGTAAGCAGATATAATTAATCATAAATTAAAAAATTACATAAAATTATAAATAAACATTACAAATTAATAAAAAAAACTAATTATCTCGATATTTATTTCGAATTTTTTCCTTCTCCCGCTCGGCAATTTCACTGTCGACCCTGGTTAAGTGGTCGGTGTTGGTGAATAGAAGTTCCAACTCTACCAATCGTTGGCATTCCCGTTTTAATTCGTTAAAGTCACCGATTCGTTAAGATAAGTTTTCCATTCCTTGGTTATAATCCGGGGTCGTTTGAGATGAAGAGCCACGTCTCGCCCTTGCTCGGTCGGCCTTTGCACGATCTCTCCCAATCGGACGGGTCAAATCCTCTATCTCGTCATCTTCTTCTTCTTCATCGATTCCTTGGTTATAATCCGGGGTCGTTTGAGATGAAGAGCCACGTCTCGCCCTTGCTCGGTCGGCCTTTGCACGATCTCTCCCAATCGGACGGGTCAAATCCTCTATCTCGTCATCTTCTTCTTCTTCATCGACCTCGTTTAGATTTATTTGAACTCGAGCATCCGACGAGCCGGGACTATCGGTAGACGATGTTTTTGATCGTTTTGAGACCGAGGGTTGAACAGTCGGGATTCTAACCCAGTTATGACATTTCCTCATAATCTCCCAACTCCGTTTAAGCGTGAAAGCGGTGTTAAACTCTTGCCGGAATTGATCGACCGCTTCACTCTCGATCATTGCGCCGCTTTGGCCGCTCCGGCGAGTTTGCCATTTTTGGGAATAAATTCCGTTGAACCTTTTAACCTTTCGGTTAATGTCCCGCCATTTGCTAGAGATCATATCGTTTGTACGATACTCCCCACGACCCATGGCTTGGAAAAAATGACTTCGGACTTTACTCCAGAAGTCCGGTCATTTTTTGTTACGACCTATAAACAATATATAAAAAAGATATTAAGAATTTTAAACAAATAAATTAACAATATTTAAAATAATAAAAAAAAAAGTAATTACCAACAATTGAGTCTTCTGACACATGGACCCAAGCTTTTGAAAGTGCAAACTCCTCCTACGGTGTCCATTTTTCGGGACGGGTTGGAGCTACCACAACGCGTTCGGTATCCCCAACTTGTTTTTTTTGTGCTTACGCCTTTGTGTTGGTTGCGTGCTTGGACCGGCATCGGTAGAGGGTTGAGTCTCGGGTACAACTTCATCCTGAGATAGTTAAGCAAACCCGTGCGTTTGTTGACTCGAACCATATTCAACGAAGGTGTAAAACCCTTTGTTGTGGACTCGATTCAAAATGTGGGCGATAACAATTTGAATCAAAAAAAAGATTCATTGGAGAACGGTTGAAGAACCAATTCGGTGGTGGGGTGTTCGGGTTTCGGTTAGGTTGGGTGCTTGGGTTGTAGTATTGGTTTGGTGTTTGGTTGGGATCCATGGAAAGTCTTTTTTGTTAAAAAAGTAGAAGTAATTTGAAATTTTGAGTGGGAGTTTTTTTGTGATGAATGTGGTTTATATAGGTAAAATTTTTGTTTTTCTGTTTTTTTTAGGTTGGCAACGGTCAAGAGGGTGCAACGGTCAAATTTTTGGAGCTGGCAATGGTCGAGAAGAGGAAAAGAGGCGTGGCTGTGGCCACGCCCAAGGGGGCTGGTGTTACACGCCTTCCCACGCCCGTGCACGCCCCCAACGCCCGAGCACACCCCATCGTCTTATAAGTGATATATATCCCACAATAAAATAAAGTAAAATAAAGTAAAATAAACCAAAGGTGATATATATCCCACATTTACTTTTATAGGAGATGGAATTTTTGATAACCCTCATCTTTTGTTACAACCCATTAACTATCATCCAATGGTTAGTTTAAAAATGTAAGTGTATAGGATGGTGACACGTGTCAGATTCCTTTTTTTTCTTTTTTTAATGTAAAGGGCATTTAAGACATTTGTTATTTAAGTAAAGTTTACCCATTTTTTTTAAACATTCATAACTTTTTTATACTATATTATTTTTTTAAAAAAATTGCACCATTATACTCGTCTCATTTTTCTCTTTAATTTCGTTATAGTCTCGACTAGTTTTTTTTTTTTGATGTCATGTATTTACATCATTGTAACGAGCTTAAAGATAGCAAATTAATTAAAATTTTTTCTAACAATGGTAAATTACAGTAATGTAACAAAAAATGAAGTAATGTAACACAAAATGAAGTAATTTACAATGACATAATTAACGGTGACATAAAACATTATTTTTTTTTTCTCTAACAATGATAATTACAATGATAAATTACAGTGATGTAATAGAACAAATTATTTTGATTTTTTTCTCTCACAATGATAATTATAGTGATGTAATTTATCATTGTTCGAAAAAAATTTAAACTAATTTGTTGTCAATGTAAATTACATCACTGTAATTTAAACCAAATTCACCGAAAAAACCCGAAACCAAATTTTACGTCAATGATAATTACAATGATAAATTACAGTGATGTAATAGAACACATTATTTTGATTTTTTTCTCTTACAATGATAATTATAGTGATGTAATTTATCATTGTTCGAAAAAAATTAAAACTAATTTGTTGTCAATGTAAATTACATCACTGTAATTTAAACCAAATTCACCGAAAAAAACCGAAACCGAATTTTAGGTCAATGTAAATTACATCACGCTAAATTACGTCAATGTAAATTACATCACTGTAATTTATCATTTTTAAAAAATTTCAAATAAATTTGTTATATTTAACCTCGTTACAATGATGTAAATATAGGGCATTTAAAAAAAGTAAAAAAAAATTAGTCGAGACTATAACGGAACTAAAGAGAAAAATGACACGAATATAATGGTGTAATTTTTTTTAAAAAATAATATATTATAAAAAAGTTATTAATGTTTAAAAAAGAGGGGGGAAGAACTTATAAAGGGTAAAATGACTATGATGCCCTTTTTAATATTTTAATATAATGCTTATGTGTAAGTTTATGATTGGTTTAAATGGGTTATGTAGTTGTAGCAAAAAAAGAGGGTTATTTTTTATACCTTGCCCTACTTTTATATATTTATTTATTTGTTTATATTTTAATTATTTACCAATCTATATTAAAAACCACAGGTGATATATATCCCACAATAAAATAAAGTAAAATAAACCAAAGAGAAAGTGGAGAACAAAAACTAATTTATTTATTTATTTATTATCACGTATTGACATGTTGTTACTCAAATATAGAAGAGGAAATGTAACACTCATTAGTAATATGTTAATATAACACTCATTTATATACGTATTAATACATTATTAATATTATAATATTGGACTGTTTGTTAGTTTTTCATTAATATAATTAAATGATGCTACATGATCAGTTATACAGTTTTAGTAAAGCTAACTAAAAAACTTATTGAAAAAAGAGATTACTAAAAAAATGACAATATGGGATTAGCTCACCTGAAAAAGACATTTTTTGTTAGAAAAATGTATTGGGTTTAAATATAAACAAATGAGGATTATTAAAGAGTAGTTTAGAAAGATAACTAGGATAGCATGACATTATAACTAGAAGTGGACAAACTGGGGTTTTTTAGAACCGGTTCCAAACAGTGCTGGTTCAAGTCAACAAAGTCAATAACCGGTTCCGATTCCTATTTTGCCGGGTAAAGATGAATCCGATTCCAGTTCCGATGTCTCTGAGAGTCCAAAACCATCCCGGTTCGGGTATGACCAGTTCCATTTCCGGTTCGGGGTGTCGGCTCCAGGTTATTTTCATACCTCCAGTTATAACCGTTAAAAAAAGGTACAATGAACATATAATATTTCTCATTAATTACACATATGTCTTCTAGCAAGCAAAGTCAAATGATCTATTATAATTATGACTTGATGTTTGGCATTCTTCTTTAATTATTGTAGAAGAGGCTAAATTTTTTTCATAAATAAAGTGAAATCATTTTTCTTTTAATTGACTTTAAGCTATATTCTTGTAATTTGTAAGCAGACTCATATTGAGTTTTGTGTGGATATGATGAGCTCCATGATCAACATAAATACTTAAATAGTTAAAGATTTCGTACTTTTCTCGGTAAGAACAATCTCATGTGTCGAGTCGTGTAACGGTGTTATTATCTTTTTTTTAGCGGCATTTGATCTCAACGTGTGAACCACTGATTTCCATGTCACGTCACCAAGGTCTAGTTACCATGACCTCCGTTGAGACCCCACCACCACCCAGGAGGAAACCGCACCGGAAAACCCCTGACCTTCCAAGGACTCCTATTTCGCCTTGGAAGGGATTTGAACCCGTGACCTCCCACAGGGAAGCTAAGGGGGTAATTATTAGGCTAGAAGCCATTGGTTTGTTAATATCTAGGGCTGTAAGACCACACGCAGTGGTTCCCCCGCCCCCTTCCACTGGCTTGCTTTCTTCGGCGGCCAATAGCGGGAACACCGCCCCTCCCCTTCAGCGGCCCCGCCCAAAGCAGCTCCACGGCTCCCGCTCCCCGCTTGTTTCACGCTTTCTGATTCGTCCATGACCCATGACACTGTGGGAAAGGGTTTGAGTGGGGAAGGGTTTTCAGTGGGGTGACCACTGTGGGGTTTTAAGGTTTTCAGTGGGGTGATGACGTGGCCGAAAATTTTGGTGGGGAAGGATTTTCAGTGGAGTGACCGCTGTGGATAGCCTAAACAAACCAAACGAACACAAACAAGCCCTTATTCATATTTGTTCGTTTAACTTTTAAGTTGTTCACGAACGGTTCACGAACGCTAACCGAACGAAAACTCTTGTTCGTGTTCGTTCATTAATGAATTTAGCTTCTTCACGAACGGCTCACGAATGCTAACGAACACATATTATTTAAACAATAAAAATCAACAATCTTGATCTCAGGCATTGGAGATAATCATTTATAAATATATAAATTAAAATATTATAGTATTAAACTAAAAATAATTTAAATATTATGTTATTAAACTAAAAATAAAAAGTTAAAAATATTCAACACATTTAATAAATAAATATAATAAATAAACTTAACCGAACATAAACAAACATGTTACCGAACGTTTACGAACACAAATGAACGAACACGACCTTTGTTCATGTTCGTTCATTTAACTAAGCGAACGGAATTTCTTGTTCGTGTTCGTTTGTTTATTAAACGAACGAACATATACGAACTTTTCGCCGAACGGTTCACGAACTGTTCGCTGAACGTTCAGTTCATTTACATCCCTATTAATATCTTTTAATATGTTTGACGATGTTGTCACTTCAAAAACCTTTTTTAGGATACAATTAATATTAAACTGTTATATTACCACACTATATACAATTAATTCTTTTGGATAATATTAAATCGTTATCAGATTTGTTGTGTTGTTAAATCTTACATTCTTACTAGTGAAGTGAAAAAAGAGTGCAACATGTTGGGTTGAATTTAAATTTTGGTTACCATATATACTAAAAATGTAATATAATATTTTATGTATTATCGTTTATCAATCGTGATTAAGTACGATACTTTAGACTACTCAAGTATTTCCTCACATTATTTTTAGGCTATGTGTTGTGATACGTGACTCAGGCGTGAGGGTAGCGTGATTGGCTAGGTGGTGAGGCCCCTCAGATGAGGCCCCTCACGGGGTGATGACCGTTGGGGGGAAGAAAAAAATAAAATAAAAATCTAATTTTTTCACTTGTGACCGTTTGAAAAGGAAAAAAAAAACCTTTTTGACCGTTGCTTTTAAAAAAAAAAAATTAAATCACTATAAATAAACCACTTCTAGTAAACTAACATTCAAATCCACACAATTCTCTCTAAAATAACAATTATTTTTCTATAAAATAACCCAATTTACAATAAAAAAAATGAGTTGTGAGGAGGAAATTACGAAATCGGCATCATCCGATTCAGACGAAGGAGCGTTCATGTTTTTACGCAGCGTTCAAACAACAGTAGCATCCGCTGTAGCTGATATTGAATAAAACTCTGCACAACGGTTACGAAGAAAAAAAATAAACCGTGATCGTAAAGGTGGTAACAAACGTCTCGTTGAAGATTATTTTAGTCAAAATCCAACTTACGACGAAAAGCATTTCAAACGTCGTTTTCGAATGAGCCGCAATTTATTTCTTCAACAAAGGTCAGATGCATTGGGTGTAAGAGGTTTCACACCATTGCAAAAGTGTACAAGTGCTATTCGACAGTTGGCCTACGTCAAATGCAGCGATTCTTGGGACGAATATTTACGGATGTCGGATAAAATTTCACGAGATAGTCTTTACAACTTTTGTAAATGTGTTATCGCATTATTCGGTTCGCGGAATTTGAGAAAACCAACATGGAGCAACATTCAACAAATCTATACAGTGCATGATGATGTCCACGGGTTTCCCGGCATGCTTGGAAGCATCGATTGCACACACTGGGAATGGCAAAATTGCCCAACCACTTGGCGAGGATCTCATTGACGAGACGATCACCCCCATCCTACAATAATGCTTGAAGCGGTGGCCTCTAACGATCTCTGGATATGGCATGCGTATTTTTGGTGTTTCTGGTTCGAATAATGATATAAATGTTTTAGATCAATCACCGATATTTGACGACATATTAGACGGAGTCGCGCCGGGGTCTTCATTTTATGCTAACGATACGTACTACAAGTATGTGTATTATCTTTCTGTGACACCCCGTAATTTCCAGGTCAGCTTTGATTTTTTTAAATATTTATTTAAATGCTTTATGTACACGTGGCACTGGAAATTGTTTAATTTAGTGTGACACGTGGCACGACAGTACGAACACTGACACACGACTAGATAATTCGATGAATTATCGACAAACAGCACACACGTGTCAAAATACACGAACGTTGGTGAACGTCTAGCACATTGTGTAACACAACACTTGAGACCCCACGAAACACTCACACGTTGAACTTGGAAGTTCAAACGAGGCCAAACGATAGTTCGTAAGCGTGAAAACGACGACGAATGGATCAAACCCATTAAACTAGGCTTATTGGGCTCTCCAGGGGCCCATCGCGGTACGTGATGGCCCAACAAGGAGCATCATCGCGGTGCGCGGCCAACACCCGAAATCCGCCGCGGTACGCGGAGAAGAATTGGAGGCCCCATCGCGGTACGCAGAGCCGCCCAGTCGACAATATCTTTATAAAACCAAGACCATTATGCCTATTCTACCTATTTTCATCATTTTTCTTACAACCACATGCCATCCTTCGGCCATTAACACTCCAGAGCCCCCTGTAACTCTCTTTAGCAGCCATTGAAGAGATCTTGAAGCTCCAAACTTGAAGGTTTGAAGATTGGAAGCTTGAGGAACCACACTTGGAGCTTGACATCGCCGCCACCTCTCTCTCCCAGTCGAACCCAGCAATCTCAGGAGCCTTAGAAGCTGCTCAAACACCCTTCTAGCAATCAAGAAGCATTTGAGGTAGTTCTTGTGGCTAAGACACCCATTTACACACCGATACACACACATGCATGAGTAAAACTCACATGCAAACACTCGTGGTTCACATGCATGAGTTTTTACTTCTGGGTTTGTTAGTTTTGATGCATTTCTTGATGATCTATGATGTTAGTATTGAGTTTTGTGATGATCTAAAGTGATGGGTATGAACCACTATGCTTAAAATGATTTTTGATGATATAAATGCATGCATGTATGATTTAATATATTTTAGATAATCTTGAATGTTGTATTATGATTATGGAAGTCAATGAGGATGATTGTATGGTTGGATGCCATTAGAATGATTAAAACAATGATTTTTTTCTAAACTTTCTATTAATAGAAACTTTTTATGTATGAAATGGTGATGTGAATGATATGTGGTAACATGCATGCTTATGGATTGCTATTTAAAGGTTATTAGAATGATAATGATGCTCAAAATGTGACCTTGATAATGTTTATGGTCATTTTTGGCATAGTTACTATATTTAGTAACTTTTTGAGCCAAAGTATTGGTAGGTAATGATTTGAGCTATGTTGACATGATTAAATGATGTTAGATTTGTTATTATGATGATTTGTGACATAAAAATGGATTAGGAATGGTTAGATTGATCATTTGGACAAAAATAGCCAAAGTTACTATTTTTAGTAACTTTATTTTTACAAAAACCAACTTATGAACATTTTGTATGATTTGAGCATGCTAAGTGGCTTAATATGTTATAACATGATGATTAGATGCTAAGTTAGATGGTTTCCGATATCATGTATGCCAAAAATGGTAACTTTCCATTTTAGGAAACTTTTGTGTGCTAACATGATGTAAACGACTTATGTGAATCCATATGATGATGTGCTATGTGTTAACATGATCACATAGGACTAATGAGCATGCTAGAACTATAAAATCGATATGCTTTATGAACTTTCCATAAATGGAAACTTACTATAAATAGTAAGTGTCCATAGACGCGACTTGCGCGTTTTGCACACAACGAGCACTTACACATTTACTACACGATTCACAACCGTCACATGGTTCACCAACGGATCGTTGACTTGACACGGTCAACTTTGGTCAATTCTAGTCAAACACGGTCAAACACGGTCATTATGGACCAACACAGTCAAACACGGTCAATGTGGACCAACACGAGCAAACACGGTCATTGTGGACCGACACGGACAAACATTGTCACACCTCGAGCCGGCGGGGTAGGATCGGATGTCCCCGTCGGGCGGAAGGTTCCCGTGGCGCGATATCGTGGATGATAATCGGGTTGATCAGATTGTTTACATAGCATCAATGTTTAAGAATAACTAAAGCACAATCAAGCAATAACTAGGATTACAAAGTTAAATTACAAGATCAATGTTTGATAATTTAACTAAGTAAACCTATCCAAAAGAATCAAATGTTTCTATCTTGTATCTGTACAAGATATCAAAAGAGATTCGTATAAACTACAAAAGATGTGCTTTCAAAAGTCTGCTAGGTCCTCTAGTTGGGCTGCCTAGCATGCAATCCTGAAGCCTTAGTCTATTCCTGTACGTCACCTTAGAAAGCATGTAAAAGAAACAAAGTCAACACAAAGGTTGGTGAGTTCATGTAGTTTATAAGTTTAAAATAGCTTTTGCAAACCTTTCAAGTAAAACCTTAACCTCATTAACACCACCTGTATTATCCGACTTGGTATGCTTATATATAGGGCATACCCCTGGGTCGAGCCTACAACCCGCCCAGACGCCATCCCACCACATACTAAGTCGCATAAGACATTGCTGTTAATAATAATTAAGCATTTTACCTACCATCCATTTCGTTTCCAGTATAGTTTACGCATTTTGTTTGTAAGTTTACCCATAGCATCCGTGAGTTTAGCTTGAGAGTCACCAGAATGGACAACTGAATACCCGAAGGAATTCAGTATCAATCCATACCAGCACTAGGTGTAATTAGCAACTTAGGGGGAGATAGAGGATTTTCCATGATGACACAAAGTCAACTAAGGATTACCACTATCGTCCTAGTTACTGATCACGTGTGTAAACAGTTTTGGGAAACACTGCATGGCAAGCACTGAGAGGCCATCAGTCCGTTTCCTTGTTTCAGACCATGAAGAACACCCTATGGCAAGCACTGAGAGACAATAGTAGGTGCCTTCTAGTCCCGACTGTGAAGAACACATGAAGGCAAGCACTGAGAGACCAACTATTGTTCTTCAAGTCCCGACTAGGAAGAACACATGAAGGCAAGCACTGAGAGACCAACTATTGTTCTTCCATAGCCAATAGTTTTAGCATAGCATTCAAATAGTCCAGCATTTACGTAACTTGTGCACAAGTACTAGCTTCACAACCGGTAAGGCAAGCGCTGAGAGGCCAGACCGTTGTTTTAGCATGGCAATCATATAGCATTCAAGAGTTTCTAGTATCCCTAGCTTCAAGTATTCAATATGTATGTATGTGTGTATGTGTGTCTGTATTTAGCACCCTTATAGCATCATAGCATCAATAGCATTTAGTGTAACATTAGTATCTAGCATAAACCCATAGCATTAACATGTGGCATAATCCCATAGCATTAGCATTAAGCATAACCCATAGCATTAGTATTAAGCATAACCCGTAGCATTAGTATTTAGCATAACTCATAGCATTAGTTTTTAGCATAACCCCGTCGCATTAGCATCCACAGTAGCATCATCAGATAGTAAATACCCTTAGCACTTGGTATTAACACATAGCTTTAGTATTAGCAAGTAGCTTATGCCTTTAGCACTTGGCATAATCAAGCAACATTAGTTTAAATAGTGAACTTATGCCTTTAGCACTTGGCATAATCGAGTAGCATTAGTTTAAATAGTGAACTTATGCCTTTAGCACTTGGCATAATCATATAGCATTAGTTTAAAAAGTGAAATTATGCCTTTAGCACTTGGCATAATCATGTAGCATTAACGTTTGTCTATAAGAATCGTATAAAAGCATTTTGTTAAATTTAAAACATTTGTTTTAAAATGTATAACATGCTTCTCAGTCCCGGTTTAAAACTCAAAATAGTTTGAAAAGGGACAATGAACTCACCTTGTGGTAGTTGTAGTTGACTTAGTCTAAAACAAGAATGCACGCGCTCTTTGTTGTAATTGTTGTTGATTTCACGATCCTGTATTGTTTACACGTTGTTTGTAACTTATAAGTATAAGTCGTATGTGATTTGTGTGCGTGTAGGTGTTAGCCATAAACTTTGGCTAACACTCGTAAGTCTCGGTCGCAATTCGGCCCTTGGTTGATTGTCCTAGATTTTACTAACACTTACTTCCTTAAATTAAGCTTAGTATGTGCTGTTTTGAGTTTATGTTTCAATTGCCTTAGACCATTCTTGAAATTTCAACACCATGTTATTATGTGCTAATGGTTTTGATATGAGGTCTAGTAAATAACCCCATAAGAAACTTATGTTTATGGTTTAAAACTTTCCATGGTAATCCTATTATATTCGAACCAAATGGGTACATAGCATTTAGATAACAATGCAAAGACCCTTGTACTTTTAATGTTTCAAGTTTATTAGGTTCATCATATTAAACCCATAACATTATTCCCATATTTATTGCAATTTAACCATATGGGCCGATTGAATCAACTGGGCCAGTCATACTCAAGTGGGCCTAAACAAGATAATGGGCTGATTGGGCCACAATGGGCCGAATTACTTGTTGTTGGGCCTCGTGTGTAGGTGGGCTGCAACAACAATCCTTGGGAAAATTTGTTGGGTTATTTAACTATCATGGAATGGCCAAATGGTGTTGGGCCAAACCAGGCCTTGGGCCGATTGGCTGGGCCAATAGCTGGCGAATGAGAAGGGAATTGTTTCGGTCGAATGAAGGTGCTGCTTGCCGAGAGAATGTAGTTGGCGAGTGAATCATAGCCGAATCTCACAACCTCCGAATGAGCATGTTCGAATGGAACTCATGCATCTGCCGAATGAGGGTGGAGTGTGAGGTGCGAATGAGGTGGCCAGCGAATGTCTGGTTCGGCCGAATGCATGTCAACTGAAGAAGAGGGTGGCGAAGGGTGGTTCTGGCGAATGTGGCAGAGGCGAATAAGGTGGCTGGCGTATGAGAGTGGGAGTATGAGGGGCGAATGAGGGTCCTTCGGCCGTGAGCCTTTCGGTATTAGGCCATTCGACCGTTGGTCATTCGACCCACTGTGTGTCCCATTCGGCCGGTCGTGGCTCAACCAAGGAGCTCTCTCATTTCAAGGTGCCAGGGTGGTTTTGAAGGTGGCGCATGTTAAGGATGTTGCTCATGGTCATAGGGTTCAAGTTTGAGGGAGGTTGGCCGGTTAAACCAAAAGTTAGAACAAAAGGGTGAGAAAACCCTAAAATCGCCACTTTTCATGGCTCATTACCTCGAATTTCAGTGGGTTTCACCACCGATCATTTGTACTTTTGTGTAGAGGAGGTTAAGATCTTCGTTTGGGTTCAAGAATGAGGCGATTTGGTTAAGAAATGACCAAGATATGCAAGTTTGAAGTTCAACAATGGTGGTGGGGGCTAGAATCCGGAAATTAGGGTTTTTAGAAAGAGATGGAGATGAGAAAATGAGTTGGTTGAACTCATTAAGGGTATTTATACCCCGAGTGAGTTCGGGTTCGTTTTCGTTGCTCGGTTCGCGTTTTCGTTACGTTTCCGGAACGTAACGCGCGTGTTTACGGTTTTAAAATAAAAGGATTATTTTATGATGTTTTAAAATAAAATTATTGTTAGAAATCATTTTTAAATATTGCGGTATTTATTTATCGAATTTACTATTTTTATGCGTATAACTTATTTGCTCGCGATTTATTAAAACAGTTTCGTTTAATATCATTTATGATGAGTTTCAAAATTGTAAAATAGGAAATATTTTATTTCCTTAAATTTATGATCATTCGTGTCGTTAATCGTTTCGTCAGATCGCGTCACCATCGTGCGTATTCGTTCGAATCGTCATTCGAACGAACACGACGATGGTTTGGCTTTCTGATTCTTGTTTTCTACTGTTAAGTTATTATTTCAGAACGTTAAACTATCAGAATCATTCGCACAGATCGTCACCTATACGAATAACTCGTCGGTTTAGCATTCTGTAACAATAACCGTTTATAGTTTTGTTTTGTTTAACCTCGCATACGTTTACACATAATAGTATATCAATAAGCATTTGTATCACCGTTCAATGTTGTCTGATGTGTTTCTGACTGTTAAACGGTTAAGTTTAATCAGATTACAGAAACAATAGCATAATAGTTTACTGTTAAGCATTACGTAGTTGAGAGTATATCAATAGTTTGCATAGTTTGTACCTGAGTTACTGTGCCTTTACTATTCCGTTCACCGTTCCGGCGACGTTTCCGGCACAGATGTTACAAACATGAACAACCAAGGGTTGTTGGGCACAAACACGAGCACTAACACAAACACTAGCACGGTCACTTACACGAACTCACGTACGGTGTACAATATAGGTTGCCGGTGACCGACGCGCTACTTCAGGAGCTTACGCTTACTTACTACTTTCATCACTAAGGTGAGTTTACGGCCCCTCTTTACTCTTTTACAAGCTTTTCAAATAGGGGGAGAATACTTGTTGAATCGAGTCAAACATTTATACTTGTACAAACAAATTGTGTATACTGGTTTATTAGACAAACATAAGTGTTGTATCGTAATTAAGCCCTCGCAAAGTCTTACCGTTAATGTATAAACAACGAGGTGAGTTTGAATAGATCTATTTGGGTGTGACGAGCCCCGCGTGGCGAAAATGTTGACTGGAGGTCATAACACGTGAAATCTCGACCTATCTTGCTATGTTATTACGAGACATAGCGGAGGCAAGGACTAACAAGTCTAGTTTCGGTAGTGACGCACTGACACTTGGAGCCAAGGGCTCGGGACTAACATTAAATAAACAGTATGACACATAATTTCTGAATTGCAATGTTTATCAAAACCTGTGAACTCACCAACCATCGTGTTGACACTTTTTCTTAAACATGTATTCTCAGGTAGCTGATAGGATCAAGGATCAGGAAAGCACTTAGGGGACTGAGCATAGGACCCGCATGCATTTATTTCAGGAAAGTACCCACACCTGTTCGCGGAACAGACAAACACTGACAACGCGAGTTGAATTTCGGGACGAAATTCTTTCTAACAAGGGGAGGATGTGACACCCCGTATTTTCCAGGTCAGCTTTATATTTATTTAAATGTTTATTTAAATGCATTATGTACACGTGGCACTAGAATTAGATTAATTTAGTGTGACACGTGGCTGGACAGTACGAACATTGACACATGACTAGATAATTCGTGGAATTATCGGCAAACAGCACACACGTGTCAAAACACACGCACGTTGGTGAACGTCAAGCACAATTGTGTAGCACAACACTCGAAACCTCACGAAACACTCACACATTGAACTAGGAAGTTCAAACGAGGCCAAACGATAGTTCGGAAGCGTGGAAACGGTAACGAACGGATCAAACCCATTAAGATAGGCTTATTGGGCTCCCCAGGGGCCCATCGCGGTACACGATGGCCCAACAGGAAGAATTGTCGCGATACGCGACATGCGGCGCGGGAGTTTGACTCCCGAAATCCGCCGCGGTACGCGGAGAAGATTTGGAGGCTCCATCGCGGTACGCGACGCCGCCCAGTCGACAATATCTTTATAAAACCAAGACCATCATGCCTACACTACCTATGTCACTCATTTCTTCCGGTTTTACACGCCATAGCTCGACTGAGTTCGTCTTCTACACCCTGAAATCACCATTAGCAGCCATTAAAGCTCCTTTGAAGCCCCAAACTAGGAGGGTTGAAAGCTTGGAAGCTTGAAGAGAGATTGTGGAAATCGAAGACCATCACCACCACCTCAATCCTGTACAAACCAGTTGTCCAGAAGCTGCTAACATCACCACTCACCAGTTCTTGAACCCTTTGAGGTAGTTCTCATGGTTAAAATTCGTTTCTCACACTATTACACACACATGCATTTGTAAATCCCACATGCAAGCACCTATAGTGCACATGCACGAGATATACTTCTGGGTTTGATGATTTTATCATGATTATTAATGATCTATGATGTTGTAATGGCGATTTGTAATGATCTAAGTTGTTATACATATGTGGCTATGCTTGAAATGAAGATTTATGGCATTTTGAATGCATGCAAGTATGATCCATGATGGTTAGAATGATTTTGAGTATATAGATATGTTTCTTGATGATATTGGATGATTAGTACATGTCTAGATGATGTTGAAAGATTAAAATGATGATTTTTGGTAATCTTTCTATAAATAGAAACTTTATATTGTCAAAATGGTGTTATGAATGGAATGGTGGTCATGCATGTATGTAGAATTGCTTCTAGTATGATAATATGATGATTGAAATACTTGAAATATGATTTGGATAATGTTTATGGTCATGTTTAGCATTATTACTATTTTTTTTAGTAACTTTTTAGGTCAAAATGTTGATAGATGGCAATTTGGGTTATGTTGACATGTTTAAACGATGTTAGATTAATCATTAGGGTGATTTGTGGCATAAGGATGGTTTAGAAATGTTAAAATGGTCATTTCTATGCAAAACTAGAAAGTTACTATGTTTAGTAACTTTATTGTTACAAAAACCGATTTGTCAACATGTTGAATAATTGGAGCATGCTAAATGATTTATTATGCGATAACATGATGATTAGATGCTAAATTAGATGGTTTCCGATGTCACGTATGCTAAAAATGGAAACTTTCCATTTTAGGAAACTTTTGTATGCTAACATGTTATAAACGACTTATATGGCTTAGTATGATGATGTGTTATGTGTTAACATGATCACGTAGGACTAACGAGCATGCTAGAACTTTAAAAATGTTATGCTTTGTGAACTTTCCAAAAATGGAAACTTACTATAAATAGTAAGTTGTCCATAGACGCGACTTGCGCGTTTTGCACACGACGAGCACTTACACGACTGCTACACGATTCACAAACCGTCACACGGTTCACCAACGGGTCGTTGACTTGACACGGTCAACTCTGGTCAAACACGGTCAATGTGGACCAACACAGTCAAACACGGTCAATGTGGACCAACACGAGCAAACACGGTCATTGTGGACCAACACGGACAAACATGAACAACCAAGGGTTGATGGATACAAACACGAGCACTAACACAAACGCTAGCACGGTCACATACACGAACTCACGTACGGTGTACGATATAGGTTGCCGGTGACCGACACGTGCTACTACATCAGGAGCTTACGCTTGATTTGCATTTTCATCACTAAGGTGAGTTTACGGCCCCTCTTTACTCTTTTTCAAACGCTTTTAAATAGGGGGAGAATACTAGTTACATCGAGTCAAACATTTATTACTGTACAAACATATTTGGTGTATGCTGGTTTATTGGACAAACATTAAGTGTTGAACTCGTATTAAGCCCTCACAAAGTCTTACCGTTAATGTACGAACAACGTGGTAGATTTGGATGGATCCATTAGGGAATGACTAACCCCACGGGGCACTATGTTGACTGGATGTCATAACCCGTGCAAATTCTGACCTAACTTGCTATGTATACGAGACATAGCAGAGGCAAGGACAAACAAGTCTAGTTCGGTAGTGACGCACTGACACTTTGGGCCTAGGGCTCGGTACTAACATTGATAAACAGCATGACACACTTTCTTACTACATATGTATATCAAAACCTGTGAACTCACCAACCATTGTGTTGACACTTGTGACACCCCGTAATTTCCAGGTCAGCACCTTATTTATTTAAATGTTTATTTAAATGCATTATGTACACGTGGCATTAGAATTTGAGTAATTTAGTGTGACACGTGGCACGACAGTACGAACACTGGCATACGACAAGATAATTCGTAGAATTATCGACGAACAACACACACGTGTCAAAACACACGAACGTTGGTGAACGTCTAACACATTGTGTAGCACAACACTCGAAACTTCACGAAACACTGTCACAAGTCAATTATGGCCGATAATTGACCAATAGAGTCCAAACGACACTCGAATGATGTTTTACAGTCGAGAAACGGGCAAGAATGGGCCAGAACAACAAAACAAGCTTATTGGGCTTGAAATTCAGGCCAGGCGGTACGCCTGACCCGGGATGCCCGCGACAGGCGATGCGCGCGGATGAAATATGAGCGCCTCGTCTGTCTGGATCCGCGCGTAACGTACCAACTTGCACAACCACGCCAGGCGATACGCCTGACCTCTCTGACAGCTTAAAATCTTCTTGAGCAACACAAAATCCATCATTATCTCTATATCATCATTTTAGTCGACTCCAGACGCCATTGCACGAGTTTCTCTTCTCTAGCACCTCTGTTACATGCAAAACACACACAAAGGAAGCCATTGAAGCCATTGTTGAGGTCCTTGAAGCCTTGGAAGCTTGAAGGAAGACGTTGGAAGCTTGACACCACCACCATCACTTCACCTCTGCTCAAATCCGAGTCCCAGGAGCCTATAGAAGCTGCTAAGATCAACATCTCTCAGTTCTTGAGCTTTAGAGGTAGTTCTTGTGACTAAAACACTCATTTGCACATCACTACACACACATGCAAGTGTTAAATCACACATGCAAGTACTACCCCATCACATGCACGGATTTTGTAATGTTTAGATCTGGGTTTGTTGATACATCAGTGTTTTATGATGATTTAAAGTGTTTATATAATGATCTATGACGATCTAAGATGATGGGTATGGGTCTTGTTGCTTAGAATGATGTTTTGTGATGAGATATGGACATGCATGTATGATCTAAGGCATTTTAGATAGTCTTGTTGATGTTGAAATGATTCATGATGATGTATAAGTGTCCTTGCAAGATTAGATTGTGATTAGGATGGTTAAAATGTGATTTGTAGACAAACTTGCCATTTTTAGTAACTTTTTAGTTACAAATTGATGATTTGGGATATATGATAAACATGCATGTATATAGAATTGTTGCTAGGATGATATCATGATGATTTGATGTGTTAGAAAGAGGTCTTGATGATGTCTATGATCATATGTAGTGTTATTTCTATTTTTAGTAACTTTTCTAGTTAGAATGTTGTTAAACGATAATTTGGGATGAGATGACATGATTAAATGGTGTTAAGTGGTTTATTATGATGATTGGTGATATAAAAATTGGTTTAGAAATGTTAAATGGTCATTTCTATGCAAAATTAGAAAGTTACTATATTTAGTAACTTTATTTTTACAAAAACCAACTTATGAACGTTTTGAATGATTTGAGCTTGCTAAATGGCTTAATATGTTATAACATGATGATTAGATGCTAAGTTAGATGGTTTCCGATGTCACGTATGCTAAAAATGGAAACTTTCCATTTTAGGAAACTTTTGTGCACTAACATGTTCTAAATGACTTATGTGAAACCGTATGATGATGTGCTATGTGTTAACATGATCCCGTAGGACTACTGAACATGCTAGAACCATAAAACCGTTATGCTTTGTGAACTTTCCATAAATGGAAAACTTACTATAAATAGTAAGTTGTCCATAGACGCGATTTGCGCGTTTTGCACAACGACAAACACTTACACGATTGCTACACGATTCACAAACCGTCACACGGTTCACCAACGGGTCGTTGACTTGACACGGTCAACTTTGGTCAAACACGGTCAACTTTGGTCAAACACGGTCAAACATGGTCAAACACGGTCAATATGGACCAACACGAGCAAACACGGTCAATATGGACCAACACGAGCAAACACGGTCATTGTGGACCGACACGGGCAAACATGAACAACCCAGGGTTGTTGGATACAAACACGAGCACTAACACTAGCACGGTCACTTACGCGAACTCACGAACGGTATACGATATAGGTTGCCGGTGACCGACGTGCCTACTACATCAGGAGCTTACGCTTTTACACATTTACTTCACTAAGGTGAGTTTACGGCCCCTCTTTACTCTTTTTCAAACGCTTTTAAATAGGGGGAGAATACTGGTTGCATCGAGTCAAACAATATCACTATTACAAACATTTTTGTGTATGCTGGTTTATTGGACAAACATTAAGTGTTGAACTCGTAACAAGCCCTCACAAAGTCTTACCGTTAATGTACGAACAACGTGGTAGATTTGGATGGATCCATTAGGGAATGACTAACCCCACGGGGCACCATGTTGACTGAGTGTCATAACCCGTGCAAATTCTGACCTATCTTGCTATGCATACGAGGCATAGCGGAGGCAAGGACAAACAAGTCTAGTTCGGTAGTGACGCACTGACACTTTGGGCCTAGGGCTCGGTACTAACATTTGATAAACAGCATGACACACTTTTATTACTATATGTATATCAAAACCTGTGAACTCACCAACCATTGCGTTGACACTTTTTCTAACTTGTATTCTCAGGTAATTAGCGAGCTACGGATAGCAGGAATGTACACGTTAAGAGACGAGCATTAGGAACCGCATGCATTCCTGTCATATTATTCGAAAACAATTTCATTTATGTTTTGTATTGATACAATGTTTTGATCTGACAATTTACTTTTCCGCTGCATGTATTCAAACATATTATTCCGCTGCTATGACATATTTTTCCGCTGCAAATTATTTTGTTATGTGTATGTGTCAAACTTGGATTTGTAAACGCATATAGAGGTGTTCTATATGACCTTGAGCTGTGATTCTGGACACGTCACATCCACGTGGACATACGCCACGAGTGGGAATTTGGGGGTGTGACAGACTGGTATCAGAGCTTCGGTTATAGAGAACTAGGTTTGCATATAGTAAGCTTAGACTATAGCAATTGCTCAACTTTAGACACTACACTTAGAACTTGCACATTGATGATATTATTGCTTATGTTAAACTATTACTTACTAACGTGAAACTTACAGGATGGCCGACAGCAACAGCAACGCTAACAGGAGCGCAGCTAGACCCACGGGCACAGATGACTTGGCGGCAGAGAGTCGGCGACGGATCGACGATATCGTAGCCCAGGTTGACGCCGAGATGGATAGGCGGGCCAGAGACGCGGCACGGGCCCGACCTTGGGGATGGCTTCCCACCATAATCCAGGGATGGATCATCGGGGAGAGAGTACCTCCATACCGCTTCCCTGGTGATACCACCCCAGGACACCGACTGCCACCACTTGGGGTACCACTGGAGCAGGCCTTCGCGGCCCACGTTGCTTACACCCGACGAGAGATTGGGAGGACTAGAGAGCTGCCAGACGAGGTCCGAGTTCTTCGCGAGAAGAACGATCGATTGGAGAGGCAGAACGAGAGACTGGAGGGACGCAACGACAGATTGGAGGCACAGGAGGAGACTCTACGCCTCCAAGTGTCTCAACTGATGACACAGCACGGACAGATCGTTGATATCATGCAGGAGCATGATGCACGCATTACTGAGAATCGGACAGACATAACCGAGACTCAGGCAATGGTGCAGGCCAGTGATGCCATGCTTAACGCATGGGCTGCACAGTTCATCGAGGAACCACCACAGGATGATGGACCTGAGTTCGAGGCCGAGGACCTCGAAGAAGAGGACCTTGATGAGGATCCTAATGAGGATCCGGAGGAGGATGATGATGACGGAGACGCTGCTAGTGATATTTCACATGTCTCCATGGATTCTGACTAGTGGACTGTTGTATTTTGTACTTTCTTTATTTTGGCCTAGACGAGCGGGATGTGCTCGAAGAACTTATCATGTATTTCCTTTTGAAATTATTGTACTTCAAGCTTATTATTAATGAGAATTATGTTTTGTCTTACTTATTACATGTTGACCATGATTGCTTGATAACATAACCTCTGACTTGACAACTAACATGACATATGATCTGACTTCCGACACAACATCTGACTAACATTCTGACTTACTAACATTCTATCCCTTCCGTATAGAAAATATCTATGGCGGGAAGAGGACCACATGTACGCCCTCCTAGACGAACACTGGACGCAGCCGTCATTAAGATGATGGTTGACAGACGGGTTAACAAGATACTGGCAGAGCACGAGGCACACCGCCTTGCTAGTGAAACCAGTGGCTCGAACAACGGTACTAACCCTCGCCTAACATGACTAACATAGTATAGCTAACACGCTCTGACCTACGACATTGGTTTCTGACTGACAGGATCACAAGGCAACAACAACAAAGGATGTTCTTTTAAATCCTTCCTGAACTGCCACCCACACAAATTCAAGGGGACTGAGGGAGCCGTGGGAATGCTCCGCTGGGTGGAGAAAGTGGAGTCTGTATTCGCCATGTGCGAATGTACTGAAGAGAACCGGGTGAAGTTCGCAACTGGTACACTGGAAGGACCAGCACTCACATGGTGGAATACCCATGTACAAACCCTGGGGTTGGACGGTGCCAACTCCATGCCATGGGCTGATTTCACTCGATTACTGCAAGAGGAATACTGTCCTCGTGATGAGATCAGAAAGCTAGAGGCTGAGTTCTGGGTACTGAAGATGGTGGGATCTGAGATCGAGCAATACTGTACTCGATTCCATGAGCTGTGTAAGCTATGTCCGGCGATGGTGACGCCGGAGTACAAGAAAATCGAGCAGTTCATCAGTGGGCTGCCCGAGCAAATCCAAAGCATGGTGACTGCGTCTGACCTCACCACCATCCAACCACTGATCAGACTGGCTCATAAACTGACTGACCAAGCTGTAGCTCAGGGCAAGCTACCAAAACGAGGCGAGCATGTGAAGCCTCAAGAAAGCCAGAAGAGGAAGTGGGAACCCAGCCACCACCAATCTCATCAACCTCAACAACAACAAAGATCTGCACCAGCCAGAGCCTTTACTGCCACCCAACCCGACGACAAGGGGAAGGGTGTGTACCAAGGGAAATACCCCTTGTGTAACCGATGCTCTTATCACCACTTCGGGCAATGCGAACGATATCGTTGCTTGAAGTGTGGACGACATGGTCACATGGCCAAAGACTGCAGATCCAAATTTCCCAGTAACAACAACCCTAACCACAACCAGAACAACAACCAGAACACCTCCAGAGGGTGTTATGAATGTGGAAAACCAGGCCACATGAGGAGGGATTGCCCTCAATTGAAGAAGGCCGGAGGAGGAGCGGCCAAAGGAAGAGCATTTGTGATTGGCTCGGGAGAAGCCAAGGATGACCCAAACATCGTAACCGGTACGTTTCTTTTAAATAATGTCTATGCTAGCATATTATTTGATACCGGTGCCGATAGGAGCTTTATATCTAGTGAGTTTAGCAAATTACTAGATATTACCCCAACGCCACTAGACTACAAGTATACTGTAGAGTTAGCTGACGGCAAACTGATTGAAACACAACACATCTTCCGAGGATGCGTCATGGTTTTGGCGAATCACGAACTCGAAATCGATTTGATGCCGGTGACACTCGGAAGCTTTGATGTGGTCGTAGGAATGGATTGGTTATCCACTAACCAGGCCGAGATCGTATGCAACGAGAAGATCGTACGAGTGACGTTGCAGAACGGAGAACAGATCTCGATTCAGGGGGAAAGACGGGGAGTACCTCTGAACATCATGTCATGCATGAAGGCGAACAAGTACCTGCAAAAGGGATACACTGCCATACTAGCCCTCATCGCAGAACAACCGAAGAAGGAGAGGAAGATTGAGGACATCGCCGTAGTCTGCGATTTTCCCGAAGTGTTTCCCGAGGATCTACCTGGACTGCCTCCGAAACGACAAGTCGAGTTCCAGATAGACCTTACACCTGGAGCAGCACCGATTGCCAAAGCTCCATACCGACTAGCACCGACTGAGATGCAGGAACTGTCTAACCAGTTGCAGGAGCTGTTAGACAAGGGATTTATCAGACCGAGCTTCTCACCTTGGGGAGCACCGGTCTTGTTCGTAAATAAGAAAGACGGATCATTCCGTATGTGTATCGACTACAGAGAGCTGAACAAGGTGACGATCAAGAATCGATACCCCTTACCGCGAATAGACGATCTGTTTGACCAGTTGCAAGGGTCAAGCTACTATTCGAAGATCGATTTAAGATCGGGTTACCACCAACTAAGGATACAGGAAAACGATATCCCTAAGACTGCCTTTCGAACCCGATACGGACACTACGAATTCTTGGTTATGCCCTTCGGACTAACCAACGCACCAGCTGTATTCATGGATCTCATGAATAGAGTGTGCAAACCTTACCTTGACAAATTCGTAATAGTGTTCATCGACGACATCCTGATCTACTCTAAGAATCAGGAAGAGCATGCCGAACATCTAAGGCTAGTCTTGGAACTATTAAAGAAAGAGCAATTGTACGCGAAGTTTTCAAAATGCGACTTTTGGATACGCGAAGTCCAATTCCTTGGACACGTGGTTAATGAGCAGGGAATTCACGTAGACCCAGCTAAAATCGAAGCCATTAAGAACTGGGAAGCACCCAAGACTCCAACTGAGGTGCGGCAATTCCTTGGACTGGCCGGGTACTACCGGAGATTCATTGAAGGATTCTCGAAGATTGCCCAATCATTGACGTCCCTGACCCATAAAGACAAAAAGTTCGATTGGGGAGACAAACAAGAAGCTGCTTTCAACCTGTTGAAGCAGAAACTATGCACTGCACCCATCCTATCCCTACCGGAAGGATGTGATGACTTCGTGGTGTATTGCGACGCTTCGAAACAAGGACTCGGTTGCGTGCTGATGCAACGCGAGAAAGTGATAGCATACGCTTCGCGTCAACTGAAGGTGCATGAGAAGAACTACACGACTCATGACCTTGAGTTGGGAGCCGTGGTGTTTGCCTTGAAGATCTTGCGACACTACTTGTACGGCACGAAGTGTACAATCTTTACCGATCATAAGAGCCTACAACACATTTTCGACCAGAAAGAGTTGAACATGAGACAACGAAGGTGGGTTGAACTCATAGGTGATTATGATTGCGCCATCAAGTATCATCCCGGTAAAGCCAACGTAGTGGCCGACGCGTTGAGCCGAAAAGAAACAACAAAACGCGTGCGCGCACTACAACTTACGATCCATTCCGAATTGCCGAATCAAATTCGGATAGCACAACAGGAAGCTCTGAAAACTGAAAACCTCACTCTTGAAGCCATGCGTGGCATGGATAAGCAAATAAAGGCAAAAGACGACGGAGCTTACTATTTAATGGATCGAATCTGGATTCCACGCTACGGAGGATTGAGAGAAGTAGTGATGGATGAAGCTCACAAGAGCCGGTATTCCGTACACCCAGGCTCTGATAAGATGTATCACGATCTGAAGACAACCTATTGGTGGCCAAACATGAAAGCTGAGATAGCAACATACGTGAGTAAATGCCTAACGTGCTCAAAAGTCAAAGTTGAGTACCAGAAGCCATCAGGGTTACTTCAACAACCGGAACTACCAATGTGGAAATGGGAGCAGATTTCCATGGATTTCATCACCAAACTGCCAAAGACGGTAAGTGGTTGCGATACCATCTGGGTTATCGTAGACCGACTGACAAAGTCCGCACATTTCTTACCCATCAAGGAGACTGACAAGCTAGACAAACTCACTCGTATCTATATGAAGGAAGTGGTCACTCGACACGGAGTACCAATCTCGATAATCTCCGATCGCGACAGTCGCTTTACGTCGCATTTCTGGAAGTCCTTGCATAAGGCTTTGGGCACGAGATTGGACATGAGTACCGCTTATCACCCGCAGACGGACGGGCAAAGTGAGCGAACGATACAGACACTAGAGGACATGCTCCGGGCATGTGTCATTGACTTTGGTAGTAGCTGGGAATCTCACCTACCGTTAGTTGAGTTCTCATATAACAATAGCTACCACACTAGCATTCAAGCTGCACCATTCGAGGCACTTTACGGACGTAAGTGTCGATCACCCATCTGCTGGGCGGAAGTTGGAGACAGCCAACTGACTGGTCCAGAACTGGTGCACGAGACAACTGAGAAGATCGTGCAAATACGCAAACGAATGGCAGCAGCTCGGGACAGACAGAAAAGCTATGCCGACAAGCGACGCAAACCGTTGGAGTTCCAGGTGGGGGACAGAGTGTTGCTCAAGGTCTCGCCCTGGAAAGGTGTCATTCGGTTTGGCAAACGAGGAAAGTTGAACCCTCGTTACATCGGACCTTTCGAGATTACAAAGCGAATAGGCCCTGTAGCCTATGAACTGAACCTGCCAGTTGAACTGAGCAGTGTACACAACGTATTCCACATCTCGAATCTCAAGAAGTGCCTATCTGATGAAACACTTGTTATTCCTCTCGAGGAAATACAAATCGACGAACAATTGAACTTCGTTGAGGAACCGGTGGATATTATGGACCGGGAAACCAAGAAGCTCAAACTCAGCAAGATTCCAATAGTGAAAGTGCGATGGAATTCGCGACGAGGACCGGAATTCACGTGGGAACGTGAAGATCAGATGAAACAAAAGTACCCACACCTGTTCGCGGAACAGGCAAACACTAGCAACACAAGTTGAATTTCGGGACGAAATTCTTTCTAACATGGGGAGGATGTGACACCCCGTAATTTCCAGGTCAGCACCTTATTTATTTAAATGTTTATTTAAATGCATTATGTACACGTGGCATTAGAATTTGAGTAATTTAGTGTGACACGTGGCACGACAGTACGAACACTGGCATACGACAAGATAATTCGTAGAATTATCGACGAACAACACACACGTGTCAAAACACACGAACGTTGGTGAACGTCTAACACATTGTGTAGCACAACACTCGAAACTTCACGAAACACTGTCACAAGTCAATTATGGCCGATAATTGACCAATAGAGTCCAAACGACACTCGAATGATGTTTTACAGTCGAGAAACGGGCAAGAATGGGCCAGAACAACAAAACAAGCTTATTGGGCTTGAAATTCAGGCCAGGCGGTACGCCTGACCCGGGATGCCCGCGACAGGCGATGCGCGCGGATGAAATATGAGCGCCTCGTCTGTCTGGATCCGCGCGTAACGTACCAACTTGCACAACCACGCCAGGCGATACGCCTGACCTCTCTGACAGCTTAAAATCTTCTTGAGCAACACAAAATCCATCATTATCTCTATATCATCATTTTAGTCGACTCCAGACGCCATTGCACGAGTTTCTCTTCTCTAGCACCTCTGTTACATGCAAAACACACACATAGGAAGCCATTGAAGCCATTGTTGAGGTCCTTGAAGCCTTGGAAGCTTGAAGGAAGACGTTGGAAGCTTGACACCACCACCATCACTTCACCTCTGCTCAAATCCGAGTCCCAGGAGCCTATAGAAGCTGCTAAGATCAACATCTCTCAGTTCTTGAGCTTTAGAGGTAGTTCTTGTGACTAAAACACTCATTTGCACATCACTACACACACATGCAAGTGTTAAATCACACATGCAAGTACTACCCCATCACATGCACGGATTTTGTAATGTTTAGATCTGGGTTTGTTGATACATCAGTGTTTTATGATGATTTAAAGTGTTTATATAATGATCTATGACGATCTAAGATGATGGGTATGGGTCTTGTTGCTTAGAATGATGTTTTGTGATGAGATATGGACATGCATGTATGATCTAAGGCATTTTAGATAGTCTTGTTGATGTTGAAATGATTCATGATGATGTATAAGTGTCCTTGCAAGATTAGATTGTGATTAGGATGGTTAAAATGTGATTTGTAGACAAACTTGCCATTTTTAGTAACTTTTTAGTTACAAATTGATGATTTGGGATATATGATAAACATGCATGTATATAGAATTGTTGCTAGGATGATATCATGATGATTTGATGTGTTAGAAAGAGGTCTTGATGATGTCTATGATCATATGTAGTGTTATTTCTATTTTTAGTAACTTTTCTAGTTAGAATGTTGTTAAACGATAATTTGGGATGAGATGACATGATTAAATGGTGTTAAGTGGTTTATTATGATGATTGGTGATATAAAAATTGGTTTAGAAATGTTAAATGGTCATTTCTATGCAAAATTAGAAAGTTACTATATTTAGTAACTTTATTTTTACAAAAACCAACTTATGAACGTTTTGAATGATTTGAGCTTGCTAAATGGCTTAATATGTTATAACATGATGATTAGATGCTAAGTTAGATGGTTTCCGATGTCACGTATGCTAAAAATGGAAACTTTCCATTTTAGGAAACTTTTGTGCACTAACATGTTCTAAATGACTTATGTGAAACCGTATGATGATGTGCTATGTGTTAACATGATCCCGTAGGACTACTGAACATGCTAGAACCATAAAACCGTTATGCTTTGTGAACTTTCCATAAATGGAAACTTACTATAAATAGTAAGTTGTCCATAGACGCGATTTGCGCGTTTTGCACAACGACAAACACTTACACGATTGCTACACGATTCACAAACCGTCACACGGTTCACCAACGGGTCGTTGACTTGACACGGTCAACTTTGGTCAAACACGGTCAACTTTGGTCAAACACGGTCAAACATGGTCAAACACGGTCAATATGGACCAACACGAGCAAACACGGTCAATATGGACCAACACGAGCAAACACGGTCATTGTGGACCGACACGGGCAAACATGAACAACCCAGGGTTGTTGGATACAAACACGAGCACTAACACTAGCACGGTCACTTACGCGAACTCACGAACGGTATACGATATAGGTTGCCGGTGACCGACGTGCCTACTACATCAGGAGCTTACGCTTTTACACATTTACTTCACTAAGGTGAGTTTACGGCCCCTCTTTACTCTTTTTCAAACGCTTTTAAATAGGGGGAGAATACTGGTTGCATCGAGTCAAACAATATCACTATTACAAACATTTTTGTGTATGCTGGTTTATTGGACAAACATTAAGTGTTGAACTCGTAACAAGCCCTCACAAAGTCTTACCGTTAATGTACGAACAACGTGGTAGATTTGGATGGATCCATTAGGGAATGACTAACCCCACGGGGCACCATGTTGACTGAGTGTCATAACCCGTGCAAATTCTGACCTATCTTGCTATGCATACGAGGCATAGCGGAGGCAAGGACAAACAAGTCTAGTTCGGTAGTGACGCACTGACACTTTGGGCCTAGGGCTCGGTACTAACATTTGATAAACAGCATGACACACTTTTATTACTATATGTATATCAAAACCTGTGAACTCACCAACCATTGTGTTGACACTTTTTCTAACTTGTATTCTCAGGTAATTAGCAAGCTTCGGATAGTAGGAATGTACACGTTAAGAGACGAGCATTAGGAACCGCATGCATTCCTGTCATATTATTCGAAAACAATTTCATTTATGTTTTGTATTGATACAATGTTTTGATCTGACAATTTACTTTTCCGCTGCATGTATTCAAACATATTATTCCGCTGCTATGACATATTTTTCCGCTGCAAATTATTTTGTTATGTGTATGTGTCAAACTTGGATTTGTAAACGCATATAGAGGTGTTCTATATGACCTTGAGCTGTGATTCTGGACACGTCACATCCACGTGGACATACGCCACGAGTGGGAATTTGGGGGTGTGACAACACTTTTCTAACTTGTATTCTCAGGTAACTAGCGTGGCTAGCGGGAGGACATGAATGCACAATTTAAGGAACGAGCATTAGGAACTTACATGCATTCTGTCTTGTCATTTTGAAAACAATTTACTTTTATTATGTTAAACGATGTTGTGTTAAACTATTTACATTTCCGCTGCATTTTGTCAACATTTGATTTTCCGCTCCGACATGGTGGCAGAGAGTTGACGACGGGTCCATGACATAGTGGCACAGGTAGATGCCGAGATGGATAGACGGGCTCGACATGCGGCACGAGCTCGACACTGGGGATGGTTACCCACTATGATACAGGAGTGGATAATCGTAGAGAGGGTACCTCCATACTGTTTCCCTGGCGATACCACTCCAGGACACCGACTACCATCACTTGGAGTACCACTGGAGCAGGCCTTCGCGGCCCACGTTGCTTGCACTCGACGAGAGATTTGGAGGAGTGGCGAGCTGTCCGATGAGGTTCGAGTTCTTCGCGAGAAGAACGATCGCCTGGAAAGGCGAAACGACCGACTGGAGGAGCGAAACAGTCGACTGGAAGAGCACGTGGAGACCCTTCGTCTCCAGGTGTCCCAGCTGATGAGTCAGCATGGGCAGATGGTCGACATCATGCAGGATCATGATGGACGTATCACTGAGAACCGAGTCGCCAACGAGGAAACTCAGGCGATGGTTCAAGCTAGCGACGCCATGCTCAATGCATGGGCGGCGCAATTCATTGAGGAGCCGCCAGCCGATGACGGCGAACCACAGTTCGAGGCCGAGGACCTCGAAGAGGAGGATTTTGATGAGGATCCTAATGAGGATCCCGAGGAGGAGGAAGATGATGGAGACGCTGCCAGTGATATTTCACATGTCTCCATGGACTCGGATTAGTGGACTATTTTATTTTGTATTTTTTTTTCTTTTTCTTTCTCTTATTTTGGCCTAGACGAGCGGGATGTGCTCGAAGAACTCGTATTTTATTTACTTTTGAAATTATTGTACTTCGAGCTTATTATTAATGAGAAGTATGCTTTGATATTGTCTATGGTACCATTATGACTGTTGCTAACACAACTTCTGACATGACATCTGACTTGACCTCTAACATGACAGTGGCTAACGCTCTAACACATGCTAACTAACATTCTAACCTTTCCATATAGCAACATGTCTGGAAGAGGATCTAACGCCCTCAGACTCAAACGCAAGGCCGAAAAGGCAAGGATCGACATGATGTCGAACGTAAGTTCAACAAGGTACTCGCGGAGTACGAGGCGAACCGACATGCTAGTGAGACTAGTGGCACAAACAATGGTATTAACTTCTGCCTAACGTGACTAACATAGTATAGGCCGTGTAGACACTAACACGTTACATTGAACTCCGATGCACAGGATCTCATGGGGGCATGGCAAAGGGATGCTCGTTCAAAGCTTTCCTGAGCTGCCACCCACACAAGTTCCAAGGTACCGAAGGAGTAGTAGGACTGCTACGTTGGATCGAAAAGCTGGAGTCAGTCTTCTCTATGGCTGAATGCTCGGAGGAAAACCGAGTGAAATATGCTACGGGAACTCTGGAGGGACCGGCCCTCACCTGGTGGAACAACCATGTCCAGACTCTTGGACTAGAAACCGCCAACTCTATTCCCTGGGAGAATTTCACAAGAATGCTCCATGAGGAGTATTGCCCTCGTGATGAAATCCGGAAGCTCGAAGAGGAATTCTGGGTGCACAAAATGGTGGGATCGGAAATCGAGAAGTACTGTACTCGGTTTCACGAACTATGTAAGCTGTGCCCGGCTATGGTGACGCCGGAGTACAAAAAGATCGAGCAGTTCATCAGTGGACTGCCCGAACAAATCCAAAGCATGGTGACCGCTTCTGACCACACCACCATCCAACCACTGATCAGACTGGCTCATAAACTGACTGATCAGGCTGTAGCTCAGGGCAAGCTACCAAAACGAGGTGAGCATGTGAAGCCTCAAGAAAGCCAGAAAAGAAAATGGGAACCCAATCAGCACCAATCTCATCAACCTCAACAACAACAACGATCTGCACCTGTCAGAGCTTTCACTGCCACCCAACCCGATGACAAGGGGAAGGGTGTGTACCAAGGAAAATACCCTCTGTGCAACATATGTTCTTACCACCACTCTGGTCAATGCGAGCGATACCGATGCTTGCGATGTGGAAGACATGGCCACATGGCCAGAGATTGCAGGTCTAAATTCCCTAGCAACAACAACCCCAACCGCAACCAGAACAACAACAACAATCAAAACACTCCCAGAGGGTGTTATGAATGCGGAAAACCGGGGCACAAGAGGAGGGATTGCCCTCAGCTAAAGAAGGCCGGAGGAGGAGCGGCCAAGGGTCGAGCTTTTGTGATTGGCTTGGGGGAGGCCAAGGATGACCCGAACATCGTGACCGGTACGTTTCTTTTAAATAATGTCTACGCTAGTATATTATTTGATACCGGTGCCGATAGGAGCTTTATATCTAGTGAGTTTAGTAAGTTGCTAGACATTACCCCGACACCATTAGACTATAAATATACTGTAGAGTTAGCCGACGGCAAACTGATTGAAACACAACACGTTTTTCGAGGATGCGTCATGGTGTTGGCGGATCACGAACTCGAAATCGACTTGATGCCGGTAACTCTCGGAAGCTTTGATGTAGTAGTTGGAATGGATTGGTTATCCGCTAACCAAGCCGAGATTGTATGCAACGAGAAGATCGTACGAGTGACGTTGCAGAACGGTGAACATATCTCGATTCAGGGGGAAAGACGGGGAGTACCACTGAACATCATGTCATGCATGAAGGCGAACAAGTATCTACAAAAGGGATACACTGCCATACTAGCCCTCATCGCAGAGCAACCGAAGAAGGAAAGGAAGATTGAGGACATCGCTGTAGTCCGCGATTTTCCCGAAGTGTTTCCCGAGGATCTACCTGGACTACCCCCGAAACGACAAGTCGAGTTCCAGATAGACCTTACACCTGGAGCAGCACCAATTGCTAAAGCTCCGTACCGACTCGCACCAACTGAGATGCAAGAACTGTCTAATCAGTTGCAGGAACTGTTAGACAAGGGGTTTATCAGACCGAGCTTCTCACCTTGGGGAGCACCGGTCTTATTTGTGAAGAAGAAATATGGATCATTCCGTATGTGTATCGACTATAGAGAGCTGAACAAGGTGACGATCAAGAATCGGTACCCGTTACCGCGAATAGACGATCTGTTTGACCAGTTGCAAGGGTCAAGCTACTATTTGAAGATCGATTTAAGATTAGGTTACCATCAACTAAGGATATAGGAAAATGATATACCTAAGACTGCCTTCAGAACCCGATACGGACACTACAAATTTCTGGTTATGCCCTTCGGACTAACCAATGCACCCGCAGTATTCATGGACCTCATGAATAGAGTGTGCAAACCTTATCTCGATAAATTCGCAATAGTGTTCATTGACGACATTCTGATTTATTCCAAGAATCAGGAAGGACATGCTGAACATCTGAGGCTAGTCTTGGAATTACTGAAGAAAGAGCAACTATATGCGAAATTCTCAAAGTGCGACTTCTGGATTCGCGAAGTCCAATTTCTTGGACACGTTGTTAATGACCAAGGAATACAGGTAGACCCTGCCAAGATTGAAGCCATCAAGAACTGGGAAGCACCCAAAACTCCGACTGAGGTGCGACAATTCCTAGGTTTGGCCGGGTACTACCGAAGATTCATTGAAGGATTCTCAAAGATTGCTCCATCACTGACATCCCTGACCCATAAAGACAAGAAGTTTGACTGGGGAGACAAACAGGAAACTGCTTTCAATTTGTTGAAGCAGAAACTATGTACTGCACTTATCCTATCCTTACCGGAAGGATGCGATGATTTCGTGGTGTATTGTGACGCCTCGAAACAAGGACTTGGTTGCGTATTGATGCAACGCGAGAAGGTGATAGCATATGCTTCACGACAACTGAAGGTGCATGAGAAGAACTACACGACTCATGACCTTGAGTTGGGAGCCGTAATGTTTGCCTTGAAGATCTGGCGACACTACTTATATGGCACAAAATGCACTATCTTTACCGATCATAAGAGCCTACAACACATCTTCAACCAGAAAGAATTGAACATGAGACAACGAAGATGGGTTGAACTCATCGGCGATTATGATTGCGCCATCAAGTATCATCCCGGTAAAGCCAATGCAGTGGCCGACGCGTTGAGCCGGAAAGAGACAACAAAACGCGTGCATGCCCTACAACTCACAATTCATTCAGAGCTACCAAATCAGATCCGACTCGCACAACAAGAAGATCTGAAAACAGAGAACCTCCCTCTCGAAGCCATGCGTGGTATGGATAAACAACTAAGGGTAAAGGACGACGGAGCGTATTACCTAGCGGATCGAATCTGGATTCCACACTACGGGGGATTGAGAGAGGTAGTGATGGATGAAGCCCACAAGAGCCGGTATTCCGTACATCCGGGCTCTGACAAAATGTATCATGACTTGAAAACAACCTACTGGTGGCCAAACATGAAAGCTGAGATAGCAACTTACGTGAGTAAGTGTTTAACATGCTCAAAGGTCAAGGTTGAGTATCAGAAGCCATCAGGGTTACTCCAACAACCGGAACTACCAATGTGGAAATGGGAGCAAATTTCCATGGACTTCATAACCAAACTGCCTAGGACGGCGAGTGGTTGCGATACCATCTGGGTTATCGTAGACCGACTAACGAAGTCTGCGCATTTTCTACCCATTAAAGAGACAGACAAATTGGACAAACTCACTCGCATTTATCTAAAGGAAGTGGTCACTCGACATGGAGTGCCAATCTCGATCATATCCGACCGCGACAGTCGATTCACGTCGCACTTCTGGAAGTCTCTACATAAGGCTTTGGGCTCGAGATTGGATATGAGTACCGCTTACCACCCGCAGACGGACGGACAGAGTGAGCGAACCATACAGACACTAGAAGACATGCTTCGGGCATGTGTTATTGACTTTGGAAATAGCTGGGAGACTCACCTACCGTTAGTTGAGTTCTCATACAACAATAGCTACCACACCAGCATCCAAGCTGCACCATTCGAGGCACTTTACGGACGTAAGTGTCGATCACCTATTTGCTGGGCGGAAGTTGGAGACAGCCAGCTGACCGGCCCAGAACTGGTGCACGAAACGACTGAAAAGATCGTGCAAATACGCAAACGGATGGCAGCAGCTCGGGACAGACAGAAAAGCTATGCTGATAAACGACGCAAACCGTTGGAGTTCCAAGTAGGGGACATAGTGTTACTCAAGGTCTCGCCTTGGAAGGGAGTCATACGGTTTGGCAAACGAGGCAAGTTAAACCCTCGTTACATTGGACCTTTCGAGATTACTAAACGAATAGGCCCTGTGGCCTACGAGTTAAACCTGCCAGACGAGCTGAGCAGCGTGCACAACGTGTTTCACATCTCGAATATCAAAAAGTGCCTGTCTGATGAGACACTTGTTATTCCCCTCGAGGAAATTCAGATCGACGAACAATTGAACTTCGTTGAGGAACCAGTAGAGATTATGGACCGGGAAACCAAGAAGCTCAAACTCAGTAAGATACCGATAGTGAAAGTGCGATGGAATTCGCGACGAGGACCGGAATTCACGTGGGAACGTGAAGACCAGATGAAACAAAAGTACCCACACCTGTTCGCGGAACAGACAAACACTGACAACGCGAGTTGAATTTCGGGACGAAATTCTTTCTAACAAAGGGAGGATGTGACACCCCGTATTTTCCAGGTTAGCTTTATATTTATTTAAATGTTTATTTAAATGCATTATGTACACGTGGCACTAGAATTAGATTAATTTAGTGTGACACGTGGCTGGACAGTACGAACATTGACACATGACTAGATAATTCGTGGAATTATCGGCAAACAGCACACACGTGTCAAAACACACGAACGTTGGTGAACGTCAAGCACAATTGTGTAGCACAACACTCGAAACCTCACGAAACACTCACACATTGAACTAGGAAGTTCAAACGAGGCCAAACGATAGTTCGGAAGCGTGGAAACGGTAACGAACGGATCAAACCCATTAAGATAGGCTTATTGGGCTCCCCAGGGGCCCATCGCGGTACACGATGGCCCAACAGGAAGAATTGTCGCGATACGCGACATGCGGCGCGGGAGTTTGACTCCCGAAATCCGCCGCGGTACGCGGAGAAGATTTGGAGGCTCCATCGCGGTACGCGACGCCGCCCAGTCGACAATATCTTTATAAACCAAGACCATCATGCCTACACTACCTATGTCACTCATTTCTTCCGGTTTTACACGCCATAGCTCGACTGAGTTCGTCTTCTACACCCTGAAATCACCATTAGCAGCCATTAAAGCTCCTTTGAAGCCCCAAACTAGGAGGGTTGAAAGCTTGGAAGCTTGAAGAGAGATTGTGGAAATCGAAGACCATCACCACCACCTCAATCCTGTACAAACCAGTTGTCCAGAAGCTGCTAACATCACCACTCACCAGTTCTTGAACCCTTTGAGGTAGTTCTCATGGTTAAAATTCGTTTCTCACACTATTACACACACATGCATTTGTAAATCCCACATGCAAGCACCTATAGTGCACATGCACGAGATATACTTCTGGGTTTGATGATTTTATCATGATTATTAATGATCTATGATGTTGTAATGGCGATTTGTAATGATCTAAGTTGTTATACATATGTGGCTATGCTTGAAATGAAGATTTATGGCATTTTGAATGCATGCAAGTATGATCCATGATGGTTAGAATGATTTTGAGTATATAGATATGTTTCTTGATGATATTGGATGATTAGTACATGTCTAGATGATGTTGAAAAGATTAAAATGATGATTTTTGGTAATCTTTCTATAAATAGAAACTTTATATTGTCAAAATGGTGTTATGAATGGAATGGTGGTCATGCATGTATGTAGAATTGCTTCTAGTATGATAATATGATGATTGAAATACTTGAAATATGATTTGGATAATGTTTATGGTCATGTTTAGCATTATTACTATTTTTTTTAGTAACTTTTTAGGTCAAAATGTTGATAGATGGCAATTTGGGTTATGTTGACATGTTTAAACGATGTTAGATTAATCATTAGGGTGATTTGTGGCATAAGGATGGTTTAGAAATGTTAAAATGGTCATTTCTATGCAAAACTAGAAAGTTACTATGTTTAGTAACTTTATTGTTACAAAAACCGATTTGTCAACATGTTGAATAATTGGAGCATGCTAAATGATTTATTATGCGATAACATGATGATTAGATGCTAAATTAGATGGTTTCCGATGTCACGTATGCTAAAAATGGAAACTTTCCATTTTAGGAAACTTTTGTATGCTAACATGTTATAAACGACTTATATGGCTTAGTATGATGATGTGTTATGTGTTAACATAATCACGTTGGACTAACGAGCATGCTAGAACTTTAAAAATGTTATGCTTTGTGAACTTTCCAAAAATGGAAACTTACTATAAATAGTAAGTTGTCCATAGACGCGACTTGCGCGTTTTGCACACGACGAGCACTTACACGACTGCTACACGATTCACAAACCGTCACACGGTTCACCAACGGGTCGTTGACTTGACACGGTCAACTCTGGTCAAACACGGTCAATGTGGACCAACACAGTCAAACACGGTCAATGTGGACCAACACGAGCAAACACGGTCATTGTGGACCAACACGGACAAACATGAACAACCAAGGGTTGATGGATACAAACACGAGCACTAACACAAACGCTAGCACGGTCACATACACGAACTCACGTACGGTGTACGATATAGGTTGCCGGTGACCGACACGTGCTACTACATCAGGAGCTTACGCTTGATTTGCATTTTCATCACTAAGGTGAGTTTACGGCCCCTCTTTACTCTTTTTCAAACGCTTTTAAATAGGGGGAGAATACTAGTTACATCGAGTCAAACATTTATTACTGTACAAACATATTTGGTGTATGCTGGTTTATTGGACAAACATTAAGTGTTGAACTCGTATTAAGCCCTCACAAAGTCTTACCGTTAATGTACGAACAACGTGGTAGATTTGGATGGATCCATTAGGGAATGACTAACCCCACGGGGCACTATGTTGACTGGATGTCATAACCCGTGCAAATTCTGACCTAACTTGCTATGTATACGAGACATAGCGGAGGCAAGGACAAACAAGTCTAGTTCGGTAGTGACGCACTGACACTTTGGGCCTAGGGCTCGGTACTAACATTGATAAACAGCATGACACACTTTCTTACTACATATGTATATCAAAACCTGTGAACTCACCAACCATTGTGTTGACACTTTTCTAACTTGTATTCTCAGGTAACTAGCGTGGCTAGCGGGAGGACATGAATGCACAATTTAAGGAACGAGCATTAGGAACTTACATGCATTCTGTCTTGTCATTTTGAAAACAATTTACTTTTATTATGTTAAACGATGTTGTGTTAAACTATTTACATTTCCGCTGCATTTTGTCAAACATTTGATTTTCCGCTCCGACATGGTGGCAGAGAGTTGACGACGGGTCCATGACATAGTGGCACAGGTAGATGCCGAGATGGATAGACGGGCTCGACATACGGCACGAGCTCGACACTGGGGATGGTTACCCACTATGATACAGGAGTGGATAATCGTAGAGAGGGTACCTCCATACTGTTTCCCTGGCGATACCACTCCAGGACACCGACTACCATCACTTGGAGTACCACTGGAGCAGGCCTTCGCGGCCCACGTTGCTTGCACTCGACGAGAGATTTGGAGGAGTGGCGAGCTGTCCGATGAGGTTCGAGTTCTTCGCGAGAAGAACGATCGCCTGGAAAGGCGAAACGACCGACTGGAGGAGCGAAACAGTCGACTGGAAGAGCACGTGGAGACCCTTCGTCTCCAGGTGTCCCAGCTGATGAGTCAGCATGGGCAGATGGTCGACATCATGCAGGATCATGATGGACGTATCACTGAGAACCGAGTCGCCAACGAGGAAACTCAGGCGATGGTTCAAGCTAGCGACGCCATGCTCAATGCATGGGCGGCGCAATTCATTGAGGAGCCGCCAGCCGATGACGGCGAACCACAGTTCGAGGCCGAGGACCTCGAAGAGGAGGATTTTGATGAGGATCCTAATGAGGATCCCGAGGAGGAGGAAGATGATGGAGACGCTGCCAGTGATATTTCACATGTCTCCATGGACTCGGATTAGTGGACTATTTTATTTTGTATTTTTTTTTCTTTTTCTTTCTCTTATTTTGGCCTAGACGAGCGGGATGTGCTCGAAGAACTCGTATTTTATTTACTTTTGAAATTATTGTACTTCGAGCTTATTATTAATGAGAAGTATGCTTTGATATTGTCTATGGTACCATTATGACTGTTGCTAACACAACTTCTGACATGACATCTGACTTGACCTCTAACATGACAGTGGCTAACGCTCTAACACATGCTAACTAACATTCTAACCTTTCCATATAGCAACATGTCTGGAAGAGGATCTAACGCCCTCAGACTCAAACGCAAGGCCGAAAAGGCAAGGATCGACATGATGTCGAACGTAAGTTCAACAAGGTACTCGCGGAGTACGAGGCGAACCGACATGCTAGTGAGACTAGTGGCACAAACAATGGTATTAACTTCTGCCTAACGTGACTAACATAGTATAGGCCGTGTAGACACTAACACGTTACATTGAACTCCGATGCACAGGATCTCATGGGGGCATGGCAAAGGGATGCTCGTTCAGCTTCCACAACATCATCCCAGACAATGCCGCTAATTTCTACGGCTGATTCAAAAGTTCTAGGAGCATGCGCTTTCACATGGGTTCGGACTTTAAGTGGTAGTCCTTCTACATATAATTTCATTCTCCGTTCCTCCGTGCTTACCAAATGAGGAACCAATCTTGACATTTCATTAAATTTTGACGTATATTGCCGATGATTCATACGTCCAGCTTTCAGTGTCAGAAATTCTCGCTCAACTTTATCAATTTCATTCTTTGGACAAAAGTGTTTCATAACTAACTCCTTCAATTCCTCCCATTTCAAGCCCTCCACATCAGCAGTGGTCTTTGACTGCTTGATGGTGTTCCACCAATGTAGAGCTTCTTCAGTAAATGAATGAGCTGAAAATTTTACAGCTTGGTCTTCCCGGCATTCACTGATAGCGATGACTGCCTCCATGGCCGAAACCCAGTGACAGGTGGCCACGGCATCCTTCTTACCATCAAAGGAGGGTGGATTGCATCCTTTGAAGGCCTTGTAATCACAACCCTTCCGTTTCTCTGACGTAGAATCACCGTTCTTAGTTCCGGTGATCACAACTTCCTCTTCTTTGGTGCTCTCCTTAGTTCCTTCAGACTTATCTTTCAAAGTATCCTTTAATATTTTTGTAACCAAAGCTGGTAGCTTATCATCCAAAACTTTACAGACCTCATCAGAAATAGCCTTCACTACGATAGGCTCTAGAGTAAACTCGTTTTCATCTTCCGGTTGCTCGTTGTGCTCGTAGTCGTCTTCATTGACGGGTTCTTCATTCTCGATATGTGGTTCTTCAGGTTCCTGTGGTTGCTTACGTGGTCTACCCCTTTGTCCAGCCATTTAACTACCTACAGGATGCAACAATTGAAGAGTCAGTACAGGATTAGTTTAGCATGAGATAAGCTTTGTAAATCGTTAATGACGTTGATCAGGTGTTATTAACCATTTACCTAACTCATAGGCTCTAAACGTTTCCCATCACGTCACCCTAAAGTGCATGACTCTAACTATCTTTCTAAGCTTACACCTATGTCTTAACTCATACATAACATTCAGCTCATGGCATCAAACTACCCTTGACTGGCATTCTTATCATTCTGTCCCATTTTCAGTTTAAGTCCAGTCATTAGGGATGACCGAATCTCTCAAACGATGGCTCTGATACCAACTTGAGAGGCCCCGAGTCCCTCAGTTGGCAAATCCTCAAACCCATAATACTTACACCATATTTACTTCATTACAGCAGCGGAATTTAAGGTGATAACATAAAATATCATACAGATTTAAACAAACTTTTACATATAACCCACAACTCTATGGTTCTATACATAAATAGTTTATGCCAGGGTAGTCTTCAACGTATGCCATGAGCCTTACTGTCATTTTTCCTCAATACCATTCAACCTGACATGCATGTAAAACAAGTCAGCTTTATGCTGGTGAGTTCTAATTAAGTTTTCATAAAATCTTTACTGCACATATATAACATTAACTTTCACTGTTGACCGAGGTCAACAATCTCACTCATACTTGAACATAATTCATTTCATCTACATACATATTCTCGTTACATCACTCATACAATACATAAGACCTTAGCCTTTGCTGTTAACCGAAGTCAACAACCTTTAACATACATATCATCATAGCATAATCTTATACATAACCTACTCATCATCATACATTAATCATACTGTGCAAAACTTTAGCCTGAACTGCTGACTCTAGTCAGCCTGCTTGTGCAGCACAAGTCTCTATGACACTGACGACCCGCAGTCGACAGGCCTGTTCTTTCACAGGACTCTATGACACTGACGACCCGCAGTCGACAGGCCTGTTCTTTCACAGGACTCTATGACACTGACGACCCGCAGTCGACAGGCCTGTTCTTTCACAGGACTCTATGACTACCAACCGAAGTTGGTAGCTCATACCGGTACAAGACTTCGTTACATACTTCATTTATACATAACATGGTTTAAATCATTTCAACCATCATAAACATAAACACTTTACCGCACCGCAGTGCTCAAATTCTGCCCAACCGCAGCCGGGACTTCAAAACCATATTTCCTACTCGACCTCGGTCGAGACTTTAAAAAAAATCAATTACTTCTCAACCGCAGTGAGACTTAAAACATTCTTTATCTTAAAATATTCTTTTATCTGACCGCAGTCAGCTTAAACAATCATTTTTGTAAAATAATTTTCAGAACATGCATACCAGCCCAAAATGATAAAACATTTAAAATAGGGCTACAAAGAACTCACTTGATGTCTTACTGTAGCAAGATCCCTGGTAACTGGTACTAACAGTATAACTCTGCATTCGTTTACACTTAATAAGTCATTTATGTTTTAACCTACTGATTAGATCTTTCTGAACGTTCAATGTCAAAGACATTGTCTTGAAAGTCATCAAATAGTTAATGTTGTTGATTATAATGCTAAAACAGTTCCTGAACAGATTAATGGCTTATAAATGATAAATCCTTATCATTGATTACCCAGATATCATGAAATATCACAATGTAGTCTTAGAATAGGTTTAATAACCATGTTTAACATACTAATCTGACAGTTATCATAAACATCAGATAATCGTTCCAACGAGTATGTTAATAATTGTGATTAGTTTGAAACACTTAGATTTAACCTTTGTATTTCAAAGATTAACCAAGCTAATCACTTAGATTGTCATAATCAAATGGATTAAACCATTATAATCATAGTTGTGATTTCATGCAAACCGGGCATTACAACGGCTCAAAACAAGGATTTAACCGTTAGAACATCGTGTTCTTCATTTCTAATCAATCCTAGCCATCATCTAGGCAATAATCAACAATCCTAACTATCTTATTACGTTCAAAATCAAGATCTAATCAATCAAAATCAAACTAGAAGGTTAAAACGAACCGTTACCTGATCTGACGAATTTCTGCGGTTAAAACATCGATCAGGACTTGTATATATAATCCCGGGGATGATCCGGATGTTTAAAGGGCTTTGATTTGAAGATTAGAGGTGTTAGATGAAGAAAATATCGTCTGGAAGTCGAGTTAGATCGAGAGGATGAAGTTTTGAGGTTTCCCAGACGTTCTGATCACTTAAACAAGTTTTTGGCCGACATAAGGTCTGGGGCGCATCGCCCCAACTGGGTGCGTCGCGCCAGGCGTACCGCCCCACGTCACCAGCGTCATCATTTTTGATTTTTAACTTCGTTTCGCGATTCCGGGAGCATACGAACTCCGTTTTGCGCACGGTTTTCGCCCACGTTCATCATTTTTCACATACTATCAATCCCCAATAACAAAAGTTGCTAAATCCTCGTGGATTTCAAGCACGACCAAATGTGCTCATGTCATAAATGCCGAATTTTCCGTATGCAATCGTCACAGTTTCAATCAGTAACCGAAATCTCGTACGTTTATTATTAAATTACTAAAATTTCGGTTGTTACAAAGCACCTATAGTGCACATGCACGAGATATACTTCTGGGTTTGATGATTTTATCATGATTATTAATGATCTATGATGTTGTAATGGCGATTTGTAATGATCTAAGTTGTTATACATATGTGGCTATGCTTGAAATGAAGATTTATGGCATTTTGAATGCATGCAAGTATGATCCATGATGGTTAGAATGATTTTGAGTATATAGATATGTTTCTTGATGATATTGGATGATTAGTACATGTCTAGATGATGTTGAAAAGATTAAAATGATGATTTTTGGTAATCTTTCTATAAATAGAAACTTTATATTGTCAAAATGGTGTTATGAATGGAATGGTGGTCATGCATGTATGTAGAATTGCTTCTAGTATGATAATATGATGATTGAAATACTTGAAATATGATTTGGATAATGTTTATGGTCATGTTTAGCATTATTACTATTTTTTTTAGTAACTTTTTAGGTCAAAATGTTGATAGATGGCAATTTGGGTTATGTTGACATGTTTAAACGATGTTAGATTAATCATTAGGGTGATTTGTGGCATAAGGATGGTTTAGAAATGTTAAAATGGTCATTTCTATGCAAAACTAGAAAGTTACTATGTTTAGTAACTTTATTGTTACAAAAACCGATTTGTCAACATGTTGAATAATTGGAGCATGCTAAATGATTTATTATGCGATAACATGATGATTAGATGCTAAATTAGATGGTTTCCGATGTCACGTATGCTAAAAATGGAAACTTTCCATTTTAGGAAACTTTTGTATGCTAACATGTTATAAACGACTTATATGGCTTAGTATGATGATGTGTTATGTGTTAACATAATCACGTTGGACTAACGAGCATGCTAGAACTTTAAAAATGTTATGCTTTGTGAACTTTCCAAAAATGGAAACTTACTATAAATAGTAAGTTGTCCATAGACGCGACTTGCGCGTTTTGCACACGACGAGCACTTACACGACTGCTACACGATTCACAAACCGTCACACGGTTCACCAACGGGTCGTTGACTTGACACGGTCAACTCTGGTCAAACACGGTCAATGTGGACCAACACAGTCAAACACGGTCAATGTGGACCAACACGAGCAAACACGGTCATTGTGGACCAACACGGACAAACATGAACAACCAAGGGTTGATGGATACAAACACGAGCACTAACACAAACGCTAGCACGGTCACATACACGAACTCACGTACGGTGTACGATATAGGTTGCCGGTGACCGACACGTGCTACTACATCAGGAGCTTACGCTTGATTTGCATTTTCATCACTAAGGTGAGTTTACGGCCCCTCTTTACTCTTTTTCAAACGCTTTTAAATAGGGGGAGAATACTAGTTACATCGAGTCAAACATTTATTACTGTACAAACATATTTGGTGTATGCTGGTTTATTGGACAAACATTAAGTGTTGAACTCGTATTAAGCCCTCACAAAGTCTTACCGTTAATGTACGAACAACGTGGTAGATTTGGATGGATCCATTAGGGAATGACTAACCCCACGGGGCACTATGTTGACTGGATGTCATAACCCGTGCAAATTCTGACCTAACTTGCTATGTATACGAGACATAGCGGAGGCAAGGACAAACAAGTCTAGTTCGGTAGTGACGCACTGACACTTTGGGCCTAGGGCTCGGTACTAACATTGATAAACAGCATGACACACTTTCTTACTACATATGTATATCAAAACCTGTGAACTCACCAACCATTGTGTTGACACTTTTCTAACTTGTATTCTCAGGTAACTAGCGTGGCTAGCGGGAGGACATGAATGCACAATTTAAGGAACGAGCATTAGGAACTTACATGCATTCTGTCTTGTCATTTTGAAAACAATTTACTTTTATTATGTTAAACGATGTTGTGTTAAACTATTTACATTTCCGCTGCATTTTGTCAAACATTTGATTTTCCGCTCCGACATGGTGGCAGAGAGTTGACGACGGGTCCATGACATAGTGGCACAGGTAGATGCCGAGATGGATAGACGGGCTCGACATACGGCACGAGCTCGACACTGGGGATGGTTACCCACTATGATACAGGAGTGGATAATCGTAGAGAGGGTACCTCCATACTGTTTCCCTGGCGATACCACTCCAGGACACCGACTACCATCACTTGGAGTACCACTGGAGCAGGCCTTCGCGGCCCACGTTGCTTGCACTCGACGAGAGATTTGGAGGAGTGGCGAGCTGTCCGATGAGGTTCGAGTTCTTCGCGAGAAGAACGATCGCCTGGAAAGGCGAAACGACCGACTGGAGGAGCGAAACAGTCGACTGGAAGAGCACGTGGAGACCCTTCGTCTCCAGGTGTCCCAGCTGATGAGTCAGCATGGGCAGATGGTCGACATCATGCAGGATCATGATGGACGTATCACTGAGAACCGAGTCGCCAACGAGGAAACTCAGGCGATGGTTCAAGCTAGCGACGCCATGCTCAATGCATGGGCGGCGCAATTCATTGAGGAGCCGCCAGCCGATGACGGCGAACCACAGTTCGAGGCCGAGGACCTCGAAGAGGAGGATTTTGATGAGGATCCTAATGAGGATCCCGAGGAGGAGGAAGATGATGGAGACGCTGCCAGTGATATTTCACATGTCTCCATGGACTCGGATTAGTGGACTATTTTATTTTGTATTTTTTTTTCTTTTTCTTTCTCTTATTTTGGCCTAGACGAGCGGGATGTGCTCGAAGAACTCGTATTTTATTTACTTTTGAAATTATTGTACTTCGAGCTTATTATTAATGAGAAGTATGCTTTGATATTGTCTATGGTACCATTATGACTGTTGCTAACACAACTTCTGACATGACATCTGACTTGACCTCTAACATGACAGTGGCTAACGCTCTAACACATGCTAACTAACATTCTAACCTTTCCATATAGCAACATGTCTGGAAGAGGATCTAACGCCCTCAGACTCAAACGCAAGGCCGAAAAGGCAAGGATCGACATGATGTCGAACGTAAGTTCAACAAGGTACTCGCGGAGTACGAGGCGAACCGACATGCTAGTGAGACTAGTGGCACAAACAATGGTATTAACTTCTGCCTAACGTGACTAACATAGTATAGGCCGTGTAGACACTAACACGTTACATTGAACTCCGATGCACAGGATCTCATGGGGGCATGGCAAAGGGATGCTCGTTCAGCTTCCACAACATCATCCCAGACAATGCCGCTAATTTCTACGGCTGATTCAAAAGTTCTAGGAGCATGCGCTTTCACATGGGTTCGGACTTTAAGTGGTAGTCCTTCTACATATAATTTCATTCTCCGTTCCTCCGTGCTTACCAAATGAGGAACCAATCTTGACATTTCATTAAATTTTGACGTATATTGCCGATGATTCATACGTCCAGCTTTCAGTGTCAGAAATTCTCGCTCAACTTTATCAATTTCATTCTTTGGACAAAAGTGTTTCATAACTAACTCCTTCAATTCCTCCCATTTCAAGCCCTCCACATCAGCAGTGGTCTTTGACTGCTTGATGGTGTTCCACCAATGTAGAGCTTCTTCAGTAAATGAATGAGCTGAAAATTTTACAGCTTGGTCTTCCCGGCATTCACTGATAGCGATGACTGCCTCCATGGCCGAAACCCAGTGACAGGTGGCCACGGCATCCTTCTTACCATCAAAGGAGGGTGGATTGCATCCTTTGAAGGCCTTGTAATCACAACCCTTCCGTTTCTCTGACGTAGAATCACCGTTCTTAGTTCCGGTGATCACAACTTCCTCTTCTTTGGTGCTCTCCTTAGTTCCTTCAGACTTATCTTTCAAAGTATCCTTTAATATTTTTGTAACCAAAGCTGGTAGCTTATCATCCAAAACTTTACAGACCTCATCAGAAATAGCCTTCACTACGATAGGCTCTAGAGTAAACTCGTTTTCATCTTCCGGTTGCTCGTTGTGCTCGTAGTCGTCTTCATTGACGGGTTCTTCATTCTCGATATGTGGTTCTTCAGGTTCCTGTGGTTGCTTACGTGGTCTACCCCTTTGTCCAGCCATTTAACTACCTACAGGATGCAACAATTGAAGAGTCAGTACAGGATTAGTTTAGCATGAGATAAGCTTTGTAAATCGTTAATGACGTTGATCAGGTGTTATTAACCATTTACCTAACTCATAGGCTCTAAACGTTTCCCATCACGTCACCCTAAAGTGCATGACTCTAACTATCTTTCTAAGCTTACACCTATGTCTTAACTCATACATAACATTCAGCTCATGGCATCAAACTACCCTTGACTGGCATTCTTATCATTCTGTCCCATTTTCAGTTTAAGTCCAGTCATTAGGGATGACCGAATCTCTCAAACGATGGCTCTGATACCAACTTGAGAGGCCCCGAGTCCCTCAGTTGGCAAATCCTCAAACCCATAATACTTACACCATATTTACTTCATTACAGCAGCGGAATTTAAGGTGATAACATAAAATATCATACAGATTTAAACAAACTTTTACATATAACCCACAACTCTATGGTTCTATACATAAATAGTTTATGCCAGGGTAGTCTTCAACGTATGCCATGAGCCTTACTGTCATTTTTCCTCAATACCATTCAACCTGACATGCATGTAAAACAAGTCAGCTTTATGCTGGTGAGTTCTAATTAAGTTTTCATAAAATCTTTACTGCACATATATAACATTAACTTTCACTGTTGACCGAGGTCAACAATCTCACTCATACTTGAACATAATTCATTTCATCTACATACATATTCTCGTTACATCACTCATACAATACATAAGACCTTAGCCTTTGCTGTTAACCGAAGTCAACAACCTTTAACATACATATCATCATAGCATAATCTTATACATAACCTACTCATCATCATACATTAATCATACTGTGCAAAACTTTAGCCTGAACTGCTGACTCTAGTCAGCCTGCTTGTGCAGCACAAGTCTCTATGACACTGACGACCCGCAGTCGACAGGCCTGTTCTTTCACAGGACTCTATGACACTGACGACCCGCAGTCGACAGGCCTGTTCTTTCACAGGACTCTATGACACTGACGACCCGCAGTCGACAGGCCTGTTCTTTCACAGGACTCTATGACTACCAACCGAAGTTGGTAGCTCATACCGGTACAAGACTTCGTTACATACTTCATTTATACATAACATGGTTTAAATCATTTCAACCATCATAAACATAAACACTTTACCGCACCGCAGTGCTCAAATTCTGCCCAACCGCAGCCGGGACTTCAAAACCATATTTCCTACTCGACCTCGGTCGAGACTTTAAAAAAAATCAATTACTTCTCAACCGCAGTGAGACTTAAAACATTCTTTATCTTAAAATATTCTTTTATCTGACCGCAGTCAGCTTAAACAATCATTTTTGTAAAATAATTTTCAGAACATGCATACCAGCCCAAAATGATAAAACATTTAAAATAGGGCTACAAAGAACTCACTTGATGTCTTACTGTAGCAAGATCCCTGGTAACTGGTACTAACAGTATAACTCTGCATTCGTTTACACTTAATAAGTCATTTATGTTTTAACCTACTGATTAGATCTTTCTGAACGTTCAATGTCAAAGACATTGTCTTGAAAGTCATCAAATAGTTAATGTTGTTGATTATAATGCTAAAACAGTTCCTGAACAGATTAATGGCTTATAAATGATAAATCCTTATCATTGATTACCCAGATATCATGAAATATCACAATGTAGTCTTAGAATAGGTTTAATAACCATGTTTAACATACTAATCTGACAGTTATCATAAACATCAGATAATCGTTCCAACGAGTATGTTAATAATTGTGATTAGTTTGAAACACTTAGATTTAACCTTTGTATTTCAAAGATTAACCAAGCTAATCACTTAGATTGTCATAATCAAATGGATTAAACCATTATAATCATAGTTGTGATTTCATGCAAACCGGGCATTACAACGGCTCAAAACAAGGATTTAACCGTTAGAACATCGTGTTCTTCATTTCTAATCAATCCTAGCCATCATCTAGGCAATAATCAACAATCCTAACTATCTTATTACGTTCAAAATCAAGATCTAATCAATCAAAATCAAACTAGAAGGTTAAAACGAACCGTTACCTGATCTGACGAATTTCTGCGGTTAAAACATCGATCAGGACTTGTATATATAATCCCGGGGATGATCCGGATGTTTAAAGGGCTTTGATTTGAAGATTAGAGGTGTTAGATGAAGAAAATATCGTCTGGAAGTCGAGTTAGATCGAGAGGATGAAGTTTTGAGGTTTCCCAGACGTTCTGATCACTTAAACAAGTTTTTGGCCGACATAAGGTCTGGGGCGCATCGCCCCAACTGGGTGCGTCGCGCCAGGCGTACCGCCCCACGTCACCAGCGTCATCATTTTTGATTTTTAACTTCGTTTCGCGATTCCGGGAGCATACGAACTCCGTTTTGCGCACGGTTTTCGCCCACGTTCATCATTTTTCACATACTATCAATCCCCAATAACAAAAGTTGCTAAATCCTCGTGGATTTCAAGCACGACCAAATGTGCTCATGTCATAAATGCCGAATTTTCCGTATGCAATCGTCACAGTTTCAATCAGTAACCGAAATCTCGTACGTTTATTATTAAATTACTAAAATTTCGGTTGTTACAAAGCACCTATAGTGCACATGCACGAGATATACTTCTGGGTTTGATGATTTTATCATGATTATTAATGATCTATGATGTTGTAATGGCGATTTGTAATGATCTAAGTTGTTATACATATGTGGCTATGCTTGAAATGAAGATTTATGGCATTTTGAATGCATGCAAGTATGATCCATGATGGTTAGAATGATTTTGAGTATATAGATATGTTTCTTGATGATATTGGATGATTAGTACATGTCTAGATGATGTTGAAAAGATTAAAATGATGATTTTTGGTAATCTTTCTATAAATAGAAACTTTATATTGTCAAAATGGTGTTATGAATGGAATGGTGGTCATGCATGTATGTAGAATTGCTTCTAGTATGATAATATGATGATTGAAATACTTGAAATATGATTTGGATAATGTTTATGGTCATGTTTAGCATTATTACTATTTTTTTTAGTAACTTTTTAGGTCAAAATGTTGATAGATGGCAATTTGGGTTATGTTGACATGTTTAAACGATGTTAGATTAATCATTAGGGTGATTTGTGGCATAAGGATGGTTTAGAAATGTTAAAATGGTCATTTCTATGCAAAACTAGAAAGTTACTATGTTTAGTAACTTTATTGTTACAAAAACCGATTTGTCAACATGTTGAATAATTGGAGCATGCTAAATGATTTATTATGCGATAACATGATGATTAGATGCTAAATTAGATGGTTTCCGATGTCACGTATGCTAAAAATGGAAACTTTCCATTTTAGGAAACTTTTGTATGCTAACATGTTATAAACGACTTATATGGCTTAGTATGATGATGTGTTATGTGTTAACATAATCACGTTGGACTAACGAGCATGCTAGAACTTTAAAAATGTTATGCTTTGTGAACTTTCCAAAAATGGAAACTTACTATAAATAGTAAGTTGTCCATAGACGCGACTTGCGCGTTTTGCACACGACGAGCACTTACACGACTGCTACACGATTCACAAACCGTCACACGGTTCACCAACGGGTCGTTGACTTGACACGGTCAACTCTGGTCAAACACGGTCAATGTGGACCAACACAGTCAAACACGGTCAATGTGGACCAACACGAGCAAACACGGTCATTGTGGACCAACACGGACAAACATGAACAACCAAGGGTTGATGGATACAAACACGAGCACTAACACAAACGCTAGCACGGTCACATACACGAACTCACGTACGGTGTACGATATAGGTTGCCGGTGACCGACACGTGCTACTACATCAGGAGCTTACGCTTGATTTGCATTTTCATCACTAAGGTGAGTTTACGGCCCCTCTTTACTCTTTTTCAAACGCTTTTAAATAGGGGGAGAATACTAGTTACATCGAGTCAAACATTTATTACTGTACAAACATATTTGGTGTATGCTGGTTTATTGGACAAACATTAAGTGTTGAACTCGTATTAAGCCCTCACAAAGTCTTACCGTTAATGTACGAACAACGTGGTAGATTTGGATGGATCCATTAGGGAATGACTAACCCCACGGGGCACTATGTTGACTGGATGTCATAACCCGTGCAAATTCTGACCTAACTTGCTATGTATACGAGACATAGCGGAGGCAAGGACAAACAAGTCTAGTTCGGTAGTGACGCACTGACACTTTGGGCCTAGGGCTCGGTACTAACATTGATAAACAGCATGACACACTTTCTTACTACATATGTATATCAAAACCTGTGAACTCACCAACCATTGTGTTGACACTTTTCTAACTTGTATTCTCAGGTAACTAGCGTGGCTAGCGGGAGGACATGAATGCACAATTTAAGGAACGAGCATTAGGAACTTACATGCATTCTGTCTTGTCATTTTGAAAACAATTTACTTTTATTATGTTAAACGATGTTGTGTTAAACTATTTACATTTCCGCTGCATTTTGTCAAACATTTGATTTTCCGCTCCGACATGGTGGCAGAGAGTTGACGACGGGTCCATGACATAGTGGCACAGGTAGATGCCGAGATGGATAGACGGGCTCGACATACGGCACGAGCTCGACACTGGGGATGGTTACCCACTATGATACAGGAGTGGATAATCGTAGAGAGGGTACCTCCATACTGTTTCCCTGGCGATACCACTCCAGGACACCGACTACCATCACTTGGAGTACCACTGGAGCAGGCCTTCGCGGCCCACGTTGCTTGCACTCGACGAGAGATTTGGAGGAGTGGCGAGCTGTCCGATGAGGTTCGAGTTCTTCGCGAGAAGAACGATCGCCTGGAAAGGCGAAACGACCGACTGGAGGAGCGAAACAGTCGACTGGAAGAGCACGTGGAGACCCTTCGTCTCCAGGTGTCCCAGCTGATGAGTCAGCATGGGCAGATGGTCGACATCATGCAGGATCATGATGGACGTATCACTGAGAACCGAGTCGCCAACGAGGAAACTCAGGCGATGGTTCAAGCTAGCGACGCCATGCTCAATGCATGGGCGGCGCAATTCATTGAGGAGCCGCCAGCCGATGACGGCGAACCACAGTTCGAGGCCGAGGACCTCGAAGAGGAGGATTTTGATGAGGATCCTAATGAGGATCCCGAGGAGGAGGAAGATGATGGAGACGCTGCCAGTGATATTTCACATGTCTCCATGGACTCGGATTAGTGGACTATTTTATTTTGTATTTTTTTTTCTTTTTCTTTCTCTTATTTTGGCCTAGACGAGCGGGATGTGCTCGAAGAACTCGTATTTTATTTACTTTTGAAATTATTGTACTTCGAGCTTATTATTAATGAGAAGTATGCTTTGATATTGTCTATGGTACCATTATGACTGTTGCTAACACAACTTCTGACATGACATCTGACTTGACCTCTAACATGACAGTGGCTAACGCTCTAACACATGCTAACTAACATTCTAACCTTTCCATATAGCAACATGTCTGGAAGAGGATCTAACGCCCTCAGACTCAAACGCAAGGCCGAAAAGGCAAGGATCGACATGATGTCGAACGTAAGTTCAACAAGGTACTCGCGGAGTACGAGGCGAACCGACATGCTAGTGAGACTAGTGGCACAAACAATGGTATTAACTTCTGCCTAACGTGACTAACATAGTATAGGCCGTGTAGACACTAACACGTTACATTGAACTCCGATGCACAGGATCTCATGGGGGCATGGCAAAGGGATGCTCGTTCAGCTTCCACAACATCATCCCAGACAATGCCGCTAATTTCTACGGCTGATTCAAAAGTTCTAGGAGCATGCGCTTTCACATGGGTTCGGACTTTAAGTGGTAGTCCTTCTACATATAATTTCATTCTCCGTTCCTCCGTGCTTACCAAATGAGGAACCAATCTTGACATTTCATTAAATTTTGACGTATATTGCCGATGATTCATACGTCCAGCTTTCAGTGTCAGAAATTCTCGCTCAACTTTATCAATTTCATTCTTTGGACAAAAGTGTTTCATAACTAACTCCTTCAATTCCTCCCATTTCAAGCCCTCCACATCAGCAGTGGTCTTTGACTGCTTGATGGTGTTCCACCAATGTAGAGCTTCTTCAGTAAATGAATGAGCTGAAAATTTTACAGCTTGGTCTTCCCGGCATTCACTGATAGCGATGACTGCCTCCATGGCCGAAACCCAGTGACAGGTGGCCACGGCATCCTTCTTACCATCAAAGGAGGGTGGATTGCATCCTTTGAAGGCCTTGTAATCACAACCCTTCCGTTTCTCTGACGTAGAATCACCGTTCTTAGTTCCGGTGATCACAACTTCCTCTTCTTTGGTGCTCTCCTTAGTTCCTTCAGACTTATCTTTCAAAGTATCCTTTAATATTTTTGTAACCAAAGCTGGTAGCTTATCATCCAAAACTTTACAGACCTCATCAGAAATAGCCTTCACTACGATAGGCTCTAGAGTAAACTCGTTTTCATCTTCCGGTTGCTCGTTGTGCTCGTAGTCGTCTTCATTGACGGGTTCTTCATTCTCGATATGTGGTTCTTCAGGTTCCTGTGGTTGCTTACGTGGTCTACCCCTTTGTCCAGCCATTTAACTACCTACAGGATGCAACAATTGAAGAGTCAGTACAGGATTAGTTTAGCATGAGATAAGCTTTGTAAATCGTTAATGACGTTGATCAGGTGTTATTAACCATTTACCTAACTCATAGGCTCTAAACGTTTCCCATCACGTCACCCTAAAGTGCATGACTCTAACTATCTTTCTAAGCTTACACCTATGTCTTAACTCATACATAACATTCAGCTCATGGCATCAAACTACCCTTGACTGGCATTCTTATCATTCTGTCCCATTTTCAGTTTAAGTCCAGTCATTAGGGATGACCGAATCTCTCAAACGATGGCTCTGATACCAACTTGAGAGGCCCCGAGTCCCTCAGTTGGCAAATCCTCAAACCCATAATACTTACACCATATTTACTTCATTACAGCAGCGGAATTTAAGGTGATAACATAAAATATCATACAGATTTAAACAAACTTTTACATATAACCCACAACTCTATGGTTCTATACATAAATAGTTTATGCCAGGGTAGTCTTCAACGTATGCCATGAGCCTTACTGTCATTTTTCCTCAATACCATTCAACCTGACATGCATGTAAAACAAGTCAGCTTTATGCTGGTGAGTTCTAATTAAGTTTTCATAAAATCTTTACTGCACATATATAACATTAACTTTCACTGTTGACCGAGGTCAACAATCTCACTCATACTTGAACATAATTCATTTCATCTACATACATATTCTCGTTACATCACTCATACAATACATAAGACCTTAGCCTTTGCTGTTAACCGAAGTCAACAACCTTTAACATACATATCATCATAGCATAATCTTATACATAACCTACTCATCATCATACATTAATCATACTGTGCAAAACTTTAGCCTGAACTGCTGACTCTAGTCAGCCTGCTTGTGCAGCACAAGTCTCTATGACACTGACGACCCGCAGTCGACAGGCCTGTTCTTTCACAGGACTCTATGACACTGACGACCCGCAGTCGACAGGCCTGTTCTTTCACAGGACTCTATGACACTGACGACCCGCAGTCGACAGGCCTGTTCTTTCACAGGACTCTATGACTACCAACCGAAGTTGGTAGCTCATACCGGTACAAGACTTCGTTACATACTTCATTTATACATAACATGGTTTAAATCATTTCAACCATCATAAACATAAACACTTTACCGCACCGCAGTGCTCAAATTCTGCCCAACCGCAGCCGGGACTTCAAAACCATATTTCCTACTCGACCTCGGTCGAGACTTTAAAAAAAATCAATTACTTCTCAACCGCAGTGAGACTTAAAACATTCTTTATCTTAAAATATTCTTTTATCTGACCGCAGTCAGCTTAAACAATCATTTTTGTAAAATAATTTTCAGAACATGCATACCAGCCCAAAATGATAAAACATTTAAAATAGGGCTACAAAGAACTCACTTGATGTCTTACTGTAGCAAGATCCCTGGTAACTGGTACTAACAGTATAACTCTGCATTCGTTTACACTTAATAAGTCATTTATGTTTTAACCTACTGATTAGATCTTTCTGAACGTTCAATGTCAAAGACATTGTCTTGAAAGTCATCAAATAGTTAATGTTGTTGATTATAATGCTAAAACAGTTCCTGAACAGATTAATGGCTTATAAATGATAAATCCTTATCATTGATTACCCAGATATCATGAAATATCACAATGTAGTCTTAGAATAGGTTTAATAACCATGTTTAACATACTAATCTGACAGTTATCATAAACATCAGATAATCGTTCCAACGAGTATGTTAATAATTGTGATTAGTTTGAAACACTTAGATTTAACCTTTGTATTTCAAAGATTAACCAAGCTAATCACTTAGATTGTCATAATCAAATGGATTAAACCATTATAATCATAGTTGTGATTTCATGCAAACCGGGCATTACAACGGCTCAAAACAAGGATTTAACCGTTAGAACATCGTGTTCTTCATTTCTAATCAATCCTAGCCATCATCTAGGCAATAATCAACAATCCTAACTATCTTATTACGTTCAAAATCAAGATCTAATCAATCAAAATCAAACTAGAAGGTTAAAACGAACCGTTACCTGATCTGACGAATTTCTGCGGTTAAAACATCGATCAGGACTTGTATATATAATCCCGGGGATGATCCGGATGTTTAAAGGGCTTTGATTTGAAGATTAGAGGTGTTAGATGAAGAAAATATCGTCTGGAAGTCGAGTTAGATCGAGAGGATGAAGTTTTGAGGTTTCCCAGACGTTCTGATCACTTAAACAAGTTTTTGGCCGACATAAGGTCTGGGGCGCATCGCCCCAACTGGGTGCGTCGCGCCAGGCGTACCGCCCCACGTCACCAGCGTCATCATTTTTGATTTTTAACTTCGTTTCGCGATTCCGGGAGCATACGAACTCCGTTTTGCGCACGGTTTTCGCCCACGTTCATCATTTTTCACATACTATCATTCCCCAATAACAAAAGTTGCTAAATCCTCGTGGATTTCAAGCACGACCAAATGTGCTCATGTCATAAATGCCGAATTTTCCGTATGCAATCGTCACAGTTTCAATCAGTAACCGAAATCTCGTACGTTTATTATTAAATTACTAAAATTTCGGTTGTTACAAAGCACCTATAGTGCACATGCACGAGATATACTTCTGGGTTTGATGATTTTATCATGATTATTAATGATCTATGATGTTGTAATGGCGATTTGTAATGATCTAAGTTGTTATACATATGTGCCTATGCTTGAAATGAAGATTTATGGCATTTTGAATGCATGCAAGTATGATCCATGATGGTTAGAATGATTTTGAGTATATAGATATGTTTCTTGATGATATTGGATGATTAGTACATGTCTAGATGATGTTGAAAAGATTAAAATGATGATTTTTGGTAATCTTTCTATAAATAGAAACTTTATATTGTCAAAATGGTGTTATGAATGGAATGGTGGTCATGCATGTATGTAGAATTGCTTCTAGTATGATAATATGATGATTGAAATACTTGAAATATGATTTGGATAATGTTTATGGTCATGTTTAGCATTATTACTATTTTTTTTAGTAACTTTTTAGGTCAAAATGTTGATAGATGGCAATTTGGGTTACGTTGACATGTTTAAACGATGTTAGATTAATCATTAGGGTGATTTGTGGCATAAGGATGGTTTAGAAATGTTAAAATGGTCATTTCTATGCAAAACTAGAAAGTTACTATGTTTAGTAACTTTATTGTTACAAAAACCGATTTGTCAACATGTTGAATAATTGGAGCATGCTAAATGATTTATTATGCGATAACATGATGATTAGATGCTAAATTAGATGGTTTCCGATGTCACGTATGCTAAAAATGGAAACTTTCCATTTTAGGAAACTTTTGTATGCAAACATGTTATAAACGACTTATATGGCTTAGTATGATGATGTGTTATGTGTTAACATGATCACGTAGGACTAACGAGCATGCTAGAACTTTAAAAATGTTATGCTTTGTGAACTTTCCAAAAATGGAAACTTACTATAAATAGTAAGTTGTCCATAGACGCGACTTGCGCGTTTTGCACACGACGAGCACTTACACGATTGCTACACGATTCACAAACCGTCACACGGTTCACCAACGGGTCGTTGACTTGACACGGTCAACTCTGGTCAAACACGGTCAATGTGGACCAACACAGTCAAACACGGTCAATGTGGACCAACACGAGCAAACACGGTCATTGTGGACCAACACGAACAAACATGAACAACCAAGGGTTGATGGATACAAACACGAGCACTAACACAAACGCTAGCACGGTCACATACACGAACTCACGTACGGTGTACGATATAGGTTGCCGGTGACCGACACGTGCTACTACATCAGGAGCTTACGCTTGATTTGCATTTTCATCACTAAGGTGAGTTTACGGCCCCTCTTTACTCTTTTTCAAACGCTTTTAAATAGGGGGAGAATACTAGTTACATCGAGTCAAACATTTATTACTGTACAAACATATTTGGTGTATGCTGGTTTATTGGACAAACATTAAGTGTTGAACTCGTATTAAGCCCTCACAAAGTCTTACCGTTAATGTACGAACAACGTGGTAGATTTGGATGGATCCATTAGGGAATGACTAACCCCACGGGGCACTATGTTGACTGGATGTCATAACCCGTGCAAATTCTGACCTAACTTGCTATGTATACGAGACATAGCGGAGGCAAGGACAAACAAGTCTAGTTCGGTAGTGACGCACTGACACTTTGGGCCTAGGGCTCGGTACTAACATTGATAAACAGCATGACACACTTTCTTACTACATATGTATATCAAAACCTGTGAACTCACCAACCATTGTGTTGACACTTTTCTAACTTGTATTCTCAGGTAACTAGCGTGGCTAGCGGGAGGACATGAATGCACAATTTAAGGAACGAGCATTAGGAACTTACATGCATTCTGTCTTGTCATTTTGAAAACAATTTACTTTTATTATGTTAAACGATGTTGTGTTAAACTATTTACATTTCCGCTGCATTTTGTCAAACATTTGATTTTCCGCTGCGATATGATATGATAACTTTTATTCCGCTGCAAACTATTTTATGAGTGTATGTGTTAAACTTTGGATTTGTAAACGCATATAGAAGTGTTCTATATGACCTTGAGCTGTGATTCTGGACACGTCACATCCACGTGGACATACGCCACGAGTGGGAATTTGGGGGGTGTGACAGTATATACCCTGAATATGCTACGTTTGTTAAATCATTTACATGTCCTCGTGAAGATGATGACAAACGAAAATATTTTAAAAAGGCTCAAGAGGCGGCGAGAAAAGATATCGAATGAGCTTTCGGTGTACTTAAAAAAATGGCATATGATAAATTATCCATGTAGGATTTGGCACAAAAGTAAAATTCGAGACGCTATGTATGCTTGCATTATTTTGCATAACATGATATTGGAGGAAAAAAGTAAAACTATTTGCCAAAATTACGAGGAGTTAGACCCTCTGGTTGAAGAGGTTACACCGGAAGATAGACTTGAAATACGAGCCGAGATTCAAAGTAGGGAGATACATAACATGCTTAAAATCGATTTAGTTGAACATTTCTGGAAAAATCGAATAGAAAATTTGTAGTTTTTTTTTAAGTTTTTAAATTTATTTTAATGTTTTTTTATATAATTTTGTAATTTAATTTTTTTATCATGTAATTTTTTTTATTTTAGTTTGTAATATTAATATTTTTAATTATATTATGTGTTTTTTTAATTTAATTTATAATTCAGTCGTCGGATCGGATTTCAGTTTTTTTTTTAACTAAAATCAAAGAATAAAATATTAAAACCAAATCTTATATTTTTTCAAACAAGATTATGTTTGTTTAAACATTAATTATGTTTGTCTAAATTTGTTTATAATTGTATAATTTTTTTGGAATATATTATATATTTATTATGTTATCCGGTTCTTAAATCCAGTCCGATCGATCCAACCGATCCGACTAATGACCAGTAAGACATCCGGACTGGTTTTAAAAACATTAGTTTTTACAAATGTTTTTGGCCAATTTTATTATTTATTGTTTTGTTATTGTAAATATGCGAACAAAATATACTATTTTAGATCATTTGATGCAAAATGAAGAAGAGCTGGTAAATGTTGATCGATTCCTTTAGGTTTGATTAAAACATGAATATTATGAAAATAACAATGAAATATAGATTAGATGAAACCTGTGAATTCAGTGAATGCGTTGCTGATTCCTGACATCGTTCCTGAGATGATTCTGACCAGTTCTCGTTTAGGGTGTACGATTAGGATGGTTGTAGAGAGGCTCTAGAGAGGTTCACGAATTCTCTTAGGTGAGGAGAATTCAATGATGCTGTTGTGTAACCCTTTTATTATGAGTTTTAATCTCTTTTTATATACACCAGTGCTAAGCTCTTGTGTTCATATTTTATTTGTCAACAGGAAACCTTATATGTGTGCACGTGGAGTTAATATTTTAAGGTTAAAAGACAAGTCGAGTTGCAGATACAATAATCAATAGAAGTTTTGAACAAGATTAATAGGATGCTCTCTCTTACTTTTATAATTATTGTTATTATTGTTGTTACTATTGTTGTTGTTGTTATTATTATTATTATTATTATTTTATTTGTTTATTTTTTATTCATGTTATTCTCACACCAATCTTTTAAATATTGCACCTTTTATATGTATCGTATAAGCTTATATGAGATATTTTAGAAGGCAAATAATATTTGTCAGAATTTTTCAGCGTTATTTCTCAATGTTTAATTTATGTATTGTTTTCAATCGTTTTTTCATGTTAACCAATATTAGACTGTTATTGTGTTGTAATCATACGAAAGCTTAATGAAAAAATTGTCAATCGTTGGGGTCTATTTTCTTGATTGTTATCTTGATCGAGTTATCTGTATTAATCATGTGTTTCACATATTGAAAATTAAAATGTTATAACACTTATTACCTTCACGGCATTTTTATTCTATTATATTACTTTAATTTAAACTTTATTACAGATACTTGTGAGATGTTACGAATTTGTATCAGAAGAACAAAACCCTTTAGTTAATAATTTTTATATATAATTTTTATTAAACTAGACTTTTTTTAACAATCTTTTATATAATTTTTATATAATTAAAAAATCACTTTTCTTAAAACAACCAAATCCACCCCGAAAGGAATTGACAACCACCAAATCTAAAAGTTTGACTCGTGGTCGTGGGATTCATATTTTAATTGCCCTCATATCATCGTATGTGAATCAAATAACTTTTTGTAGATGGATGTGGTCCAATATACTAGCATCGGTCTTTTTCTGCATCATTCCAGTATTTTCGTTTTTATGAATAATAAATGGGGTATTACACACACATGCATGCATACATACATACATACATACATACATACATATCAATACATGTATCAGTGGGGTCTTAGAGCAAGTGGTGCACATGACCCATTTTTTTAGTTGGCCCTAATTTAAAAAAAAAATTGTGTATATTATATATATTAGTTTATTTTACAACAAACACATATAATTTACATTCTAATTTTTTAAATATTTTTTTTTGAACGCAATTTGGATCACTGACGGATCATAGGCCTATCCGATCATATCCACACCCAATAGGAGGAAACCACCATATGTGAGAGAAAACTCCTAGCCTAGTATGAAACCCGTATTTTATTCATGTCAGGACTTGAACTCGTGAACTTTCCAATATTGAAGCCATAGGATACCTCACATCAACCACTTGAGCTGAGGATCATTGGTTTTTAAATATATTTAACCCAATTACGAATTTTATAAAAGCTAAAAGATAAACTTTTTCTTTAAACATTTGACCAAATAACTCATTACAATTTGAAATTTAGGTCAAAAAAACAAATTGACTCACTTCATGTTTAGTTACAAACTAATTACCACACACTCACACATAGAGACCCGTTTTTATCATTCGTACATAGCACCTAATCTCTCAGAGACGGCCCTGATATGTGTGTATATATATGTATGTGTGAGTGTGTATATAATACACATACATGGTATATATTCGTATCATGTAAAAATCTGATCTTAGAGGAAAAAAAACCTTAAACCATATATGAACCATCAATTTAAAATTTTGCAAATGAACATGTGATCCATATTAAACCATATTAAAATTGATTTGTTTATTCAAATCCTAATTTTTTTATTCATTTTAATGTAAACCACATGCTTATTTTCAATAATTCAAATGGACTATATATATAATATTTAAGAGTTTTCTCTATAAGATTGAATTTTAACATGATCAAATACCATATATATTTGTGTATGAAATACGATACAAACTTTCTAAAACCATCCATTTATTACACTGGATAAATTACTAGTTTTGCACAAAATATATAACATATGATACAAATTATAAGAAACAAAAATCAATAAAAAAAAGTTCAATTAAAAAATAATAATCAGTAAAAAAATACAAACTTTCTAAAACCATCCATTTATGTTTTGGCAACAGACGATGGTATACTTTCGAGTTTTATGCTATCGTTTTTGCAACGAGGTGAAGCCTTACGGTATTTTTCTACGACTGTTTAGTTTTATTTATTGTTTTTGTCTTCAGTTTACGAGTGAGGTCTCATTCTCCGTCAAGTAGCGGTTGTATGGCTTTAATTTTTTTTGATTTAACATTTGTTTTTAGTTTTTTTAATCCCTTTTTTAATAACCTATAATATATTCTATAAAATATTAAAAAAACCCCAACTTTCATTAAATTAGGAGTCTTATTCATAAAACATTGACTTCCAGGGGTTTCAAAACGACACGGCTACCACTCCTTTCTTTTCATCACACCTTTTATTATTATATTATTTTTTTTAAATTATTTAATAATCGCTAATATTTAATTCAATATATTTAAATAAAACAAAACAATATAATGTTGGTTGGTGCTCGTGGCCCGTGTGATCAAACGAGTTGACAGAAAAGACGCAAGTCACCGACGTTAACAAACGCCGTTTAAACGGAAAAGTAGCTGGTCAAATTCTACCAACATACCAAACATGCATTAACCACTTGTACCACATGCTTCAAGAGTTGTAATCTGTTTTGTCATAATCACCCATATAGATTGTAGTACCAACCTGTTTGCTGAAAAAACATCAATTACACAGCGACATTAACGGTTTAGAGATTCGAGACGCCATTGAAATTCATAGCTTCATCTGGCATCCTGCTTGTCACAGACACCTCAACAATCTTGCTCGTTGTTTTTCGTTTCTAGCAGAACTTGAATGAAACGATTTGGTTATGTTTCGTGACAGATCGGAAGCTTAAGAACTTGGTATGTTTTTCTCGAAATTGATGATGTAATCTGTTGTGAATCGTGTCGATCTTTCGAAGGATTGCTCTCTTGGTTTCTAATTTGTATGATTTGTGCTGTTTTCGGTGTTCAATTGTAAGTTTGGTGTCATCATGCGTTTTAGTTTTTGCTGATCTTGTTAATGTGAGCTACGATTGTGAGATATGTTGGTCCGAGGGTTCAGTGTTTCGGGTCTGATTGTCTTCTCTGTTGTGTGTTGACCGTGCCTAAATTTGTTTCTTTTATTGTATCCCATTTTATGTTATCTTTTTGTGTGTTTTCAATTTTTGGTACCATTGATGTGAGATTTGATTGATGTATGTTGTTCCCAAAGGCTTAGTTTTTAGGGCTTGATTATCCCTCAAGGTCATATTAATTACATGTTTTATAATTTTGAACACCTCTTTTCAGTCATATTAATTTTCATTCTAAAATGAATACAAAGGCTAAACTCAAGTTTGATGAACAATTAAAGAGATTATTATCTGATTTCAGAGGTTGTTTATTAATTATTTATAAAGTTATTATGTTTAGAAGGTACTTTAAGCTCATCTTTTGTCTGTGTAGTCATCACCATAGGATACGCGACCATATGTTTTGAGGAAGTATACTAGTTTATAGGTAACTTTCTCTTGTCCAAATCATTGCAATGATAGAAGATGTCCCATTTAGTTAATAAGTGGTGGTTATATAGCTTTGTTAATGAGAGGGACATGCATTTGCAGTAGATGGAAGGATTTCTGGTGCTTATCAAACTCCAATAAACATTCTTCAACTCATGTCTTGTACAAGACATCTGATTATTTTGGCTTAATTGTCACAAGTTATCACCTATTTTACACTTCAAAATTCTTCTTAATTGCTTGTATCTATATGATTAAGCAAACTGAAGTGCAGGAGACATTCTTTTACTTGGAAAATTATCTGATAATATCATCTATAATTATCATGTTACCTGTTGTATTGCCCATTTTTTAAAAAAAGGTTACCTACTACTGCAATCAGTTAGCAGTCAGTATTTTCTCTAAACACTTCACAGAACACTTTCCAATTTTCACATTCCGTTGAAGCGTAGTTGGACCTTTTAGCCATCAAATTTTCATAATTTTTATCAGGTATAGATTAGGCATCAGATCCATTTTCTTCGTGTAGTGGCATCAGCACATACATGTCCAGACTTTGAACAAACTAAAGAGAAGAAAATAATAACCACTGCCATGTAAATCATTGATTACAAAAAAGTTTTGTATGAGCTCCCATGCTATGTTTGAGTACCAACATATTTTTTTTACAGTTTAGCATCATTGTTCCTATGGTACACCTCTATAATACCCTTTTGATTCCCTTATTTGTTCATAAGATTACATAGATGTTGCTGAAACAATGTTAATACAGTGATATAAATAAGCCTATCTTTTTTCAGTGTCTCCTGGGAAGCTTGTTTGAGATTGGAAAAGTCACCTTCCCTTTCTTATAAACCAACAATTCTGCATAGTAATAAGGAACGATCAATTTCTAGGTAAAGTTAATATTGATCTTGAACTGGTTCTTTAGCTTTAATGTATTTTGATTATTTGATGCCTTGAATCGTTGTAAAAATTACTAGGCGCTAGTTGAGCGGTGAGGTAGGGACCAAGGATTAATCGGATCAGAATTTTTATTTGTATTTTTTCAAAATTATATATAACCAAATTTTCTATATAATTTTTATAAAAATATTCAGTTGTGAATGAAGATAGTGTAGGTTATCTCTTAGTGTGCACTATGTTGTACTTTCAGTTGTGAATGAAGCAATGATCAAACAATGCTTCTCTCTTCATATTTCATATTTTCATAATATCATAGCCCAATCCTTGTATCACCAAACCATATAAATCGACAAACTTTTTAACTTTCTTTTCCCTTTTTGTTCCCATATCAAACATGATTGAAAAGACATTCCTATGGTTAATCACACACAATTAGTTCCTACAATCTAAGTTTGTCCATGACATATATCACAAGCTTCGTTTCAGTTAGATTAGACAAAGCATACTATGTGAGCTGGAATGGAAACATCATTAGCAAGTAGCAACCATTTTATAAGCATTTGGATTGTTAGAGCAATAAACTCAAACATACCTCCTCCAAAGTCCAAAGTGTGATCTAACCTGTGTGAATGGCCAATTTATTGTCAAGAAAACACTATCTTCTCATACAGTTTTAAGTCTTAGTACATTATCTCTTGCAGGGTGATGGGCAGGGATGCCGATAGTGTACGCATTGACAAGAAGCCCAATGTTGGTAAGGTGAATTCTAATGGTGTCTCTCACAGTATGAATCATACTTCTCCAAAGCTTTCGGGAGAAAGTGTTAACCTAAGATTAAGTGAGCTTGAGGAGGAGTTAGAAGTTGAAACAAGTTCTGAGAAGCAAGAAGCAGCAGGTGCTAAAACAATCAATCAAGAAACTGTTTCTCTCAGGAGCAAAACACCAAAACCTGAACCTTCAAAATCAAGTGAGAAAAATTTAGGTTCTCCTGGTCTCCATTCCCCTATAAACACTAAGCAATCACAGGTATACTTATTTGTGGACATTTAACAATGTACAAAACACACACACACGCACACACTTGTATTGGCATGGAGGGTGTATGACTTTTTGTGAGATATCTCTGTCTTTGTTCTAAAATTTTGATAATAAGATTCCCAGAAAGATACCTTTCTTTAGAACTTCTATGTACATTTATCACATGTTTGGGAGCGGGAGCATATCAAGTCTTGAACAACAAAATACTTTACATTTGCCATGCTGATACAGTTGTTTATGTGAAGAGTATATTAACATGGGGATTCTGCCTACTTGAACAGAGCTCACCTTTCTCCACACCAAGAGTTCAAAAATCTTATACTGATAAATATCATGACGATGAGGATAATTGGTCTCTGGCTTCATCGTATCCTTTCATATATTTTTATTTTTTGTAACTAGTATGATCACTTCTTATGTTTAACACATGTAATATGTGAGTGTATCCTTAGCAATACACAGTGCTGCAACCTCACGAACATTCAAATCACGAGTAACTGTTGGAGTAGCTCCCTCTTTTAGAAGTGCCCAACGTGCTGAACAACGTAAAGAAGTAATTTCACATTTGAACTCTTACTATTTCTTTTGCTATTGGTAGCTTTCTATTCATATATGTTTAAAACTGTATGGTTTATCAGTTGGTTGTATGTTTGTTTTGGAGCCAGGGGTCTCTTGTTTGCCTACATCACACTCACCCTATACCCTATTAGTAGCTTTGCTATGTCTAGGATTTACTCGATATGGTTGATGTTGTTGATTCATGGGTTTGAATCTACTTTCTTTTTTTAAATCAGAAAAGATCATGCGTACCGTCTTCTCATCTTTTTATCTTTTTTTTTAATACATAATATTTCTGCTTTTTGTTCCAGTTTTATGCAAAGCTAGAGCAAAAGCACCAGGCTCTTAAGGCAGAGAAGATGGAGTATGAAGCCAGGACCAAGGTACTTTACAATATTTTGACAGTTAAATATATTGTCTCTTTTCAGTGATGTCATTTTTTTCCCTCAGTTACTAATACATGCGTCAATTTGGGTTGTATGTTATCTCAAATGAATCAAGTTACAAATATAGCTCAATGGGGTCAAAGGTGCCGGGTCTATTTATAACAAAATATAGCTTAGTGATATATATTGGCTCTTTTCAGTGATGTCCTTTCTCCCTCAGTTACTAACATATGGGTCAATTAGGGATGTGTTTTATCTCAAATGAGTCAAGTTACAAAATATAGCTTAATGGGTATGGTGTTAAAGGTTTCGGGTTTATTTATAACAGATACAACCTCCTAGGTCATTTGACTCAAAGAATTTGGGTTATTATTAGGGATGTAAACGAGCCCGAGCTCATCAAGGCTCAAGCTTGGCTTGTTTAATTTATGAAATGCTCGAGCCCAAGCTCATCTTGTTTTAAGCTTTCTCACTAAGCTTGAACTCCGCTTGTAATTAGTTTTTCAAGGATCGGACTTGACTCGCTTATTATTTAATTAATTTATTTATATTTATAAATTTTTTTATATATGATAATGATTATATTTTTATAAATACCATAATATATATTTTTAGTTATTTTTATTAAAATGCTATGAATAATAATAATTATTATGTAAATATATATTTAATAAAATTTATTTAAATAGCCGGCTCATTTAGGTTTGCAAGCCTACTCGAGCTCATTCAGTGAAACTAGGGCTCATTTATCAATAAACCTTCAATAAAAAGCTTGAGCTCGGTTCGATTCAAGCTTTTAGCGATAATATTGTTTTTGTGATTGTTATTAACTCATTAAATATTCTATAAATATTTCAATGACATAGTGTTTGCAGTGTTGTAAAAATCAGTTCCATGCGAGGATTAATTGGCGATTAATCCATAGTTGACTGAAGAATTCTACAGTACGAAATAAGATAAAACTATAGAAGCATATTCGTTATCATTAAAAAAAATGGTCTGTCGATTCAATATTAAAACTGATTCGATTTCACAAATTCGGTTGTATTAGTAGGGTGTCAGCCAAGTTGGGCAAAACCCGGGCTAGTTGGTAAAAAATCATGATTATAGGACAAAAATTGGGCTAGTTGGGCAAACATTTCGCTAGTCAGTCAAAGATTGATTTTTTGGGGGTTTAATCACTGTTTTGGGTTTTTTACCTTTTTGGGTCTCTTCAAATCAAAATAAGTCAAAATCTTTGAAGTATATGTAAATTTATACTTATTTTGAAAAAATATATATATAAAATTTTATTATCTTTCTCTTCTTATTTTGTTTTCTGATTTGTGTTTTTTAGTTTTAGTTTGATGCTATTACATGTTTATCTGTGCATTACATTGTTTGTTTGTATGCTTATGCTTGTATGTATGTGCACAAAATAAAAAGATGAACACGCGTATGTATATATGTAAAATAAATTATAATAATAAGTAAATAAATAAAACATGTGGCATATCTGAGCCAAGAGTCCTTCCAGAAGCAACCTCATTATTCTATTGGCATAGGGGTAAAGGCAAGCCTCCGTCTCACCCCTTGACCCTACTAATTAGTAGGACTTTACGGAAGATGTTCATTTTTTTGTCTGTTGATACATGTATATAATGTTGAAAAATTATTATCAAATTCCAATCCTATTAAACCTTACTAATCCCTAATCGGTACCTCACTGTCCTATTTTACGACACCGAGTGTTTATGGGTAGACCCATACTAAAAATGATACGTTACCAAGCGGCTCTATTCTTGTTCGTAGGGAAGGCCTTTTTCGTGATCAATGTTGGGTTCTGTTCTTTATAATTATCGCCTTATGATTACTGCAGGAGGAGCAAGAAGAAGCTATAAAGCAACTCAGAAAAAGCATGTTTGTTAGAGCAAACCCGGTTCCCAGTTTTTACCGTCAAGGACCTCCACCAAAGGTTGAGCTAAAAAAGGTATTTTCTTTTCTTTCCTGTATCTTCTCCTAGGGGTGTTCAAAAAATGCGAAAAAAGTCGAAACTCGAATCGTATCCGAAGTCCGAAAAATTTGATTTGAATCTTGAATTGGGTTGTTCGGATCGGATCAATCTGAATTCGAAAAAGTTATCCGGATATTCGGGTCAGATTCGGATACCTGGTTTTATGTAATTCAGGTTGTTTGGGTAGAATAATCCGATTACGAGACAATGAACCCTTATTAAATTCGATTTGTTTGGGTTGCTCAGATTATTTTTTTTATGAGTCGTGAAATCTACTGACTATTTTATTACGATGGATTGGTGATCGTTTTTTAATTTTGAACTTTAGAATGTTGTGTTATAAATTTAAACTAGTAAAATGTTTATTTTTATGGACCAAAATATAGGGAAAAATAAATAGACAAAACAAGAAAAATATTAGGAAATTTTTATTCGGGTTATTCGGATATATCCGAATCCAAACTGAATTCTAATTCGGATAGATTCGGGTCGGATGAGATTCAAGTCAATTCGGATCGGGTAGGGTTTGGAAAGAGTAAAAAAAAAAGGTCAATCCGAATAACCCAATTCGAATAAACCAAATAACTCGTAATCCGTTCGATGAACGCCCTTGTGACTTCTCCAGTATTTCTATAATCTATACAAATGGTTTTGAGATTAATTAAAAATATTAAATACAAATAATGGTCCTTTTCCGTGATCATAAGAATATGCAATATATTAAACTATGCACTTATGAACTTCAAAAAAATAAAAAAACATTTTAATATTTTAAACAATAAAGTTAATTACACAAATAGTCTTGTGGCTTTGAGTAAAGGAGTAAAGTAACAGGTTTTCGGTAAAGTAGTAAGGAAACAGCTATGGGTACCAAGGTTTCAAAAGTAACAAGTTTAGGGTTTGTGTTTTCAAATTTGTCACCAGTTTGAGTGTTAAGGCTGGCTTCCATTAATTTTTCCACTAAATTAGGGTAATTAGTTTGGGTTTTTGCCATTTGACCTTGACTTAAAAAGTCAAAGGTTATTTTGATTATTTCATAGAGACCAACTATGTATTTTACTCTAAATTATATTTTTGCTAGATTTACGCTCTGTTCCCGAGTTCACTTAAGGGAAGAAAAGAAGGGAATTGGAAGGAAAACAGAAACATGTTTGTGTTCCTGAGTTTCATTTAACGAAGGAAGGGAAGGGAAAAGAACAAATGTTGTGTTCCCAAGTTTCATTTAAGGAGAGAAAGGGAGGGAAATGGAAGGAAAACTAGGCAAATTTCCTAGCTTTTCTTTCCATCCGATTTGGAAGGAAATGGAAGGAAAGAATTACCTTCTTTTCCTTTCCTTTCCTCTCATTCTTTTCCTTTCCTTTTATTTCATTTCTTTTCCTTTCATTTCTCTCCTTTAACAAACTCGGGAACACAGCGTTAATTCCAATACAGTATATTATTACAATAACGCTCTTAATTTTTTAGTACACTGATGACCTATTTCATTTTAAGTTAATTGTTTTGTATTTTGCCACTTGAAACGATAGATCAATTCAACCCATTCACAATAACATTAACCACCTTTAGGCTCTAACAAATATGGTTTCTTTACTCTGTTTTGCCGGGTTGGTTGACAGCTACCCCTGACCCGTGCCAAATCACCCAACTTAACCAGGAGAAAGAGCTGTGGTGATGCCACACATTCAGCTATCAACGAGAAGGGTCTTTGTTCGCGGGTCCGTCACAGCATAGGCACTTACAAACCTGGCAGTACAACCTCAAGTCCTATCAAGCAGACCCAGGGTCGCAACATCATCAAACCCAAGGACCGCACCACCAAACAGGGCAGCGAAACGCCTAAAGATTCGCCTCTTAAATTGTCCAAGGAGACCAGTCCAGACATCACAGTTCAGTCATGAGTCATGACTCAGGTAAGTGAAAATTAAGAGTCAAATTTCACTGTATTAATATAAGGTGAATTTGTGGTTTTTGTAGCCCCTTGTACTGGTTTATTTTATATTTCTGCATCTTGTTACATGTCATATTTAGATAAATAGAGAGAGTGAGGAAGAGAGGAGTGATGTAAACCATTTTCGTTTCGAATGTGTTACACTTGTTTACTTTTTTTTTCGTTTTGAAGTTCCAATTCATCTGAAATATGAAGTTTTTACAAATTGACGAATTAAAAAACAAACAAGCTTGACACAGTATATTCTTACTCTTCAGTAGAGTCAAGAGGAGAAAGAGACAAATCTTACCCCTATCCCAGTTGGAAAAGAGAGGCTGATTCGAAAGAGTCTCTGACTCAAAGTTATCGTTTGAAGTTAGTTATCCTCACGCTTTTAAAAATAAGTAAAGTTAAAATTAGTGTAATTGACAAATTAAAAGTGATTAGAAAATCTTATCACTTTCTATACATCATTTAGACTTTACGCAAAAACTTCATATTTGAACGTTAAGTTGTTTAGACGTAGTAATTGAGTTGTAGCATTCACATCTCATTCTTTTGATTTTTATATAATGTAAAGTTTGTTTTCCATCTCTATGCTAGTCTCGATCTCTGTATCTAAAATAAAGCTTTGTGATTAGTCATTCTTTAAATATAGAGATATACAATTGTTCGAGTAACCGTTTAACGATTCTCTAGTTGAGTTTGATCTCCGAACTCCTTCTTGGCTATCCTGCTAAGAACAGAAAGCACCGTTAGCCTTACCGCAGGAGGGAGCCTCCTGCGATTAGACTCCGGCGTGAGAATAAGAATTTGGTCGGAGATGTTTAGTTAGAGAGTGAGTATTTATAAATTATACTGCTTTCTTCCTGGGAGTTCGGGCTCTTAGGAATTAGATCCTTTCCTCTTTTGTGGTGGCAACCATGTGCTTTCTCAGAGCAATCCTTGTGTTCCTCAGACTTTTCCATTTTGGTGTAATAATTTGACGTGCACACAACTCATGCAGCTTTTCTGCTTCCTTTCTGACTTGACTCTCCCTTTCCTTTGTCCATCGTATAAAAGTGTTTTCCTATCTTTCTTTGATTATTCCTTTGATCTGTTCTGTTTGTTTTATGTTTTCTGGCCATCTTGCCTTATGCCTTTTTGCTATTTATCTTTTGATCTTTATTCGAATCATATGCAGGATTACTATCCTACGTCATCAACAATTAACCAACTTTATAATATTTTATGAGTGTAAGGAAGAAAAAAAAATGTAGTAAAATAAACGTTTGCAAGTGAATACAGATTGTGATAAAGAATTGGATATTGAAGGTTAAACATAATTGAAAAATAATATTTAGTTAAATTATGCTATTTTATGTATAGCTAAAACATTGATAACATTGCCAACAATGCTATAAATAAAAGTTTGTGGCATATTTAAGCTGAGATTTTTTTCAGAATCTAACATATTTATTTAATTATTTCATTGAAATAAGGATTGAAATAAGGACGCGTTTTGTTTTCGTTTCATCATTCAGACTTTATTGTCTAGTGAGACTTTAAGACGTATATTTGTTTGTTACAATAATGATGGATTATTTTATTCTCTAGTTGAATTGATAAACGTACATATGATAAAATTATAAATAGTAGAGTGAAGTATACTTTTTTGTACTTGAACACTTGGTTATCTTAGTTATTAACAAGTGTTCTAATGCTTTAATAATAAAATTTCACACCTTTTATACGTTTAGTATAGCTCTAACGACGTGTGTATAGAAAGTTATGTATATGTAATTCACGATGTTAAGTATATGTTACGTACATATAATTCATTGAATGTACATAAAAATTACACCTTAAAATTACACCTTATTATTTATATAACCTTCATAACTTTTGTAATAATTATTTTTTTATAAAAATTACACCTTAAAACTCATCGCATTTTTATATTTAATTCAAGTACAATCTTCTCAAATCTTTTAAAATTTTTGTAATCACACTAACATGAACGGGTTGTGACACTAATATTATAATTTGTATTATTTTTTAAAAAGCTTTTCAATCTCGTTTTGGAAAAAAAAAACTTTCCATTTATAAAAATAAATTAATTTTAAAAGTCCTCATAAGTCCCTTATACAAATGGTAATTTTCTAAAAATTTACATCATCAAATACATATCATTACATTGTTGTAATTACAGCTTGTTAAGTAATTTGTAGTTTGCATTTATGTTACAGCTCGTTGCACTATTCTAATATACATCTCTAACTTGTATTTATATAAATTTATTTAATAGTCGATTCTTTATCAAAAAATAACATTGTAAATACGATGGTTAGTTTTTTGGAAAGAAGAAAAAAATTAGTGTAGCAATATTATTGACATTGATATAATTATAAACGTCTGGAACAAATTGGCATGACTATAATGAAATTAAAGATAAAATTAGGACAAGTTAATGGTGGCTTATATAAAGAAACATATTATAAAAAAAGTTACAAGTGTGGAAAAATCAAGAGCATAATCTTTTATTTAAAAACTAGAAAAATTAAAGAAATTTTAAAAGTGTAACATTGGTCATACTCTTACTAAACATGATTTTTTGTATAAACTTAAGTGACTAAAATACCATTTGAATTTTCTAAAATAATGTTTCGGTAGCAAATTTTTAATTAGTTGAAATTGGTTATTAAGTTGTTACAAATAATATGAGTCATATTTTATTATCATTCGTGTGTGTGGGCGCGCGCATAAGGTGAGATCTAGTAAAAACAAAATTTTGCTTAAAAAAATAAAAACAATTTAAAAATGACATTAGAAAACTTACCGAAACTTGAACCATAACCCTAAAAGACTAAAGATAAATTATAAAGCTAACTCTAAAGCTAAAAACTAAAACTAAAAATTAAATTTTATAATTAAACCTAAACCCTAATGCTAAAAGCTAAGAGTGCAATTCAATTCGAGTTCGTTAGAGTTATTAAATATCGTTTTTATGATTGTTTTTGGGTAAAATTGTGTTTATATTTAGTCTATCATGCATATACTTTCAATAAAAATAACCTCATTAGATATGATCCAATTTATTTAGACACTTTCAACAACTAAAAGCAACCACCACCAAATAAAAGATAAACCAAATAATTCTCATAGAGAATTTAAATCAACTAAACCCAAAAGATAAAACCCATCAGCATCACCATGCAACTAAGTCACACCGGTTGCCGATCACCATCCGATTCAACAAGATTCGGGTCGGGTTCTGCTTCAAATTCTGCATCATATGCAATATTCAAGGTTTAATTTAACCAAATAAAACTTTTTTATGTTTAAAAAAAGGTGTTACTATAATACTTTGAATAACAAAGAAAATGAATAGCACCAGGACAATTCTTTTGGTTACTCGAATAGATAATAAAACTGCTCAATACAGAAAAACACTGTATATAGCGAAGAAAATATTACACCTTAATGTACTAAAATGGAAAAAGAGCGGCTAACATTAGCCACTATATTATTCAAAATAAGCCCGGAGACTAGGCATAAAATATGAATGCATGAGAACTAATTCAATGAGACCGTTGCTCGGCTCACGTGCATTTCTATAAAACGCAAGGCCCAAAATCCCAAGGCTCTTAAAGCCCAAGGCCCATAATGGCCAAGACCTATAAAGCCAAGGCCAATAAAGCCCAAGGCTTTAGCCTAGGACCGATAAAGCCGAACGCCTATGGCCTATAAAGCTTTGAGGAGCCGATGACCTTAAGCATAGACCCTATTGCCTAAGCGGAACGCCTAAGGTCTCAAACCTAAAGCCTAAGCCCAAAGCCGAAAGCCTAAAGCTTGAAGCCTGCCCACAAAGCCTAAGATCTATAGAGCATAACGCTAACGCCTATAAAGCCTTTGAGCCAATGGTCTGAAGCATCAAAGCCTATGGCCTAAGCGTAAAGCCTAAAGTCTTAGGCCTAAAGCCTAGGGCCGTAAGCCTAGAGAGCCGGGAGCCTAAGCGTGGAGCCTAAAGTGTGAAAGCCCGAAAGTCTTAGGCCGTAAGCCTAGAGATTCCGTGGTTTCGGGTTTTCTTGTATAAAGTCACTTAAACATTACACGTAAATGTCGATGTCGTATTTGGTCCTCATGTTCTGATAAGACTTCCGAGGACTCGATTATTTTCCACTGGAATTAAACTAACAGAAAACAAAACCTAAGAAAGTACAATTTAACTGTAATGTTTAACAAGCATCATAATAATGAAACATTAGTAGCATAGGTCTCCGTGTATCTACGGATATGCTGGCAATTAAACAAATCCTAGGCATATGCGTCACTAATTTGGATTTGTAAGTGTTTAAAAATTTTGCAATGTCTGTGATAGTACATGCTTTGAGTCTCCTAGTTTTTACACGCATCTGAGTCTCCTAGTTCTTACACGCATCTTAGTCCCGTTGGTTAGAGCTTCAAGCTTCACCCGCCACCATTCTTTTAGCCGTTGAAGTTCTTCATCTGCGATTCTTCATAATAAGGTATGAGTTTCAACAAGATTTTCCTTCAATTATGAATTTGATTAAAGTCTAATTATCTTGGACTATTAGATGTTTCATAGTATCACCACAGGCGACCAAATGGACGTGAATTATTCTTTTGGTAGTTCAAGTTCTTCATCAATGATTCTTGATGATTAAGGTAACAATTCCAACTAGATTTTACTTATATATTGAGTTTGATTAAATTTTAATTATCTTGGAGTCTTAGATGTTTTACAGAATCATCACAGGCGACCAAGTGGACGCGAAACATTTCTTTTGCTGTTGAGGTTCTTCATCTCTGATTCTCGATGATTAAGGTAACAATTTCAACTCAGTACCGAATTTGATTCAATCACATTTTAAATTGATGGACTAGCTGTATGAAAATATTGAATAACAAAGTAAATGAATAGCACTAGGGCAATTCTTTTAGTTACTCGAATAGATAATAAAACTGCTCAATGAAGAAAAAGGCTGTATATAACAAAGAAAATATTACACCTTAATGTACTAAAGTGGAAAAAGAGCGGCTAACATTAGCCACTATATTATTCAAAATAATCCGGGAGACTAGGAATAAAAACATCAGTTTATTCCAATCCCATTTCCAATTTTCTTCAAAAATAACATCTCTACTTACTATGATCCTTTTCTCATTTGGATCATAAAGACGATAGGCTTTTGTATTGGGCTGAACTCCAAGATGTACAAGCTTAGTTTTTTTTAAATAAGTAGAGGTTATTTTTGCATGATCACATTTTCAATTGATGGACTAGCTGTATGAAAATATTGAATAAGAAAGAAAATGAATAGCACTAGGACAATTCTTTTAGTTACTCGAATAGATAATAAAACTGCTTAATACAGAAAAAGACTGTCTATAGAAAAGAAAATACTACACCTTAATGTACTAAAATGGAAAAAGAGTAGCTAACATTAGCCACTATATTATTCAAAATAAGCCGAAAGATTAGGCATAAAATTTGAATACATGAGAACTAACTCAATGAGACCGTTGCACGGCTCACGTGCATTTCTATAAAACGCAAGGCCCAAAATCCCAAGGCCCTTAAAGGCCAAGACCTATAAAGCCAAGGCCAATAAAGCCCAAGGCTTTAGCCTAGGTCCGATAAAGCCGAACGCCTGTGGCCTATAAAGCTTTGAGGAGCCGATGATCTTAAGCATAGAGCATGTTGTCTAAGCAGAAGGCCTAAGGTCTCAAACCTAAAGCCTAAGCCTAAAGCCTGAAGTCTGCCCATAAAGCCTCAGATCTATAGAGCGTAACGCTAACGCCTATAAAGCATCAAAGCCTATGGCCTAAGCATAAAGCCTAAAGTCTTAGGCCTAAATAGGGATGTAAGCCTAGAGAGCCGGGAGCCTAAAGCGTGAAAGCCTGAAAGTCTTAGGCCGTAAGCCTAGAGATTCCGTGGTTTCGGGTTTTCGTGTATAAAGTCACTTAAACATTACACGTAAATTCACCGTATAAGTCGCATTTGGTCCTCATGTTCTTATAAGACTTCCGCGAATATGTTCCGGTGATTGGTAGGCTGGGCGGTTTGAGGATGGGTTGTTGTGAGTCTTGGTGGTGGAGGATGTGAGGGTTGTGTCCGAATGTTGAGCGGAGATCCTGGCTTGTTCTTGTTTTCGTGTTTCTTCTATGCACAGTCGTGATATTGCATAAAAAAAATCGGGTAGAGGGTGTGTTTGTTGAAGAAGGATGTCAATTCCTTCATACAACCCATAAATCATTTGTAGAACAAGAGCAGCATTGTCTCACTACTACAAAACTGGAATTTACCAACAAAAAATTATGGTCGGAAGTTTCCAATGGTTTTCCGACCAAATTCCGACAAAAAAATAAACCATATTTTTAGTGTAAAAATTCCGACAATTTACCGACAAAAAATGTTTTCGTCGGAAAGTTCTCGATAGATACCGACGGAATTCCGACCAAAGGTTAAAAAATAAAATAAATTAAAAAATAATGAAAATTTTGGTCGGAAAATAGTCGGAAATATGAAATAAAAAATAATTTTTTTTAAAATTTTTTTTATTCAAAACATAAAACTTAATACAAGAAATTATTTGTATGAAAAGGTCGGATGTTTCCGACCGTTTTCCGACCAATTTGTCGGAAAGTAGTAGGAATTTTCTGACCACTTTCCTATCACAGGTTTTCCTTTTTAAATTTTTAGACTCTTATCATCGTTTTCTCCCATCATTTTTTTTGCACCTTGATTATATATAAAAATTTTAGTTATAAACATTACAATTTAACAAATTATATGTTTGTCGGTCATGTAAGCAAACAAATACATATATGCTTAAACATAAAACTTTATTGGTTTCTAATACTCTAATAATGTATACACACGTAAATATGTGGATGTGTATAACACTTCTTATTTATTACCGATAAGTTTTTTATAATGTATAATGAATGTTTAAAAAAGATTAGATAAAAAACGATGTCTAAAGCTTGAAAAACAAAAAAATGAATTGTTCTAGTAGGAAAAGGGTCGGAAATTTCCGACAGTTTTCCGACCAAAATGAATAATTCGTTGGAAATTAGTAGGAATTTTTTTTATATATACTTGGTTTTTGGGCTCAAAATCCAGAGTTGCACTCAAAGGCCCAATGCTTGTTTTATTATTTGCACCGTACGTGAGGCCCAAAAGAGATTTGGAGAAATCAAACATTTAGCCGTAAAGTTGTGAAGTTGTGGTACAGAAGAAAGAAAACCCTAATTGATGAACGATTGAAGAAACCTAGTTTCGTCTAATCGTCGCCCTTTGGTAGTAGATTCAAGAACCCTACGACTTTGGTTTTTTTGGTTCTGAGTCCATTCTTCTATCAATCAACTTCCGATTCGAAGTTTCTGACTAGGACTCGAGTGCTCGCCTCCCAGAAGCACGTCTTCTCCGCCAGCCGTCGCTTTCTCCTCTTTCCTCCGCCGGCCACTCAAGCTATGAAATTTGAAACACTCTGTGGACTATTTGACTATATTGTATCATAATAATCAGAAGAGTCTCAATTTAGCTGCTTGTCTGTTTGGCTGACCATCCTGAACTATTTGGCTACTTTGTCTCAATTTGTTTTTGATTACATTGCTTGTTGCTTGCTTACTGTTTTTATAGAATTTGGTGAATTGTAAAAGTGAAGAATTAGTTAATTAGAATTTAGAATATGGTTTAAATTTCTAGCAAAAACCGTAAAATGGAATTTTAAAAGCTGTGATAAAAAAACATATATCTGAAAGCTGTTATCAAAAAATGTGGAATTAAAATGGAATTTTAAATAAATGATTAAACAAGTTCATGATAAAGGAAGGTTTTGGCTGACATTAAATATGCTTGAGCCATATTTTGGCCAGTTCCTCTATATCTGAATTTTTTCATTTGACCAGCTTGACACAAAACACCCTCCAAGTTGACCCATTTATTGGTTAACGAATGAAAATCACTATCAACGTTATTATGTTAGTTGCTAGTACTACATGTACTAATATGGCATTATGAGTTTCAGGTTGAGAGCTAGGACAGGGAGATGTTGAGGCTTGATAAAGAGGAGATAGAAAAGTGAATAAAAGAAGGTATGTTCAAAATTGTGTTTATTTAAAAGGGAGAATTGCATATATCTCTATTTAATCTTGTAAATTTGCATATTTTTCAAAATTAAGATTGAAAAGGATTGTACATTATGCTTTAAAAACTTTTGTATTTTGAGAAATATGTAATTTTGCAAGTTTAGATAGTAAAGATATGATATGAGGTTGTACATTAACGTACCCGGCCACCGAACGGGTATAAAGCTAGTTATTGAAGTGTTTCTGATTGTGTTCTTATTAACAGGAGAGGAACTATATACATCAAACAAGGTATACACAAGTAAGTATTATACTTCTTAGTTGTGGCGTATCTTATATGGTTAATTGTTTGAAAATAAAAATTTTGAAAAAAAAGGTGTTTGGTTGAATTTGGCTTGTTAAATTTTAACCGAAACCGAACCACATTGAATTTGGTTCGGATTGGTATTTTTTGGAATCTATTTTTAATTCGGATTGATATGTTTAAGTGTTCAATGTTATCTTGCATTCGGATTAATATATTTTTGGTAGATAGAAAGCATGATTTATATTTATACCTTTGTTATGCAAGTATTTCTTTTTAATTTATGCTAGTGAAATCACCATGGAAAGTTCTATCTCCAACTCTAAGAAAAGATAATGTCTTATGTTTCTTTGTTTTTGTGTCTATATCCTTTTATTCGTTTATTTCTTTGCACATTCTCCAAATGTAAGGAAAGTTAATGTATGATGTTTCTATTTTTGCATTGTGGATATATTTAGTGTAAATTCTAATCATTTTGTGTATATATTTAGTGTAAGTTCTTACAATTTGGGAATTTTAGTTCTAGATCTATAAAAAAACATGCCGTCAAATAGAGAATGGATGTATAGAACGAGAGCATCGAATGGTCTTTTCAATCCAGAATTTCAACAACATGTTACTTATTTCTTGGATTTTGCATATGCCAACGCTACAAACATTCGAAGGTGAACTATAGAAGGGGTGGATGTGTTGGAAACTAGATGCCCGTGTACCATATGCAAAAATCTGGAATACAAAGACAGAGATATGGTTGAGTATGATCTATATAAAAAAGGTTTCATGAAGAATTATTTGATATGGTATTGCCATGGTGAATCAGTGCCCTCCCAAGACGTGGGTCAATGCTCAAACCCTATACCATCTCAACATCATGGTGATTTTGCTGGATACAATGACATGGTTATGGAAAGCATGCACCAAAATCAACATCCTTTAGATGAACAAGGGCCACAATGCCCAAATCAAAATGCTGAGGCATTCTATACCATGTTAAGGCAAGCCAATGAGCCTTTATGGCCCGGGAGCAAAAAGGCTAGCACACTCTCCATCACCACTAGATTATTGCATTGGAAATCAGAGTGCAATGTTTCTGACTCGACATATGATAAACTACTTCCAATAATGAAAGATTGTCTACCCGACGGTGAGAAGCTACCTAGAAACTTTTATGAGACCAAGAAGATGTTAAAGCCACTAGAGTTGCCCTCAGAACAAATTCATGTATGCACAAACCATTGCATACTATTTAGAGGACCATATGCTGATCTAGATCAATGTATAGTATGTAATGAAAATAGATACAAGGTAAGAGGGAATAAGGTGCCTAAGTTGGTGATGACTTACATGCCGGTTGGACCAAGACTTCAAAGATTGTTTTATTCAAAGAAGACATCTGAACATTTGACTTGGCACACAGTTCATCAAAGACAAATAGAAAAGATGAGTCATCCTAGTGAAGGTCGAGCCTGGAACCATTTTGACTCGGTCTTTCCTAATTTTGCACAAGAGAAACGCAATATACGCCTTGGGTTGTCTACTGATGGGTTCAGTCCAAATAATTCAATCGAGACTGCGTATTCTTGTTGGCCAGTTTTTATTACGGTTTACAACCTTCCTCCTTGGTTGTCATTGAAAAAGGAGTACATACAGATGCCTGTGCTCATTCCTGGTCCGAAGAATCCGGGACATAATTTGGACGTTTTTCTACAACCTTTAGTAGAGGAGCTAAAATCATTGTTCACAGATGGCCTTGAAACTTATGATGCCTATCGAATGAATAATTTCCAAATGAAAGTCGTTATGCTGTGGACAGTTAATGACTTTCCTGCTTATGCAATGCTGTCTGGATGGAGCACACATGGAAAGTTAGCTTGTCCATATTGCTATGATAAATCGGGATCATTCCAGCTTCAATTCGAAAGGAAGCCATGTTGGTTTGACTGTCATAGACAATATCTTCCAGCTAAACATAATTTTCTAAAAGATAAGATTAATTTCAAGAAAAACAAAACGGTGAGGAACGTAAGATCTATCCCGGAGCCAACCGGAGGGGAAATATGGCAGGTTATCCAACATTTTCCCACTGTATATAAAGGTACCCCCTATAATACAGAATACGAAAAACCAACTGGCTTTGGGAAGATACATAATTGGGTAAAAAAAGGTATCTTTTGGGAACTGCCGTATTGGCGTAAGTTGTTGATCCGACACAACCTTGACGTAATGCATATTGAGAAAAATGCATTTGACAATTTGTTTCATACTATTATGGACACCAAAAAATCCAAGGACACCATGAAGGCAAGACAAGACATTGAGCTTCTTTGTGACCGACCTCTTTTAAACCCCATTCATGGTAACAATGAGAAGATGACTAAAAATAGGGGAGATTACACTCTGCAGAAACGTGATGTTAAACAAGTCTGTGCGTGGCTAAAAAACCTTAAATTTCCTGATAGGTATGCATCAAATATAGGAAACTGTGTAAACAACAAAGATAATAGTTTTTACAGTTTCAAAAGCCATGATTGTCACGTGTTTATGCAAAGGTTGCTTCCACTTGCTATCAGAGGGTTTGTTTCAAATGAGATATATGAGGTTGTCACAGAGTTGTGCATGTTTTTTCGGGTCTTATGTTCAAAAACGTTACATCTAGATGATTTATGTAAAATGAAGCGCACCATTGTTCAAACCATTTGCAAATTGGAGAGAATATTCCCACCCGGTCTTTTGACTCTATGGAACACCTGGTCATACATCTAGCTGATGAAGCTTTACTTGGTGGTCCGGTTCAATATAGATGGATGTATCAATATGAAAGGTAATCATACTATTCTTTTCATGATCAAACACTTTTCAAATGTTTTTTTGTACGCCTCATACATTCTTGATAATTTGTAAATGCAGGAAATTGGGCTTGATAAAAAGAAGAATTAGAAACAAAGCAAGGGTTGAGGGTTCAATCGTTAGGGAACACTTGGTGAATGAACTTGCAACCTACTATTCTTTATACTTTGCGCCGACAATTGAGACATGCCATAACTGAGAACCACGAAATTTCGCACCGCAACATCCTAGGTCTTTGGGTGTCGACACTCAACTAAGTGTGTTTGTCTTTCCATCTAGAAGATTATATGAAAAAGGTGGAAAGGGAAGATTCTTGTCTCCTGAAGAACATCACAAGATACACACCTATGTTTTGCTAAATTGTGTGGAGGTTACCCCTTATGTTATCGAGTTTGATGGTGTGGCACCAAGACTATACCCAGATGAGCCCATTTCGTGTCTTCGAGATAAATACTTTGTTGATTGGTTTACAACCCGCGTAAGTAAAACCAATTAAGTTGTAATTATATAAGTGTGCATTATTAACCAACAGAATGTGTGTTCTTCAATACAGGTAAATGGGAGTTCATTTGATGGAAATGCTAAACATTTGGAAATTTTAGCAAGGAAACCATCCCATTACGTTCAATCTCACAATGGATACTTCGTAAATGGTTATAAGTTCCACACTCGAGAATATGCCAAGGGACGTGTCACCAACAACTGTGGTGTTTGCGTGCGAGGGGAGACGTATAATGCTCAAGAGGATGACTACTACGGCTTATTGGATGAGATACTAGAGCTTGAGTATTATGGAAATGGGCATTCAACTGTTGTATTATTCAAATGTTCTTGGTATGATATCAACCATGGTGTAGTAGTCAACAAAAATAAGTTGGTTGATGTAAAATCCAAGTCCAAACTTCTAACTAACGACCCTTTTTGTAACATCTGTGCATTTAGTCATAGTAGTCATAAGCAGTGATAGTACAATATGTGTTTGATTCAGTATTTTCAATGTGATTCAAGTGTTCATGATCGTGTTTGTGTGTGATAGGATCTCAATTATTTAGGAACAAGTATGTATTATTTATTTACAGTCGATTACACTAGGCAAGAACAGTATTGTATTATATCGAAACAGTGGTGGGATGGCGTCAGATAAGGCAGGTAGCTGGACTCTGGGGTATGCCCTATACATATACTGCGTTCGGTGTAATGGGATAGTGTTAGTGCGTAGTGTTCCGACGAATAGTATGACAAACACTTAATCAAACAAAATCGTAATGCGTAAGCGAGACAGAGTACAGTTATGGGTTACGATCCATAAAGATACGAATGTTGAACTTATAATTACGAGTAAACGGCTATAAATAAATAATACGACCGACGAACGTACGCGATTTCGGGTATACACGTAATTGTAATCGTTTAACGGTCGGATTTCGAACGAACAAGTAAAAATAAGTAAAATAATTTATTTTACATTTTTACAATTTTGAAACTCATCAAAATGATAAGAATAATATCTCTTTAATTAAAATGCGTAAAATTTTCCGGAAACGCAATGAAAATGCGAAACCGACATCGAGCGAGACCAAACACGCGGGGAACCACCCGGGGCATAAAAGCCCTTAATTTCCTTCATTTCTCTCATTCATTGCAGCCACAACTCTCTCTCTCTACAATTTTCGTGAACCCACTCTCTCTCTAGAAATCCAGAACCTTCGGGGAAGTACTAGTGATTCAGCACACAACTCAAATGCCAATAACGCTGGAACTGCTACCTTCACTTATAAGCAGTTCAATGATGCTAAGCCTCCTAAGTACGCTGGTACTGAGGGAGCTACCAGTCTACTGCAATGGCTGGAAAGCATTGAGGACATCCTAGACTTCACCGGATGTCCAGAAAACCTAAAGGTCAAGATGGCTTCAAGCGCTTTTCACAAGGGCGCACTCACCTGGTGGAATTCGGAGAAGAACACCAGAGGACGGGAAGTTGCTTTGGCCTTGCCGTGCGAAGATTTCAAGAAGGTACTTGTGGAACAGTTTTGTCCACGTCATGAACTGAAGAAACTCGAGGTGAAAATGTGGAATTTAGTCCAAGACAGTGGCGAAAACGCCAAATATACGACTAGTTTCCATGAGTTGTGTATTTTGGTGCCACATCTGGTTACTCCTCTGTCCCGCAGGATAGAGAAGTACATTGAGGGCTTACCCCTAGTCATCAGGGGAACTGTTATGGGAAGTAATCCCACTGCCCTGGAAACAACCATTCATCTGAGTGCCACTCTCACTGAAGAGTATGTCAAGGCTGGCGTACTTACTCGAAAGGGATACAAACGGCCACAAACGGATGAAGGCAAGAAGCCTGAACAAAATCAACCCAAGAAGAAGAAGCAAAAACAGAAAATGATCAAGAACTATGCAGCCTTGACCGCAGCTACACCTGTGCAAGCCACTCCTGTTAATGCCATGCCACAACCTGCTACGGCCAGAAAGCCTTATACTGGTCCGTTCCCACTTTGCACCAAATGTCAGTACCATCACCTACCCACTATTCCATGCAGAAAATGTCTCAAGTGTGGAAGATTTGGACACTTGGTTGCAACATGTCGATCTGCTCATCTAGCTGCTGCTGCAACTAGCACCGTTATTCCTGCTACTACAGGTGGAAGGACTTGTTATAACTGTGGAGCAGAAGGACACTTCAGAAACCAGTGCCCGAAACTCAACACAGCCGCTACAACTGCTACTGCTCGTGCCTTTGTTATCGGAACTTCCGAAGCACGCGAGGACCCGGCAGTCATCACGGGTACATTTCTCATTAATGATCACTACGTTTCTATCATTTTTGACACTGGTGCAGATAAAAGTTTTGTCTCTACTAATACTGCTTCCCTGTTTAGTAAACAACCATCTATACTTGATGCTCCTTACACCGTAGAAGTAGCGGATGGTAAGACCATATTAGTAAACTCAATAATTCGTGATGGTGAATTAAGATTGAACGATCATCTTTTCCTTATCGATCTCATTCCTATGACACTTGGAAGTTTTGAAGTCGTAGTAGGAATGGATTGGTTATCCAAAAACCATGCCGAAATTGTATGCTCGGAGAAACTTATTTGAATTCCCCTACCGTCCGGCGAAATGATGCAAGTTTACGGCGAGAAACCCTGTCGCGGATTGAAGATGGTGTCGTGTATCAAGGCTAGGAAGTACCTGAAGAAGAAATACTTTGCGTTCCTGGCTCATGTGGTAGAGAAGAAACCTGAGAAGAAAGCAGTTGGAGACGTTCCGGTCATCAGAGATTATCCGGATGTATTCCCAGAAGACTTTCCTGGACTACCACCGATTAGGCAAGTGGAGTTTATAATCGATCTCGTCCCGGGAGCAAACCCAGTGGCGAAGTCACCATATCGATTAGCACCGTCTGAGATGCAAGAACTGTCTAGTCAACTCCAAGAGTTCTAGACAAAGGTTTCATAAGACCGAGTTTCTCTCCTTGGGGAGCTCCGGTTCTCTTTGTCAAGAAGAAGGATGGTTCATTTCGTATGTGCATCGATTACCGTGAGTTAAACAAGTTGACAGTCAAGAATCGATATCCTTTACCGAGGATCGATGATCTGTTTGATCAATTACAGGGAGCGACTTGCTTTTCTAAAATTGATCTACGATCCGGGTATCATCAGTTACGAGTAAATGATGAGGATATACCCAAGATTGCGTTTAGGACTCGATATGGACACTATGAGTTTGTGGTTATGCCGTTTGGACTGACCAATGCACCGGCAGTGTTCATGGACTTGATGAATCGAGTTTGCAGGCCATACTTAGATCAGTTCGTTATTGTCTTCATTGATGATATACTGATTTATTCAAAGACTGAGTAAGAACATGAGGATCATTTGAAGAAAGTCTTAGAGCTACTAAGAGCTGAACAGCTTTATGCTAAATTCTCAAAGTGTGAGTTTTGGCTAAAAGAGGTTCACTTCTTAGGGCATGTCATAAACAAGGATGGGATTCATGTATATCCAGCAAAGATTGAGGCAATTAAGAACTGGACTACCCCATCTACCCCAACAGAGATTCGTTCATTTCTGGATCTGGCAGGTTACTACAGAAGGTTCATCGCGAACTTTTCAAAGATCGCCTTGCCATTTACCACTTTGACTCAGAAAATTCAAGCTTTTATATGGGGACAGAAACAAGAAGATGCATTCCAACTTCTTAAACAGAAGTTATGCAACTCCCCTATCCTTAGTCTTCCAGAAGGCAGTGATGATTTCATTGTCTACTGAGATGCTTCAAACCTTGGACTCGGTTGTGTACTTATGCAACATGACAAGGTAATTGCATATGCTTCAAGACAGCTTAAGGTTCACAAGAAGAATTATACTACTCATGACCTTGAGTTAGGGGCTGTGGTTTTTGCATTGAAGATTTGGAGGCACTACCTTTATGGTACTAAATGTGTCATCTATACAGACCATAAGAGCCTGCAACACATACTCAATCAGAAGGAACTCAACATGAGACAACGGCGTTGGGTTGAGCTTCTAACTGACTATGACTGCGAGATTCGTTATCATCCGGGTAAAGCCAATGTGGTAGCGGATGCTCTTAGTCGTAAGGAACCATTCAAACCAATTCATGTAAGAGCCATGGAGATCAACACACAACCAAACTTGAAAGATCTGATTCATATTGCACAACAACAAGTAGTGATCGACAATCAACTGAAGCCAGACTTAAACTGCGGAGTTGAGGGCAAACTAGAACCTCGAGCTGATGGGGTTTTATACTTTAACGGTCGCATGTGGATTCCAAAGTCAGAAGAATTGCGCACACTCATCTGTGATGAGGCTCATAAGTCGCGATACTCAGTTCATCCAGGGGCCGATAAGATGTACGAAGACTTGAGGATATCTTATTGGTGGCCCGGAATGAAGAAAGACATAGCACTGTACGTGGGGAAATGTCTAACGTGTTCCAAAGTCAAGGCAGAACATCAGAAACCTTCGGGACTTCTGCAGCAACCTGAAATTCCTCAATGGAAATGGGAGCAAATTTCCATGGATTTCATAACAAAGTTGCCGAGAACTCCGCAGGGCTACGATTCGATTTGGGTGATCGTTGATCGACTCACCAAATCTGCTCATTTTCTCCCCATCCGAGAGGATTACAAAATGGAGAAGTTAGCTACATTGTACATCAACGAAATCATTTCTCATCATGGTACTCCAACATCAATCATTTCTGATCGTGATAGTCGTTTCACTTCTCGCTTTTGGCAAACATTGCCAAAGGCTTTGGGAACCCGTGTTAATCTTATCACGGCGTATCATCCCCAAACCGATGGTCAAAGCGAAAGGACTATCCAAACACTCGGGGACATGCTTCGTTCTTGTGTGATCGACTTCGGTGGGAGTTGGGATACTCATCTTCCACTCATCGAGTTTTCGTACAACAACAGCTACCATACAAGCATTCAATGTGCACCATTCGAAGCTTTATATGGTAGGAAGTGCCGATCACCGGTCTGTTGGACCGAGGTTGGTGACTCACAGGTCGTAGGACCTGAACTCATTCAAGAAACAACAGACAAGATCAAAATCATTCAATCAAGGCTTAAGGCCGCAAGGGATCGACAAAAGAGTTATGCCGATCGACGTCGGAAACCGCTTGAGTTTCAAGTTGGTGACCGAGTCTTACCCAAGGTTTCTCCCTGGAAAGGCGTTGTCCGATTTGGGAAGAAAGGGAAACTGGCACCAAGGTACGTTGGACCATTTGAGATCCTGGAAAGGATTGGTCCCGTAGCCTACAAACTCAAACTTCCGGTGGAGCTAAGCAATGTTCACGATACATTTCATGTATCGAATCTTAAGAAATGCTTGGCGGATCATGATGTTCAGATTCCACTGGAAGACATTCAGGTTCAAAACAACATGCAATTCATAGAACGTCCGGTCGAAATCATGGATCATGGAGTCAAGAAACTCAAACGTAGCCGTATCCCGATCGTAAAGGTACGATGGGAGGGCAAACGTGGTGCTGAGTTCACCTGGGAACGTGAAGATCAGATGAAGCTTAAGTACCCTCATCTTTTTACAGTACCTTAGGCTAGTTAATTTCGGGACGAAATTCCCTTAACTAGGGGATACTGTAACATCTGTGCATTTAGTCATAGTAGTCATAAGCAGTGATAGTACAATATGTGTTTGATTTAGTATTTTCAATGTGATTCAAGTGTTCATGATCGTGTTTGTGTGTGATAGGATCTCAATTATTTAGAAACAAGTATGTATTATTTATTTACAGTCGATTACACTAGGCAAGAACAGTATTGTATTATATCGAAACAGTGGTGGGATGGCGTCAGATAAGGCAGGTAGCTGGACTCTGGGGTATGCCCTATACATATACTGCGTTCGGTGTAATGGGATAGTGTTAGTGCGTAGTGTTCCGACGAATAGTATGACAAACACTTAATCAAACAAAATCGTAATGCGTAAGCGAGACGGAGTACAGTTATGGGTTACGATCCATAAAGATACGAATATTGAACTTATAATTACGAGTAAACGGCTATAAATAAATAATACGACCGACGAACGTACGCGATTTCGGGTATACACGTAATTGTAATCGTTTAACGGTCGGATTTCGAACGAACAAGTAAAAATAAGTAAAATAATTTATTTTACATTTTTACAATTTTGAAACTCATCAAAATGATAAGAATAATATCTCTTTAATTAAAATGCGTAAAATTTTCCGGAAACGCAATGAAAATGCGAAACCGACATCGAGCGAGTCCAAACACGCGGGGAACCACCCGGGGCATAAAAGCCCTTAATTTCCTTCATTTCTCTCATTCATTGCAGCCACAACTCTCTCTCTCTCTACAATTTTCGTGAACCCACTCTCTCTCTAGAAATCCAAACTTTAAACGCACATAACTTGCTCGTTTCTTGACGAAAATGGATGACTCTTGAACGTACGCGAAGCTCTCGACATTCCCTACACGGAATTACAAAGGATCTGAGAATTTCACGGGCCAAAAACGAGGTACGATCGAAGCAAAAATCTGAAAAATAGGGTTTTGTGTGTTGTTGTTCGAACTTGAGCCTTAGCCGGTTCTAAGCCATATTAGTCGAACCCTAACCTACACGAGGACTCACATACATGTAGCAACAGCCAAGAAATGATCAGGTCAGGGTTCGAAGTGATGATGGAGACACACGCATACAGGTTCGTGAGATCCAGGAACCGGGCGAACCTTTCGGTTGGGGAAGAAGGTTGGCCGAACCTAATGCATGGGCGAACCGTCATCAATAGTCACGAACCCTGCCCCTTTGGCGAACCATCGGTGAGATGGCCGAACCATTTTGCTAAGAACGAACCTGTATGGTTCGCTGATCATCAGCCGAACCTAGGGTTCGCGAGCACATTGGCCGAACCTTATTATGCCGGCCGAACCTCATCATGTGTCACGAACCTAATTGCCCACCGAACCTTTATGCTGATGAACATCCTAGGCGAACCCTCGACCATAGCCAGACCTTTCATGGGTGACGAACCTTTGCATGGGACGAACTCTTGACTTCCACGAACCCACAGCAGCCACCAACCTCTAGCCATAGACGAACCTTCCCGCATGATGAACGAACCATGATGGCTACGAACCTGTGAGGTTTCATACAGACGAACCTTGGGTCTGTGACCATCAAGCCGAACCCTTTCTGATGACCATGATCGGCGAACCATACATGTAACCTCGGCGAACCTTGCATGCAGCCCTGTTTAGCCGAACCTTTCACCACCCTCGCCGAACCCAAGAGTATAGTGAACGAACCTTTAGTCGAAATCCATAAGGTACGCTAGATATGGATGCAAGGAAAACGACCATCGTTTAATACCCATGTATTGGGCCGGTATACACAAGAAACTGAGGCCCAACATCTCTTTTAGATAACCGGTCTAATCAAATTGTCCAAGCCATATCCATACGGCCCAACTATTTAAACCAAGCCCAATTAAGTGAATCGGCCCAATGAACTTGTTTCGACCCAAATTCCGGCCCTATTGGCCCAATAACTATGAATATGGTCACTTCACTTATATGGTTCACTTGGAATAAAGGGATATTTAAAAGTGATGAAATCCTAAGTATAAAGGTCAAAAACATTTTAACATACCTTTAAATTACATGTTAAACAAGGGTTATCAAATTCATCAACACTTGTTATTTTATGCATACAAGTTGTGCATAAAAGAACATGACACATTCTTTTTCATGAATCAATTATCAATTAAGTGACTCAATCATGATATTCAAATTCACACAACATTCTTAAACATGAGAACATGTTTTTCAAGAGTTAATCAAGACCATGATAACATAAGTCAATCAATAAATCAAAGTCTATACAATCATAAATCTTATATTCTATGTATGATTACAATGATATAGGAACCAGTTAGAAGTCTTGCTTGTTATTTGCTACTTGTTATTGTTTAGAGTCTACTGCAGTCAGGTGAGAACATTAGCCCCTCTTTTACTGTTTTACAACTGTTTTGGTGGAACACGTGATCAAATACTCTTATTACAATCATATTTCATTATACAGGATTTATGTTACTTTACAAGCATTACTGGTTCATTGTACAAATTCAATGGATTCATCCACTGTTTTCAAAGGATTTATCAATTTTCTTAAAGGATTTTATCAACTGTTAAACTTTTCTACTAAAAAGTTTTTTAAAGGTTCTTTAAACTGTTTTTATATCAGATTTACACAAATGATTTTATAAATGCTAAACACTTTTAAATAAGGAGATTTATGAACTCTTTTACTATAAACTTGTGTTTTCAATAAATATAATATGTTATAAACCTTGTTATTACACAAGGATACTATCTTTAGTATTCAATCAAGGGTTTCAATACAAGGTTTTCAACCAATGGTTTTCATAGTGATATTCAATCAAAGGATTTCAAATCATGTTAATCAAGCAAGGTTTTCAAATCATGGTAAATCAAATAAGGCATTCAATCAAAGGTTTCAAATCAAAGTATTCAAAAGCATGGTGTTCATCGTTGTGAACAAACTTATACACACATTAAGTTACACATCTCATAGCGTTAGTACTGGGTGATCACAACAAGGGAAAGCGGACACATTGGTTACACCAAAGCTGGAATTAGCTTTTAAATTTGTTTTAAAAGCTAATTGCAGAATTGGATGCATTACGGTAATATGAAATTGCTGCTAATTTAGTTTACCAGCATAAGTCATATTGACCGGGTTACGTCAACACGGAGTTGTCTTCAGAGTAAACTCGTTAGTACAGCTCGTGTTGATGCGTTTGCTGACTAATTTTCTGACTCCAAACGTAGTTTGGGACTTGATTATATGTTGGTTTCTAGCAAACAGTCTGATGACTGTTTGGACACATTATACATACTTGATGTTAGTTTGGGTTGCAACCATCCATGCATTTTCAATTACAGTTTTATACATATGCCTTACATTGCAGATTCATATTTACAAATGTTAAACCTATTGTTCTCACCAACTACTTTTGTAGTTGACAGTTACTTTTCACGTGTTTCAGGTAATCAGGTTTAGTATACCTTCAAGGACAACTAAGGAGACCGTTGTAAGATAGAACAAGAGGAAGAAACAAGCTAGGATGGATTTAGAAACACACTTAATCCTAATTGTTTAATTGTCTTGTTTAAGTCTTATTTTGTAAACACTATTTTTGGGTCTGTAGTTGTCATTCTTTTGGTTGATAGATAGAATGTCTGTAACTAAACAATGGTCTAAACTTATGAAATTTAGTAATACATTGTGGTTGTTCTTATTCAATACTTGTGCATGATTCAACCATCGATCGTCACCGCGCCGTGGATTTCGCACGCGCCGCATGGGGTGTGACACTTTTGTCTTGGCATCGCAAGCAGAACAAGTGTTTTATACATCATACCCTGCTGTGAGAAATGATATAAAAGATCTATGGGCAGTTGTGAAGACAAAAGCTCGACACATATATGAAGTCTCCGAACCTAGAACACAAGAAATGAATGATGGCAACATGGAAGCATATGGAGTACTACAGATTGATGAACGGTTTGAGTTGCCCTCAGAAATAACTAGGAGCGAACGACTGTGTCTAGTCACAAATACCAATACAGAGGTGCAATTGACTAGTGAGGAAGCTAGAGGATTTGAAGAGGATGAATTTGAATATGGAGAAGATACTTCTCATGATGACGAAATGCTTTTTTCTGACCACTCTTCAGATGAAGAGTTACTTGATTTTTAAAAACATGGTTTATTGCTGGAAACTTTATATTATATATGTTTAAATCATTACGTATGGTTATCAATCTTATATTATCTATTTTACCAATCTTTTTTTCTTAAATGTAGGGTCTTATCCGTGGAATCATAAAGTATGGTTGGTCGTGGACGTATCCCATCTCCGGGAGATTTATCATCCGGCCGTGGACGTGGACGGGCATCGGACTATGGTGGTGGACGTGGGTGGGAATCGAACTCCGATGGTAGACGTGGACGAGAATTGGAGTACGGTGGCAGACGTGGGCAGCCATCGGACATTGGTGGTGGACGTGGACGGCTATTGGACTCCGGTGGTAGACATGGGCAGCCATCGGACATTGGTGGTGGACGTGGACGGCCATTGGACTCCGGTGGTGGACGTGGGCGGGCATCAGGATCCGATTATGTGCGTGGGCAGGTATCGGGATCCCGTGGTGGACATGGGCGGGCATCGGAGTCCATTCCTGGTCGGAAGTATACATTGATATCATTACACATGTATTATTATTTTTTATAGGGTTGGAGTACCGATGCGTGGAAAAAGAGGTCTGAGAGAGGGAGAAACAATCGCATGAGCACCGATGATGAGGATGTGATATCTCGACATACAGGCGGGTCTAGGGGATATGACGAGCACCGGATGATCTTGGTTGACGAATTATACCTATAAACTTTAGTTTTTTACTATTAACACATAACATTAAATATAATACTCTTTTTTTTATAGGAAAAGAAGTTGGGCAGACCACCCACATTTAAGGAACTCTTTCTTGCAATCCACCTTTTCAAAGAGTCGAAGAAAAGGTTTTGGGATGGATTGTATGATGAAAGCTTGGATGAGGCGGTGTTTTGTACCACTCAATCAAGAAAAGCATATGTAAGTTATTATATCATATATATCTTAAAAGTGAATGTCAGTAGTCTTTTCTTCTTTACTTGTATCTAGGGTTCTTTAGTTTATTGTCCTATTAAAATAGTCATGTTGATTTTATAAATTGTAGGAGGAATACGCAACAGCCATTATTGAGAGGTACGGGGAGGACGTTAGTCAACATCCGGTGGGTGATGTTGAGTTGTGGGAGAGTACACAAGGAGGAAGCAAATTCGGGACAGGTTCTTTGGATTCTAATTTCATCATTACGGGCGCACCATCTTTGTTATCCGGGTCTACACCATCTTACACTGAGTACCAACGCTCACAAGAAAAGGTATTTCAAAAAAATTTCAATCAAGAAAATTTTGACCCGTTTTGACTAGTCATACTCATTTAACAAACTCTTACCGTTGTATGTGTGTCTATGTATGTATGTACGTATAATTCATGCCTAGATGATCTATTCATGCGTTTTTTTCACTTCACAATATATATATATATATATACCCAACAAAAAGCCTATAAACATATAAAGATACTTGTATTCATGAAAATTTACACATTGGTAGATTGGTATTTTTTTGTTTATCAATGAAGATTGCCACTAATTAGTTATATCTTGTTTGGTTATTCATTTATGTATGTTTTAACACTTTTCAGGTTCGAGACTTGCAATCTCAAGTAGAAGAATTGCATAATCGAGTTGAAGATGTGCAACAAAAAATAAGGGAAGAGATGCAACACCACATGAGGGAAGAAATACAACAACAAGTGAGGGAAGAGATGAAGGAAGAGATGCAACGACAAGTAGCCGAGCTAATGAAAAAATTTGGTAATCCCGGCAATCCTACATGATGGTTTGGATTATATACTCATATTTTGTTGTTGTACTTGTATGAGCATCTGTGAGATCAATCAACACCACATTCAAACATACCATCTCAACAAATAATCCAAACACATAATCACATATGTTAACAAACCATAAATGATCAATCATATGTTCAATCAACAATTCACAATCTATCCATATTCTCAATTAATATAAGTGACCATACATGTATCATTGCATATGACCAAGGTCGATATCAACGACATACGGAGTTGTGGAAACATCCACGTGACAATACATGCAAACATTGAGGAAGACCAAAGTCAACCACAATGAATACACAGAGTGTGGAAACATCCACGTGACAATACATGCAGTCGTTGCGAATGACACAAAGTCATAAGCTTCAACTCATGGAATGGTGACAATACATGCAGTCATTATAGATGACCAAGGTCATTAGTAACAACTCATGGAATATGACAATCCATAACCATGGATCTCATACAAGCAAATAAGTGTCATCCCTGTGTTATCAAGTCAATACATAAATTTGGTATACATGTTTCATCTCCGAGTTTTAAAAACAAAACAGTTTAAAAGAAAGGGAGGTTATGAGAACTCACCTGAGTTCCTCAAATTCGGTGTTTTAGAAGAGTGCGCGCTCGCGTATGAGAATCTAACCAACTCAATCAACCTGCAATTATAAGTGTGTTTGTGTTTATGATCATATGCATTTCAACTTAAATTTAGTGTCCCTTTAGGCTTTCTTTAAACTCAGTAGTATTTCACTAACTCAGTTTATTTACCTAATTAAATATCCCGCTAAGGATTTTATAATTAGTCATTCTTAACATATAATTTATTTGTCGGTTTAGGATCTTTAACAATGATAAACCGTTGTGTTATCTTATGTGTGTTCCCTTTGTTACATGTGTATATATATTCCAAGGTGTTGACCTTAATTATATACAAATTAACACATACATGCATGACTAATTACTTTCCACCATTATTATTTAGTTTATAAAATCCACTTACGTTTTAATGAAATTGTATTGAAACTATTCCCATAAATGAATTAAGCAATATAAACTCATAATTTAAACTTATATTATTTAGAAAAGGTGATAGATAGTATTTCTCATGCATGCATGGATACGTCCATGTATATACATATCTATATACATGTTTATATCCCTTGTGTTATCTCTAGCCTCTTAGAAAAAGAAAATGTAGATTAGTAAACCCAAATGCAGCGAACCTTTAGGTTCGGTTACACCTAGGTTCGCTGCCCCTCGTCCAAGCCAGGTCCAGGTTCGGCTAGACATCAATGGGTTCGGCCCATGGAGCTAAGGTTCGGCCAGCACCAGCCCCATAGGTTCGGTCCTTAGGGTTTTACCATGAACATGCTCGTGGAAACACAAGGGTTCGGCTCCAGTTAGAAAGAAGGTTCGGCTCCCACAATGGACATGGTTCGGCTAACGTTCGTTCCCCTCCAGGGTTCGGTGGTCTTGCATGTTAAACCGCTACAGGGTTCGGCTGCTTCACTAGGTTCGCATGGCAGGGTTTGTTGCAGGCTATCACAGGTTCGTTGCAGGGCTATCACAGGTTCGTTGCAGGGCAAGGTTCGGCAACAGCAAATAGGTTCGCTGGCCACTGATTCGATTGAACACCAAGGTTCGGCCATCAATGGTTCGCCCATCTGTGTATCTCCCTAGCCGAACCTGTTCATCCTCTTCATTCTTGGCATTACCTACTGCAGGTTCGAAAAACCACCATTCCCGTCCCTTCACAACTACTTGTTTTTAAGGTTTTCTAAGTACGAGATTAGGTATAATGATGTTGATAATAACCGTGTATGTTCAAGTGCAAAACTAAAAGAAAAACTTCAGATTTACCTCAAAATACAAATCAAACGTGAGCTTTTCTTGTACTTCCTTGTTCTCCTTGATCTTGTGGTCGTTTAGGGACAAGAATCACTTGAATCCGTCAAGAATTGAAGAATTAATGGTAGAGAGAAGATGGAGGTTGTGAGGGTGACGAAAATGGCTAGTTAGAGAGAGAGTGAGATATGAAAAATGAAAACAAAGGAGGAAGTGTTCTTCCTTATAGCGCGTGTCGTTTCCCCCGTGCTCCTTCTCGTTTTTATCGCGATAAATTTTATAAAGTGCTCGGTTTTGCTCGGTTATTTAACGAAAACACGTTTAATACATAAAGTGTTAACTAAATAAGTTTTGTTTTCAATAAAATAGTTTTCAATTTAAAATCGTTTAAATAAAAGGTCTCCGTTTATTTTCGTTAAATCAATTATTTAATAAATTAATTTATTCGGATTCGTTTTAGGTTGTAATTCCTAATAAACGTTTTTAGTTTTCATTTATTAATTTAACATCGTTAGATGTTATTTGTTATCTCGTCGAAACACGTTACTCGCGTACGTATTCGTAAAGATCGTCACCTTTGCGAATTCAACGTTTGTATCGTATTTCGATTCGATTTTTGATTAATGTAATATCGTTTCAGAATATTATTCTTAATAATTATAGTCATGTGAATCGTCACCCACGCGAATACATTATTAAGTTAATATTTCTGAATTAATATTCGCGTTTATATTATGTTCGTAACCTCACCATCGCGTAATTATTTTCAATATTATTTTCATTATTTTATTATCTTAAATATTATCAATTTCCAATCCATAACAACTCCTAATTCCTTTCATTCCAAAACAAAATTCATGATCCGTGTAATCGTCTGCGATAAACTCTCTGGTTCTGTTTAGTTGAGTTACAACTAAACTTCACATGGTTTACGCGTATAATAATATGTTCTCATTGTATACCAAATAACAGTGACAATCATCAAATAATGCATCCAAAAATTCATTTTCATTAGTAATTACAAATCTCAGGTCGTAACAGTACAATCGTACGGATGTACGGACGACCGGAAGTATAGTGATGTTACACAACAAGTGGCAACGATGATGAGATCAACAAAATTGCCCGGGCTATCTCATTACATATGAGGGATGTCATTCCCGGTATGGTCACTGATATCACCCAGAACCTTCGGGGAAGTACCAGTGATTCAGCACACAACTCAAATGCCAATAACGCTGGAACTGCTACCTTCACTTATAAGCAGTTCAATGATGCTAAGCCTCCTAAGTACGCTGGTACTGAGGGAGCTACCAGTCTACTGCAATGGCTGGAAAGCATTGAGGACATCCTAGACTTCACCAGATGTCCAGAAAACCTAAAGGTCAAGATGGCTTCAAGCGCTTTTCACAAGGGCGCACTCACCTGGTGGAATTCGGAGAAGAACACCAGAGGACGGGAAGTTGCTTTGGCCTTACCGTGCGAAGATTTCAAGAAGGTACTTGTTGAACAGTTTTGTCCACGTCATGAACTGAAGAAACTCGAGGTGGAAATGTGGAATTTAGTCCAAGACAGTGGCGAAAACGCCAAATATACGACTAGTTTCCATGAGTTGTGTATTTTGGTGCCACATCTGGTTACTCCTCTGTCCCGCAGGATAGAGAAGTACATTGAGGGCTTACCCCTAGTCATCAGGGGAACTGTTATGGGAAGTAATCCCACTGCCCTGGAAACAGCCATTCATCTGAGTGCCACTCTCACTGAAGAGTATGTCAAGGCTGGCGTACTTACTCGAAAGGGATACAAACGGCCACAAACGGATGAAGGCAAGAAGCCTGAACAAAATCAACCCAAGAAGAAGAAGCAAAGACAGAAAATGATCAAGAACTATACAGCCTTGACCGCAGCTACACCTGTGCAAGCCACTCCTGTTAATGCCATGCCACAACCTGCTACGGCCAGAAAGCCTTATACTGGTCCGTTCCCACTTTGCACCAAATGTCAGTACCATCACCTACCCACTATTCCATGCAGAAAATGTCTCAAGTGTGGAAGATTTGGACACTTGGTTGTAACATGTCGATCTGCTCATCTAGCTGCTGCTACAACTACCACCGTTATTCCTGCTACTACAGGTGGAAGGACTTGTTATAACTGTGGAGCAGAAGGACACTTCAGAAACCAGTGCCCGAAACTCAACACAGCCGCTACAACTGCTACTGCTCGTGCCTTTGTTATCGGAACTTCCGAAGCACGTGAGGACCCGGCAGTCATCACGGGTACATTTCTCATTAATGATCACTACGTTTCTATCATTTTTGACACTGGTGCAGATAAAAGTTTTGTCTCTACTAATACTGCTTCCCTGTTTAGTAAACAACCATCTATACTTGATGCTCCTTACACCGTAGAAGTAGCGGATGGTAAGACCATATTAGTAAACTCAATAATTCGTGATGGTGAATTAAGATTGAACGATCATCTTTTCCTTATCGATCTCATTCCTATGACACTCGGAAGTTTTGAAGTCGTAGTAGGAATGGATTGGTTATCCAAAAACCATGCCGAAATTGTATGCTCGGAGAAACTTATTTGAATTCCCCTACCGTCCGGCGAAATGATGCAAGTTTACGGCGAGAAACCCTGTCGCGGATTGAAGATGGTGTCGTGTATCAAGGCTAGGAAGTACCTGAAGAAGAAATACTTTGCGTTCCTGGCTCATGTGGTAGAGAAGAAACCTGAGAAGAAAGCAGTTGGAGACGTTCCGGTCATCAGAGATTATCCGGATGTATTCCCAGAAGACTTGCCTGGACTACCACCGATTAGGCAAGTGGAGTTTATAATCGATCTCGTCCCGGGAGCAAACCAAGTGGCGAAGTCACCATATCGATTAGCACCGTCTGAGATGCAAGAACTGTCTAGTCAACTCCAAGAGTTCTAGACAAAGGTTTCATAAGACCGAGTTTCTCTCCTTGGGGAGCTCCGGTTCTCTTTGTCAAGAAGAAGGATGGTTCATTTCGTATGTGCATCGATTACCGTGAGTTAAACAAGTTGACAGTCAAGAATCGATATCCTTTACCGAGGATCGATGATCTGTTTGATCAATTACAGGGAGCGACTTGCTTTTCTAAAATTGATCTACGATCCGGGTATCATCAGTTACGAGTAAATGATGAGGATATACCCAAGATTGCGTTTAGGACTCGATATGGACACTATGAGTTTGTGGTTATGCCGTTTGGATTGACCAATGCACCGGCAATGTTCATGGACTTGATGAATCGAGTTTGCAGGCCATACTTAGATCAGTTCGTTATCGTCTTCATTGATGATATTAGAGAACTAAACTAGTTGTGCATATTTTGTATTTAGTCAATTCTTTATAGGCTCATGTGTAACTTATCTGTCTATTTATGTACTTCTTGTACTATGAAGCAATTCATTCAGATCACAATTATGTCATGGTATCAGCCAAAAGATCTTTTGGTTGATCTCCCCTAAACTTTCTCTCTTCCCATTCCTACCTGATTATCTTCCTTTCTCCTTCCTACGTCTTCTTCCAATCATTCTGCAAATCTCATGGCTTCATCTTCTTCCAATGATCCCCTACCCCTCTCCAATATGTTGGCAATCAAGTTATCTTCCATCAATTATTTGTATTGGAAGAATCAAATGGAACCCTTGCTGCGCTATCACAATCTATATGAACATGTTGATGGATCTCGATCAGCCCCTCCTGCCACCATCACTTCAATAGACAAACAATCAGTACCAAATCCGGCTCATTCGGCTTGGGTTACGGCTGATCAACGTGCCATCATTCTCCTGAATGCTTCTCTCACCGAAGAAGCCGTCTCCATATCCCTTGGTTTACCTACTGCGCGAGAGATATGGGTGGCTCTTGAAGCAGCCTTCTGCAATCGATCATCTGAACGCGAGCAGAATCTCAAGGTTCGGCTTCGTATCATTACGAAAGGTGATAAATCGGTTGCTGATTATAGCAGATCATTCAAGTCAGTTTGCGATCAACTACAGGCTATTGGTAAGCCGATGGACTACCCTGAACTACTGCACCTGTTTCTTCGTGGTTTAGGGCTACCTTTTGAATCCTTCTCGGCTTCAGTAAAATCTCTCAGTACTCCTCTTACGTTTCCTGATTTAGTGGCCATGGCTGAGAGCCATGAACTGTTTACTAAAAGCATGCATGACACGACTCCTCCTTCTGTTGCGTTTTCTGCGCAGAAATCTGGTTCAGTCCCTCGCTATAAACAAAAGGGTCGTGGTCCGTCTTGGACTCATCCTAACCTTTCTGGTTCCTCAAACTAACCACCACTTCACCTGAACCAACCCCTGCCAACGACCCCATTTTGGACAATATACTTTTTGACCCTCCAAATGTCTCACATGCTTCACCCACTGTTAATCCTTCCCTTAATGATCCTATTTCCTCCACTTCTTCTCACATGTCACCAGATATCACCCCCTACAACTCCCAACCTCTCATCACCTTCATCCACAACCACATCCCCATCCGGGTCTACCACCGGCATCATACCGTTGCCACCAACCCCACCCCCTCCACCGCTCTCATCACATCCCATGATTACTCGTGCTAAAGCTGGAATTTTCAAACCTCGCCACCAAGTTGACTTATCCCATACTACCAACCTACCATTACATCATGCTCTTTTTGCTGCCTCGGATCCAAAATCGTTTCAATCTGCTGCGAAAGATGACAAATGGCTCACCGCCATGAATGAAGAAATCAACGCGTTGACACAAAATAATACGTGGACGTTGGTTCCTCGTCCAACTAATTGCAATGTTGTGGGTTCTAAGTGGGTTTACCTGTGACACCTTAGGCAAATCCCACATCGGCCGTGGACAGGAGAGATCCTTGGTTCATATGTAATAACCCGCCTCTTATACCAAAAACGCGTTTTGGGGCTTAATGGTAGTGGATGAGAGGAGAACTCCACAGTTAAGCGTGCTCAGGTGATAGCAATCCAGGATGGGTGACCCCCTGGGAAGTTTTCACCCGGCGACCAAAAGCAAAGCCGTGAGCTATAATTTGGCAAAGCGGACAATATTGCTGGTAAAACGAGACAGAGTGTTACTCAAGGTCTCGCCCTGGAAAGGTGTCATTCGGTTTGGCAAACGAGGAAAGTTGAACCCTCGTTACATCGGACCTTTCGAGATTACAAAACGAATAGGCCCTGTAGCCTACGAACTAAACCTGCCAGCTGAACTGAGCAGTGTGCACAACGTATTCCACATCTCGAATCTCAAGAAGTGCCTATCTGATGAAACACTTGTTATTCCTCTCGAGGAAATACAAATCGACGAACAATTGAACTTCGTTGAGGAACCGGTGGAGATTATGGACCGGGAAACCAAGAAGCTCAAACTCAGCAAGATTCCGATTGTGAAAGTGCGATGGAACTTGCAACGAGGACCGGAATTCACGTGAGAACGTGAAGGCCAGATGAAACAAAAGTACCCACACCTGTTCGCGGAACAGACAAACACTGGCAACACGAGTTGAATTTCGGGACGAAATTCTTTCTAACATGGGGAGGATGTGACACCCCGTAATTTCCAGGTCAGCAACTTATTTATTTAAATGTTTATTTAAATGCATTATGTACACGTGGCACTAGAATTAGATTAATTTAGTGTGACACGTGGCACGACAGTACGAACACTGGTATACGACAAGATAATTCGTGGAATTATCGACAAACAGCACACACGTGTCAAAACACACGAACGTTGGTGAACGTCTAACACATTGTGTAGCACAACACTCGAAACTTCACGAAACACCTCACAAGCCAATTATGGCTAATAATTGGCCAATAGAGTCCAAACGACGCTCGAATGATGTTTTACAGGCGAGAAACGGGCAAGAATGGGCCAGGACAACAAAACAAGCTTATTGGGCTTGAAAAACAGGCCAGGCGGTACGCCTGACCCGGAGGGCCCTCGACAGGCGATACGCGCGGATGGGAAAATGAGCGCCCATCCGTTCCAATCCGCGCGTAACGACGCCACGTGCACACCCACGCCAGGCGATACGCCTGGGGCGTAGGGTGCGCAGACTTTCTTTTTAAACTTCCAAAATCCATCATTTCACCTATCCTAATGATTTTAAACACTCTTGCACGCCACCAAGTCGGCTCATCTCGATCAGAACTCCCTACAATCACCATCTTCACCCAAAAACTCCATTGTTGAAGCCATAGCTTGAAGGTTGGAAGCTTGGAAGTGGAAGAAGAGTGTTGAGAACCCAAAGAACCGCCACCACCTCCCTTGTTCTTGTCAAAACCCACGAACCAGAGGGTCTCAGGAGCTGTTGAAGCATCATCCCAGGGGTTCAAGAGGCTTAGAAGGTAGTTCTCACATCTTTCATAGCTAAAAAGTCCATTTCTCACTTCTACACACACATGCAAGTGTTAGATCTCGCATGCAAGCACTTTGAATGCACATGCACGAGATTTACTTCTGGGTTTGTTGATTTTAAAGTGTTTAATGATGATCTAGAGTGATTAGAATGTATTTCATGACGATCTATGATGATGTGAGTCATTAAAGTGTGTTATTTGGTCTTGGATTGATGAATTAATGCCATGCATGTATGATCCATGATGGTAGGAATGATTTTGAGTATATGGATATGCTTATTGATGGTATTAGAATGATTACTCATAGTTAGATTTGGTTGAAAGGATTAAAACTATGATTTTTATGAATCTTTCTATTTATAGTAACTTTTTAATTGCAAGTTGATGATTTAGTGGAAATGATGAACATGCATGTATGTGGAATTGTTGTTAGGATGATAATGTGATGATTTGACTTATTGGAAAGTGGTTTTGATGTTGTTTGTAGCCATACTTGTCATTATTACTATATTTAGAAACTTTTCTAGTTGAAATATTAATAGACGATGAAATCGGTTACGTTGACATGATTAAATGTTGATAGATGATAGTAGGATGATTTGTGACATAAACAATGGATTAGAAATGTTAAATGGTCATTTTTATGCAAAAACCACAAAGTTACTATTTATAGTAACTTTATTTTTTAGAAAAACCGACTTGTCAACGTGTTGTGTTATTTGAGCATACTAAATGACTTATTATGTTATAATATGCGTATTAGAGGCTAAGTTAGATGATTTCCGATGTCACGTATGCTAAAAATGGAAACTTTCCATTTTAGGAAACTTTTGTGCACTAACATGCTATAAGCGACGTATATGAACTTGTATGATAATGTGCTATGTGTTAACATGACCCCGTAGGACCATTGAGTATGTTAGAAAAGAACTCTAACACCGATATGCTTTGTGAACTTTCCATAAATGGAAACTTACTATAAATAGTAAGTTGTCCATAGACGCAATTTGCGCGTTTTGCACACGACAAACACTTACACGATTGCTACACGATTCACAAACCGGCACACGGTTCACCAACGGGTCGTTGACTTGACACGGTCAAACTTGGTCAAACACGGTCAATGTGGACCAACACAGTCAAACACGGTCAATGTGGACCAACACAGTCAAACACGGTCAATGTGGACCGACACGGACAAACATGAACAACCAAGGGTTGTCGGACACAAACACGAGCACTAACACGAACACTAGCACAGTCACTTACACAAACTCACGTACGGTATACGCTATAGGTTGCCGGTGACCGACGTGCTACTTGACGATTCAGGAGCTTACGCTTACATACATTCATTTCACTAAGGTGAGTTTACGGCCCCTCTTTACTCTTTTTCAAATGCTTTTAATAGGGGGAGAATACTAGTTGCATCGAGTCAACACTATTACTGTACAAACACTATTGTGTATGCTGGTTTATTGGACAAACATTAAGTGTTGAACTCGTTACAAGCCCTCACAAAGTCTTACCGTTAATGTACGAACAACGTGGTAGATTTGGATGGATCCATTAGGGAATGACTAACCCACGGGGCACCATGTTGACTGAGTGTCATAACCCGTGCAAATTCTGACCTAACTTGCTATGTATACGAGGCATAGCGGAGGCAAGAGCAAACAAGTCTAGTTCGGTAGTGACGCACTGACACTTTGGGCCTAGGGCTCGGTACTAACATTTGATAAACAGCATGACACACTTTCTTACTATATGTATATCAAAACCTGTGAACTCACCAACCATTGTGTTGACACTTGTTTTCAAACTTGTATTCTCAGGTAATTAGCAAGCTACGGATAGCAGGAATGTACACGTTAAGAGACGAGCATTAGGAAACCGCATGCATTCCTGTCATATTATTTGAAAACAATTTCATTCATGTTTTGTATTGATACAATGTTTTGATCTGACAATTTACTTTTCCGCTGCATGTATTCAAACATATTATTCCGCTCCTATGACATATTTTTCCGCTGCAAATTATTTTGTTATGTGTATGTGTCAAACTTGGATTTCTAAACGCATATAGTGTTGTTCTATATGACCTTGAGCTGTGATTCTGGCCACGTCACACCCACGTGGACTGACACTACGAGTGGGAAATTGGGGGTGTGACAGACTGGTATCAGAGCCACTCCTGTGCCGTTCGGGATGTGGGGCAAACCTCATCCAGGGCGATGAGTCCCGGGGGGTGTCTGGAGGACACTTAGGCAGATCCTACACGCCAGAGAGGCTAGCGGGGCAAACCTCATCGAGGACGATGAGTCCCAAGGGGGGGTGTATGTGACACCTTAGGCAAATCCCACATCGGCCGTGGACAGGAGAGATCCTTGGTTCATATGTAATAACCCGCCTCTTATACCAACAACGCGTTTTGGGGCTTAATGGTAGTGGATGAGAGGAGAACTCCACAGTTAAGCGTGCTCAGGTGATAGCAATCCAGGATGGGTGACCCCCTGGGAAGTTTTCACCCGGCGACCAAAAGCAAAGCCGTGAGCTATAATTTGGCAAAGCGGACAATATTGCTGGTAAAACGAGGCAGGGTGTTACATTACCGAACAAAGTGTCATTCTGATGGGTCGGTTGAACGTTACAAAGCTCGCCTTGTGGCTCAGGGTTTTAGCCAAATTCCTGGACTTGATTTTTCACATACGTTTAGTCCACTGGTCAAAGCAGCACTGTGCGCATAGTTCTCTCGCTCGCAGTTACCACATCAGTGGAAACTTCATCAACTCGTTGTCAACAATGCCTTTCTTACACGGACATCTTACTGAAAATGTTTATATGAAGCAACCTCAGGGATTTCCGGCA